>JADRCG010010468.1:3859539-3879012 GCA_019844195.1 Rhabdomys dilectus
ACACACACACACACACACACACACACACACACACACACACACACACACAACATAGCCGCTACCCCTTTCACCATTTGAAGACCTACTGATCCCCAATGGTATTTGAGAACCTGGCATCTGATGACCTCATTTTGCCTTCCCCTGTATTATTCTTTATAGAAATGGAAGCATAGTGTTTAATATCACATGTGTCAAACTTTTCCTATTAAAGTTATGCTTGTATGATTTGTTCATATTGTTGTGTGCAATTAATCTTATTCATTCTTATTGTACTTTATATTGTAGCAGTTTCTGTAAATGTACCACAATCTATTGGCCCATTTACTGTGGACAGGCATTTGGTTAGCTTTCTATTTAGTGCATGTTCCAATAGCTCTGCCTTACAGCAATGAACTTCTGCTGTGAACTACAGCAGTGATTGGGCTAGCAAGGCACTTCCAGCTGTGCAATAGTGAGGCAAACATTATGAGAGTGTACAACCACTTCTCACACACGTCTTTGTTGAGTAAACGTCAGTTATTTTTATTAACTGCTGTATTGACAATGCATCATAATGATTAGTTACAAGAAATCTTAAAAAAAGATAAAGAAAAGAAGATCTGGATTTTTGTGTGTTAAAAAAAAATTGATGTTGAGCATGAGAAAATATGCTAAAGAAATGAAAGTCAGAATTCACCCAAGGCACCCATTATCTCTCTGCATCATGACCTAATGTACGGATCTGTATTTTGAAAAAAAAAAGATGCACTGTATAGTGCACAAATAACAGAAGGGATGATGGGTAGCTTTTGTTAACATTTCTGTGGATGAGAACTTTACGGCAGCTCTCAAGTGAGGGGCACACATGGCTCATAAAGGCACAAGGTGAGCTGATCATATGTCATGCTAATCTAGGGGGACAAGACCACATTCAAGAGTACTGAAGGCTCATCAGTTAACTTCACTGTAGAGCACAGAGCTCGGTGGAGAACAGGCTAAATAATTTTGGATAAAGGCAGTTGGTGAGAAGATCATGATTACAGTTGTAGATAGTTTTAGTCTGACAGCAAGGAACCCGACAATGAGAAGACAGGGCAGTGTGCTCCTGATGATTTTAAACTAAGAATAGATTTCTAACAGATTTTATTTTTTTAGCAGAAGTTTGTATTGGAAGAGACAGTGGATTTAAAAAAAGAATAGCTGGAGATAGAAAAATTGCTGAAATCCAGAATTTGAGTTTTTAGACTTAGCAGTTTTTGGAAAAATTACAGATTTGAAGTGATGAATATTGGGAAAGATATTCCAGGTTGGACTTGTTAAACCAATTGGGTCAGCTTACATTCATTTTAATAGCAAGAACACATACATAACTGTATTTGCCAGGCTGACTAGTATATTATTCATAAATAGCTCACAAAAACAAATACCAACGTAGAAGAGTGTGGAAAAGACATCCCAACTCACACAAGAAAATTACAGTCAGAGGCCTAATTTTGTCAAAATCCAATTATGAAGGGTAGATTTTTAAGATGACAGTGCTTTAAAATAGTGTGTGTTTTTTAATATGTTTGGATTATAATTACATCATTTTCTGCTTCTGTTTCAAACCCTTCTATGTCTCATACCCATCTTCATAATCATGGCCTATTTTTCATTAATCGTTGTTACCTTTATTTTATGTTTATATTTATTCCTAAACACATAATAAATACAACCGGCTTAGTCTGTATAGTATTATTTGTATGTACAAGTTCTCATGGCTGACCATTTGGCATTAAATAACCAAGTTGTGTACTTTTCCTGGGGAAGGCTTTCCTTAGTTACCTGTAGTTCTTTCTTTAAGGTTGAGGCCTCATGAGCTTCCCTCCATCCACGTTAGCATGCAGATTGGTGTATCCGTGTTCAACTCATGTTTAGGCAGCCATGTTGTTGATACGTTATATGTAGCATCTGACATTCCTAAGAGACACAACCTCACAGCAAATTCCTGGTTTCTCTGTCTTTTAAGTCTTTACCACTGCCCCTCCTGCAGTGATCCCTGCAGGAGTTGTATTGTAAATCTATCAGTTGGGACTGAGCTCCACACTCTGAATTTTCATTAGCTGTAGTTTTGTATAATGGCCTCCATCTGTTCCCCCCAAAATAATAAAAAATAAATAAATTCCTTGCTGAAAGGTGAGAACTACCCTTATCTCTGAGCATGTTAAATATTTAGAATACAGTTAGGAATTATGCTGATCAAGTAAGTGGCAATTTTATATTCTCTTCCAAGATTCATGGGTTAACTAACCCTAGGTAGTTAGCAAGGTTTCCAATATCAGGTTTTCCTCTGTCGTGTAGGTCTTAGGTCCAGTTAGGGAGTATTTAAGATATTTAAGTCATACTGCACCGTTAGGGCTATCTTGCATGCTGTTCATTGTTGTGATTCATAGGCATTATAGTTGGGTAAGAGTGTTTGATGTTTTTCTCCATTGGAAGCTTGCATGATGACTTCTGGTACCATTAAAGCTAGTTCTCAGGGAGAAGATTTTCAGATCAGATCAACTTAGGAGACTCTGGGCCTTTTGTCTGAAGTACATGATGTCTTTAGGAGTAGTGACTTATATTTCACCTGTAGCAACCAAGTTAACAGCAACAGTCTGTAGTATTTTAAGAATCCCTTGAACAAACCTGATGAACAACTTAGAAGGTTTCTCATGCCTGGTGTTAGGGAACTTCATGTTCTACTTCATAGATACTTGTCCAACCATGTTCGTTGCTGCTCTATTCAGAATACCTATGAAATAGAAATAGCCTAAGAGTCCTTCAATTGATGAGTGGATAATCAAAATGTGGCACATATACACTATTCATTACAACAAAAAAATGAAGTCATGAAATTTGCAGGTAAATGAATGGAGTCTGAAAAAAATCACACTGAGTGAGACAACCAGACCCAGAAAGACAAACATTGTATGTTCTTACCCATCTGAGGCCCCTTAGCTCCAATTTGTGAGATCTGAGTACATAACCTGGAGTCGCTGCAGAAACCAGGAAACTAAAAACAGGATATTAAGGGAGGGTGAGGGAGGAATAAAGTGATCTGAAGAGAGAAATGCGAAACATGGAGAGAGTTCTAATTTGGGATTGGAGAAGGAGTGAGGAGGATAAAGTAGGAGCTAGTATGTCTGGAGAAGTCACAAGCAACCATACTACTATCTACCTAAAATACCTGTCATACATGTAAATCAGTGTATGACTACCCATATATGGTTTAAATACTTCCCCCACCTGGGCTGGCAATACTTCTCCTTTCCTCAGACAATCCTTTTTGCTCTTAACATACATTCACTGTAATCATCAATAGAAAAATATTTTCACACATCCATATAAAGTGCATAACCTCCCACCTATCATTTATTCTATTTCTATCTAACTGTCAGGTGCCACTCTTCAAAAGTCCCCAATAATCTCTCTTCTATTTTAAGAATGAGATTTTTTTTTTTTTTTACTGTTGTCATGTCCATATATGGGAAGGGACATTTTATCCTTGTCTATCTGTGCCTGGCTTATTCTAGCTCGCTTGATATCTCCTAACTTTATTTACTTCATTTGGCAGATGACAAGATGTCATTCTTCTGTATGAATAAATAGAACCTCACCATTCATATATGCTGTCACTCAGCTGCTGACTGGTTCCAGTCTGCCTCTACATTGGAGCTGCTGTGAGTATCTGTATGGAAATAGTCTTCTGACTCTGGTGTATACTGACTGTTTTTTCCTTTTCACTCTTGAGAAGTCAGAAAAGTCAATAAAGATTTAGGAGGAATTTAGTATTTAGAGAAACTAGAAGCCTGTCTAAGATGTTCATATCATAAAAATGTGCAGAGGCTGAGGCCACCCCAAGGACTCAACATCTGTGAGCCAAGTAACATTCCTTTCATTATACATTACCTTGTCTCAGGTATTTTATTATGGATCAGAAAACAAACTATATGATTGCACACTGAAAACATTTTCATCTAAATTAATTAAGTAACTCACAATTTTTCTGATACAATAATTTAGTTCTTTGAAATATGGAGAGTTAGAGAAGGCAGTGTCAAAAAATGAAAATAAGTGCAAATGCAGTAGGAGAAGGTTATTGTCTATCTTAGGTGTAAACTAGAATTCTAACTTAAGAATCATAAAAATTACTTATTCATCTTCATTTATACCACTGTGTCTAATCTAGATATTTCCTGGCTTGGGCTAGCTATAGAGATCTGAACTTGGTTTATATTAAATATGTATTTTCACTAAGTTTTTCTAGATTTCATCTATTTCTCTAAAAAGTGCCCCTTGGTTGAACTGTGAAATGAAGGGAAAAAATTACAGAGACTTACTACTTTGGATTAATGGATCAGACATTGATCCATTAATGAATATTAAAGGAGTTGTTGTGAAACTCTGTCTTAAGAACCTGGCCTCAAATATGCAGGAAAACTCTCATTCTGCTTACAAAAGCCTACTCTTCTGCTCCTAGCTGTTTAGCAGGAAAGGTACGTTCTGAATGTATCTGGCACATATGTACATTCGTGACACATAACTGGATTCTTTGAGGTCTTCAGTGGGTAAAAGAGAGAAATGATTAAAACATCCCTGGGGAAATAAGACAAACTCTTTGAGTCAGAAAATTATCCCCAAATACAGTGTGTTCAAAGGGACTTTTTGTATGCTGAATAAAATGATGTATTTTTTTTCATGAAAAGTACAGAGACTGTTGCAACGTAGAATTTAGCAACTTAGCTCGACCACTAACCATTGGGAAGTATTCCCTGTCCCTTTCTTAGAGCCTTCACTCTTCCCTTTTCTTCTGAAGGCTGTTGTTTTGAACGTATGTGTCAAAAATACTTTATGTGTCTCAGGGTATGTCTTGTACCACGTTGTTATTCAAAATCCTACTGCTATGAGGACTACATCAAAAGCATATTTATGAGTTGACACGGCCAACTGACAGGAGGAGGATTTTTGATTGTTAAATAAACTCGTCTCACTGAGTTCAACAGTTTCTGCTTAAATTGTTTTAAGTGTTAGTTGTATTTTGCATGAAGACTCTTCATTTGAAACCAATGAAACAAAGTAAATTAAAAAAAAAAACATGGAGCAAACATTTTTTTCTTTTACCCTGAAGACAACAGATAACATAGCAATACAAATTATGCTTCAGACAATTGGTGTAATTTTTGTGCTTTAAAGGAATATTTTTCTAATCAGCAGCATTTTAAAGCGGCACAAGCCAATCACATAATATTTCCAAGCCATAATAACATGCATTTAAGTGATGTTGAAAACTAGGTGTTTCTATTCAGAGAAGTGGCTTCTGAGGAAGAGGCTGTACATCTTGAAGAAAAAAAGACCTTTTGAGCCTCCACTATCTTTTTCCTTAAATTACAGTGTCTGAAATAATATACTGAAGTGACCTTTGAAATAATACCAATAAATGTAAATGGATATTTTGGAAATGTTCAAAAGATAGTTATTATTTGAAGGAAAATGTAAAATATTAAAGACAAGAGAACTGGATGGGAGTTGGTTTAAGTCAATAAAAAATAAGCACGAGAAAATAATGATAAACCTTTACAGTTGTTTTCTAAGGCCATGATCTTGTTATCCTGGTGGTGTTCAAAAGGAAAAAGCTTGCTTCCCATATGAAATAGGACAAAAATCACTCCTCTCTTTATTCCTCCTTTTATCCCTTTCTTTTCTTTTTCCCGCTTATCTCTTGACTCCAAGCTCCTGAACTTAGGTGACTCACTCTGGCTCAGCACTGGCTATATGTGATCAGCATAACAGCCTTCTTACTCCTATGGAGCTAGCAATCTAATAGCAGATCATTGTACATAGACACAAAAGAGGTCGCCCTTGAATTCCATGCCTTTGTAGACTCTCCAGGTTCACACTGTGTCATTTTCTCTCGATGCTCTATGGCTGTCAGAACTCTTGAATGAATATGGTATAAATATGTGAGTCAAATATTTTAAAAACCTTTACCTTTACTTTGATAGCATTTTCTTCTTCCCTTCTTTATGAATGAGGGAGGAGTGATAGAGTTGAGACAAAGATGTGGTTTGAAATTTTTTCATGATAGAATTTCATTCACAGCCATGACTCCAACTGGAGCTGTTTCTAAAGGGCGCGCAGGACCACTAGAGGGCTTTCCCATCTCTTTAATTCCCGGTCTACTGCGAGCAGGGTCCATGCTGTTTCCGGGTTCTGTCATTTCTGTCAAACTGTTGTGACAAAAAGGTCACAGATGCAAATTACTAAAAATTTGACCACAAGGAGAGAAAAGAGTACTAGCTAGACAGAAGCCAAGGATGATTGTGCTTCTCTTGTTGTTTGTTTTGATTTTGCTATGAGATCTTGCAATAGTGCCTTGCTTGATCTAAACTGTGTAGATCAGGCTGATCACTGGCTCGTAATGATCCTCTGCTATTCCCTTTATTATGTTAGATTTTTTAGGCATGTACCCCATGTCTGGGACTAAACTTTTCACTTATGTATGTGTATATGTGTATGTATATTTGTGTATGTGTATACGTATGTATGTATGTATGTATGTATGTATGTATGTATGTATGTACATGTGCATTTTTGTACGTATGAATGCAGGCATGAACATGCCCATATGGTCAGAGGACTTTTTTTTTCTGGGAATTTTCTGGGAATTCTCACATTTCTGTTTCTAGTCTCTTCACAGGAACATTGTAATTATAAGCATTTCTTATGCATCCAAGTTTTATATGGGCTCTGTGGCTTTGAACTTAGGTCTTCATACTTGGACAGCAAACATTTTTTCCTACTAAGCCATCCTCCCAGACATTATACTTCTTAATAGAGTCTCTCTCTCTCTCTCTCTCTCTCTCTCTCTCTCTCTCTCCCTCTCTCCCTCTCTCCCTCTCTCCCTCTCTCCCTCTCCCTCCTCTCTCTCTCTTTCCCTCTCCCTCCTCTCTCTTTCTCTCCCTCCCTCTCTCTTTCCCTCTCTCTCTCCCTCTCTCTCTTTCCCCTCCCCCTCCCCTCCCCCTTCCCTCCTCCTCCCCTCTCCCCTTTTATAAATGAAAATAACATTTTCCTGATCCTGATCTTTCTGGGTGTTGTTTTTAGATTTGAAGGTGGGGGAAACCCCGGCAGTCACAAATAAACTCACAGTATACATGTAAAATGATTCAAGTTTACAATTTGATACAATGTGTAATGAAGGCCATGCATATATAGGGAAAGATTCATAGACTACTTTGAAAAATAAAAGAATTTATATTAAATAGTGTGAAATATACACACGAGAAGATGAGAATTCAGCTTTATTTTAAAATTTAAAACAAAGTGAAGAACAGAG
The DNA here is from genome assembly GCA_019844195.1 of Rhabdomys dilectus. Classification (NCBI taxonomy): domain Eukaryota; kingdom Metazoa; phylum Chordata; class Mammalia; order Rodentia; family Muridae; genus Rhabdomys; species Rhabdomys dilectus. Next base: position 3,866,876 of record JADRCG010010468.1, read on the forward strand.
TCACCTTCCCCCCCACCCCCCAGAAAATAGAAGGAATTGTGGAATGTAGGGAGGGAGGCATGAAGGATCCTTCTTAAAGTTGTATATCAATGTCCTCTGATTTGAAACCTTCCTTACTACAGAAGTCCATCAAGACTCAGGAAACAAACAAAACTGGAAAGGCTAAGGCAGGGAACAACTCACAAATCTCAAGAAGTTCCTGAAATTTATAAAACTCACTGTCTTTCCAAGTTGGGAGAGGGCAGACTTTAGTGTCAGTGAGCTACCAATAAGTCATACAAAGTGCTCCAAAGGATCAGCTTTTATGAACTGTTATCCTCAGTGGGGTGAGCTTTTTAGGTGATAGAACTTTGAGTCTTCAGTGTTCCTGTAAGCAATCCTTCACCCATTCCTGTAAATAATCTTGATAAGATTATGAGTCACTAAAGCAGAATAAGGTAGAGTGGTTCTTTGTTTTGTAATCAGTGCCTTATCTAGGGTAAATGGATGTTTGTTCTCACCTTCCAGGAAAATTTACACAATCTGTAAATTAAAATAACTTTTGAATACATGAAATCAATTTCTGTGGGTTATGATAGGGAGGTTGATATTCTTTATCAGAAGAGGCTATATCAGCATAGACCACAAAGAAGGATATAGTATTTTTTAATAGTACTGACAAAAATAAATCTACATGAGTACCAAAGAGAAGTAATTTCAACTTGGGATGAGTATATGGGCTAAAGAGTATTTTCTAAAAGTAAGAAACAATTGGGAAGAACAATAATCTAGGAGGTTGTGTGATACATTTAGATAATGTGTGTAGTCATTCATTTGTTCAAGACACATTTATTAACTTCCTAGCGTTTATTAGGCAATATGCCTGATTTACAGAGGGTATTGTGAGATTAAAGAATAATCAATAGATGAGGAGTTTGAGTAGATAGGATTGGAGAGAGTTGGTTCATGTCTACTGATCTGGGTGCAGATTTTATTTTCAGGCAATTTTGCTTAACTTTTGTCAATACTTTTGGGTCTATTTAAAGCAAGATAGGTTATTAAAGCAGGAGTAGAGAGTTGAACTGTTGACAATATAACTTATTAGCTTGTTTACTTGTTCATTTAAAAAATACCATCCTTGTTCATTACTATTTCTCTCCTGTCACCCTTATCCATCACCGAGAGAAAGACACACGGCAGAGGGTGTGAGACAAGGTCATTTATTCAGACTTGGGTGATGAGGCAATAAGCAGATAAGCAGTAAAGAAAACATTAATCTTGAGTACAGAATTTTGTTTTTCGTTCTGTTTTCTTATTTTTTATTTTTGAAGTACTGGTATTGAATCCAAGGTCGTGTGCTGTCCAAGCACTCTGTCATTAAGTTACACCCTTAGCTTTTGACTGTTTCTGTTTCAGATTCTTGTTCCTACTTTTATCACTTTTTTTGTATATTCCAGAGACATATCTGTTTTGTTTAGAAGTGGCATATCTGGTTTTAGAATATATTTCATTATAGAAAGACACTGGTGCTCAGAAAACCTATCTATCTATCTATCTATCTATCTATCTATCTATCTATCTATCTATCAATCATCTATCTATCTATGTATCTATGTATCTATCTATCTATCTAGCAATCATCTATGTATCTATCTATGTATCTATCTATGTATCTATCTATGTATCTATCTATGTATCTATCTATCTATCTATCTATCATCTATCTATCTATCATCTATCACTATAGAATATACTCTATCTATAGAATATACACTAACACTGTCACTGGATCTGAGGAGATTCAGATGTGGATATTTGAATAAGAAGACTGTTATTGTGCTCACCAAATCACATTTGTCAGTATTTCCTTTTTATAGTCAGAATTTATGGTATTTTCTTTAAGAACTTTTTGCCTATTTTAATGACTATTTTGAAGATTTACCCCTGTGTCCTCAACCAGAAATTTGACTATTTGACTTGTTAAGTATGACATTTATTGTTCTAAAAAGAATACTTATATTTCCAGAAGGACTTCTCTTTTCTACATAAGTTGAACTTTGGCTACTCTGTAGAGCACAGTCATTGGTGGTTAGTCAATCATTATCAATTTGACAAAATTGAGCTTCAACAAGGGAACACTACTGGGCATATCTATGAGAACTTCCTAGAGAGGTTCAGCTAAGGAAGGAAGACCCATTGTGAATGTAGGTTGCAACATTCAGTGTGCTGGCACCCAGGTTGCATTGAAAGGGGAAGGTGAACATTGTGTTACCATTTTGAGGGGCTGCCATTCTCTACTGTCATGACTTCCTGCTTATGATGGATTGTTTCCCTTCTTAACTATGAGTCAAAAGAAACCCTTTCTCCCTTGAGTTGCTTTTTTGTCAGATATTTTATTATGTTTTATTACAGCAATGATATAATGGTTTTGTGAAGGTTTTACATTGTAACACATTACCAGTTGTTTGTTTGTGTGTGTGTGTGTGTGTGTGTGTGTGTGTGTATCTAACTTGAGTTGGTTTGGTTTTATAACAGGTGTGGAAGGATTTCATGATTGGAATGATGTTAATCAGAGAATAACTGTCACGATGAGCTTACATTATAAGGGATCAATGAGAGGAACTATATGTTAGCAACTTCTATGTGGGAGAAGCTTGGGTGTGAAACCATAGAAAGAAACAAAGAATGAGTCACATGCCCACTAACAAGCGTTCCTGACATTCTAGTGCTGGTGGATAAGTAGGAATCTGAACATGGGACCTGAAGGCCAAGTTTGCCGAGATGCTTTTTCCCACAGGTGTCATGTGAGTTTCTAATCAAGCATTGGCAATGGCCTTGGGGTCTACTATTTGCCTAATAACTAATCACAAAAAGGCTTTTGAATGTTGCATTGTTTATTTATTAATGCTGCGGTCTTGTCTTGCTAGCTACCTGGACCACCACCATGTTTCCACACTAGGATAGGTCAGAGGTGCCAGGAGCACTGGCTCTAGACCCACTAGATGTTAGCGTGGCAGCTGCCTCTGCCGATTAGATTCTCGGTGTCCATGTTCCAAAGCATGGCACCTGGTTCAAATCCACCACCCTCACAGTGCTCCCCTAAGCCCCAGACAATATCCACCATGCTCCTGGGTACCCAGTAGAATGAAGATTCTTAAAGCTTAAAGATTATATAATGGATTTATATATCAGCAGATACTCAATACACAAGATGTCCACACAACCAGAATTGTTACCCAAAATCTAACCTTTTGATATAAATAGCTACCTGGGGCTGCTAGAGGCACAAACATTGGCCTTCATTTTTCTTCTTCCTCCTTTCTCTCCTTCCCTCTTTTTTAACTCCTCCCCTTCTTCTTTCCTTCTCCTAGCTCCACCTCCTCTTTGACTGCCCAATCACTGAGCTCCACTGCAAATACAATGTGACAGGAAAAATCCTACAACATTTGAAGAATAAGGTTGATTGTTTTCATTTCTGTTCCCAAATATCTCACAAGTTCCCCCTTTGACCAACTAGACCCTAAGATGGGTCAAGAGAGAGAATTCCAGGAATTGCGGTCCTCATCTTCACCAGATTCATTGTAGAGCAATTACTATGGGCAACATTTTAAAAATGCAGTTTAAAACAACACAGAAGACAACACATAAACCATGTCAAGTCTTATACAACATGTATAAGACGATGTTTATAATATATTAAGTCTGTGACTTGATTCTCTGCAAGTGTTCAACGATTATCTCAGACCAACTATTTCTAAACTTTCTTGTATAAAGCAATATTAATCATGTTCTGGGATGAATAACTACATTATTCAAATTGTGTTAGATTTGTAAAAATGTGAACTTGAGGAGAGTATTCAGTGTGGCAGACACTGTTAGTTGTCTACTACAGCCATATCCCTTTATGTTTGTTTATTTTTTGAGATTATAATTCTATCATTTCCTTTTCTCCTTTCTCCTTCGGCTCACGTCTTATCTCCCACCATTTATCACCCATATCCCGTTGCTTTCTTTCAAACTTTGTTTACTTTTATGGACTAGGTCTTATCATGTATTTCTGACTAGTTTAGCCAATACTAGCTTTGAACTGATGTCAATTCACCTCTCTCTGCTTCCTAAATGCTGGGATTATAAACATGCACACCTGTACCAGCCTTTGCATTGACCTTCTCATCCTGACTTTACCATCACAAAAGACTTATTTGTTCGATGTGGAGTACTGAACCTCCAGTGTGTCTGGATCAATGAGATCAGTCAGTTCCTGAGTGAAGTTTCGGGGAAGAATTGGTTGCTCTGTTCCTCACTTTGCCTGGAACCAAGAGATGAGGTAGCATTTTCCCTTTCTACAACATAATAAACATATAATACAGATTGCTAACTATGTTAGTTACTTTTTTATTTTGTTATTGTGATAAAATGCCTGGCAAAAAGCAATCTGAGGCAGGAAAGATTTGTTTTGGCTTAGAGTTTGGGATTACGTGGGAACAGGAGAGTAGCAAAGGAAGACAGGCTTTAAGGGAAACTGAAACCCAGCAGGACAAACACCAAACAGAGTGGTACCTTGTGGCATATGGGACACTTTGTGTCATTTCCTGGGCTCAGTAGGCACAAGTAGCTCTGTTTTTTCAGATTTGTCTTCTCTAACACGTGTGGACTCTCTCTTGTGCTGGCTGTATTCGGTGCCTGAAGCTTTTGCTGGCAAACACCCAATATTTCTGGCATCTTTAATATATTGGAATCTTCACTGGAGATTGGGATATAAGCACAGTCTGTGTAGGAGCTTTATGTAAGGAATAGAATTGCCACACAGCATCTGCCTTTAGTGGCTGTTTCAAACATTGGTGAAAGCTTTCAAGATTCCTTTATCTTGCATGCTTGTAAAACTAGATGCTATGTTCTTCTGTCAGCTGGAGATGTAGCTTGGGTTCTTTAATGAGCCAAAAGTATGCCAGTCTATATGTGCCTTTATGCCTGAATTTGAGAAAATACTTCCATGGGTGACCATTTTCAAGAACTATATCACAAATGCTCTTTCTTTTTTGGGATTTTTCTTTCAAACAGACTTTTACCGTTAAATCTTGGGGCTTACAATGAGTGGGGTTTTGGGCTTATGTTGAGATTACATCTCTTATTGTTCAAATGTCAAATCCAAGGTTTTACTTTCATGGAACCATGCTGTTGACTTCTTCTTCTTCTCTTTTTTTTGAATATTTTTTTATTGGATATTTTATTTACATTTCAGATGCCATCCCCTTTCCCCATTTCCCCTCCCTAGAAAACCCCTATCCCGTACCCCCTTTTCCTTTTATACATTTTTAAAAAAATGTTAACCAAAGGCTTTATAAGTATGGTAATGCTCAATCAGAAGTGTGACCCAGTACCCAACCTAGATATATAAACTATCTTTGACTGGTGAAGACATGTGAACATTTACCTCCATGCCCCCTCTCTTTCTCTCTCTTTCTCTCTTTCATCACCTTGCTTCTCCTCTCCTTCATCTTCTCTCCTTACTCCATCTCTTCCTCTCGGTGCTCCTTCCCCCTTAGCTCCTCCTACATATCACCCTTCCTGTTAAAATAAAACTTTTCTCTCAAAATACAATTAGATGCTGTTGACTTCTGTCTGCAGCTTTAATTGCTTTCTTCGTGCTCTGTTCCTCATTGAGCTGCCTTTAAAAAAAAGTATATTTCCTTACATTGAAGCTCTCTTTCACTATAAATCTAGACAAATGTAGTAAGCAATAAGTATACTACAGCCCAAATATTATACTTTGTCCTCATTTAGTTTTTCAAATACAAATGCATCAATTACTTTTAAATTCACTTGCTCAGCTTCCCAAGACAGAATATAGCTAGGTGTTTAAAAAAAGGTCTTGCCCAAATAGACCTGAAACCTTGTGGTCAGAGTCTTTCTTGTCCATATTTTATCAATATTCTGGTATAGCAGTAATTTTAGCTAACTGCTTTGCTCCGAGTGGGTTGTGTATACTTGCTGCACCTGCCCAGGAGCTCTCTGGATTTGCAGATGAATATGCCTTAACTAGCTCAAAGTCTGGGCAGTTCTAATCCTGCACCCACTAGCATACATTTCCCTCTAATACTCCCTGCTCAACAACTTCTAAATCTATGTTTTATCTTTGGTGCCCTATTCCCTTCTGGGCAGCCTCTCCCATAGGGCTGCTTTCCCTTTCCATCTACAGTTTGGATAAATTTTCTTCTGCAGTTTGCAATCTGTTTCATCTCCCTCCAAGACATTGGTGATCACCCTTCTTCTTCTCTCCCAGTCCTTAGCCTGAACAAATCTAAAGGTCCTGCCCCAGTCTATCTGACCAGCCATTGTCTATTGGCTCTTTATTCATCAAAACCCAATTGGGGCCAAGGACCTTCACCATTTGGACACACAGATTCCCAATTTTGGGGGCCAGATTAATTCAAAGCATTAGAACCAATCCCCAACATTCTGGTTTCCTCATCCCTGTGAGAAGATCCCAGTAAGCTTTGCTTTAAAGAATCACAGGCATTTACTAGCCATAACTTCAAACTTCCTTGTTTTCCACAAACCAATTTCAAAGACTTACTTATCCCATGGTCAGGTTTCTCACAGCAACAACAAGAACCACTTCTCTTCTCATTACCAATTTGCTGTATGCTAAATTTTTTTTTTTGCAACATTGTTACCAAATACCTGATACTAAGCAACTTGAGGGAAGAGCAATTTATTTTAGCTCATGGACTTAGAGGATCTATTCCATTGTGGTAAGGAAGACATGGTGGCAAGTAGCACCACAGAAGCAGAAGTATGTAGCTAGGGTTTTCCTCAGGTCTTAAAAAAGGCTAAGGTGGAGGGGGAGAGACAAGAAGGGAGGGGGAGGGGGGGAAGAGAAGAGAGGAGACCTGGGACGAAGTATTCAAACACAATAACTTGTGAAGAATTTAACCCCAACTTTAACACTGAGCACATTAAATACAGTAAACTTGAGTTTATTTTGGCATTATGGGAGCTTTCCTCTGAGGTTTACACCAACTACTCACATCATATTGTGTGAGCAAAATGAAATGACTAATTTCTTTGAAGCATTGACCTTTGAAATCGAGCTGAATACAGTGTTGATGCATATGTGTGTTGGGGGGTAGGGAAAAGATATTGGGAAGACCTTCTTAATGTGACAGTAAAATTAGCATAATAGCATACTCAAAATATCCAAGCACGTGTGAATAGCCAAGGGAACCTTGTTAAGAAAAATTCCAAGTTAGTTTGTGTTGGTTAATGACTGCACTTTTGTATTCCTAGTATTTCTTAGGTACTTGTATGGCTGGTCTGTGACCTTTCAGTACTTTATCAGGAATCTAGACCCTTACTAGGTCAACCTATCAACAAAGTTGATTTCCTAATAATAACTTACTTAATAATAATTTAATAGCTCTCTTGAACCTCACCTACCTGAAAGCTAACATTGGCATCTGTTTCCTGTATCTGTCAGATTTAACAAGAGCACAGTAAAGCAGAACTCGATGAAAGAGTTATCTACTAAAAAGGATATTTCTCTAGGGAGCTGCAAATCACTAGGGGTCAATTTCAAAGCGAAAGAATTAGCATCTCTTGGTGTGAGATTAATGAAAAGGAAGGTTAAGTACCTTTTTGTAATATAGTTTCTCTGCATAGCCTCATTGGAAGTGTTCTCTTGAGGTATTAATAGCATCTTTTTGGATATGGAATTTTCATTGCTCTTCTGCCTTGAGAATACTGAAGTCTCTTCTGCACAATTGTGTTTGGGACATGCTCTGAATGAACTGCCAAAGTAATTTCCACTTTTATGACTGCTGGCTGCTCTTTGAGTACCATGGTTGGTCTTTTAGAAATAGAGGGGCATTTCCAGGGAGCGTAAAGGCTGGTAATTACCTGAAACATTACGCCCAAGGAAATCTAGGGTTCTTTTCAATTCTCATTCATGTCCTTTGATGAAATGTTTTGTCCTTGTTTATCTTAACTGTGATTCTCTGAAAATAACTATCCATTCCCATTTTGCCTCTTACCTTTCACTATTTCCTTGGTATACCTTCAGCAATTGACATTCTCATCACTGACTGTGGGACACTTGTGTTACTCAAATTCTGGTTTATATATGCTATCCAATTTAATTACTGTGCAAACTTATATGGTAAATTTAGGGGCTGTGTGCTGTGTCATCCTTTCTCTGAATTCGAATGGTGAAGCTTTTTTCTCCAAGAGGATGGCATGGAGAGGTAGGGGCCTTTGTGAAGTGGTTAGATTAGGTCATGAGGGTGGAGCCCAACCTTTGCCCTATGAGCCTCAATAGCGATAGGTCCTTTGTATCTTTAGAGTCTCCCTTGAACTTCTTTTGTTAAAATTCCAGTCAATACAAGAATTGGATGTTGAAATGGAGAAAAATATAAAAATGTACATTCTAGACTCGTCTCAGATTCTTATCTCCAAAGAACTAACTTTTCACTTCCTTTGTCTCTTGAAGTTCAATGTTACCATGCTCTTGGATATTTTCAGAGTAAGCATTCTACTGACTGCTTTTCTGGGCAGTAGAGGGATGTAAAATTTCTCAAGCATCTGTAGTGGTAAAAGGAGCATGGAGGGTGTGAGGGCATGGCTGTGCTTGAGTCTTAATTCCACGGATGCTCTTAAACTTCACAGTGTTTATGTTCAGAGAATGAGCCTGATTAATGAAATTTGATGAATAATTTATCCATAAGAATAACAGATGGTGCTAATGAGGCAGTGGGCATGTGTCTGATAAATGGTTATGCTGTTGATAATTCTTCTTACTCAATAGCTACAAACATCCAAAGATTAAGAGGAGATTCTTTGTCTTATTTTTTCTCCAAATGAGAAGAAATTAATTGTTTTTCTGAAGTTTAGAGTCATTTTTGTCTTAACCAAATATACAGGTTTTTCAAAGTTCTTATAAAAGTGCATACACATAAGTTTCATTTTTTAAAATAACAGGTTTTGTAGTTCATTATCATCACATTTGTCTTTCTTATCACTATATTTATGCTCATCATAGAAGCATCATAAAATGAAGACTTAAAATTAGAAAGAACCTAAAATTGGTGACAGTTTGGCCAAATACTTTGAATATTATACTGCAATTTATTTTTCTCTGTCTTTTTCCTTCTCTAGGAAAGCATGTTCTTATGTGGGTACATACTAGCCTAACTAATGTTCTCTTTATGTTGTTTATTTGAGTTGTTGCCAATTTTTACCGTTGTGATTTCTGTTACAATGTTCATCTTTTTATAGCTTTGAGGGATTTTTTTTCTGGTGCCCCATATTGTCATAGGAGCAGTAAGATTACAGATACGCACAATTGAATTTAGCTTTCAGTGGATTCGGGGAATTTCAGTTCAGATCCGTGTGCTTGTGCATCGAGCATCTGACCCACTGGGAGTTCTCCCCATCCCTGGGAACACATTATAATATAATTTCACTGACTACTCTTTGGAGAATATGCTGCAATTGGACACATTTATTAATAGAGGAGATACAAGTCAATCACAAAAATACAGGCAAAAATAATCGTTTTGGACCACACTGACATCAAATAATAAGCAACCAGATCCTGGATAGTTTCAGACTAATATATAATCTGAAAACAAAGTAAATAGGACTTACTGACAAACTGTGTGCAGTGTGAAAGAGGAAAGATGATGAGGGTAATTTCTAGATTCACATGTTTTGTCACTCTCTGATACTATGACAAAATACTGGAACAATTAACTTGGAGACAGAAAGGGTTCCTTTGACTCACAGTTTCAGAGACTTCAGACTATGATCTCTATCGTTGTGTTTCTGGGCTGCTGTAATTCAAAATGTTATGGTGAGAGAATGTATTGTTGCAAAGTTGTTCATCTTATGTCAGATGAAAAGGAGGGGGAGAGAGAATGATGGCGATGGGGGAAGGAGAGAAGCTTCTTCCACCCTTCAAGAAATGACCTATATGACCTTCAGCTTCACCCTCACCTCCCAGAGCTTCTACTACCTCTAAGCAGCACCACCAGCTGGATACCAAACCTTCAAGAGGGTGGGGTGGCATTACTTTTTCTTTGGGACCAACACATGGTCTAATATGATTGTTGGTATTTGGGTGAGAGTCATGTCTGATCTGTCAGAGGAGACTTTCACAATTGCATCAGACACTGAGCTCTCAACTTGACATCACCTACAGTGCAAAGCCCAGTCAAGCATCAGTGAGTCACATTGGTCCAGTTACTCTGGTAATGTTCTATTGTGGGCATAACAAAATTAGCTCCTCAGTGGTGCCTAGAAACAGCACATGTTGACCTAGTTACAAATACTCTATACATGGCACTATGTTATAAAGTATGAACAAATCTAGTTGGATGTAGTTTTTAAATGTGAGATGACAAAGAATAAATCTCAGAATTTCATTTTCAAAGGTTTTTGTCACAGGAAAATGTGAGAATCCTAATTTACAAGGTCATAATTATGAATAAAAAGATGGAAAGGGTAACAAATGAAGTTTTCGCATTTCTGGATATTTCTTTTTTGTCTCTGAATCCTAGAATCACTATGTGGATGAGTCTGGACTCAAACTTGTGGCAAGCCTTCTGGCTCTGCCTCTCAAATGCGAGATTACAACCATGTACCACCATACCCAGAATCATGCTAAATGTTATTATATTTGTATATAGCTTTATTTTTACATATTTTAAATTAAAATATAATTACACTACTTTCCCTTTCCACCCTCCAGGCCTCTCCTGTCTCTTTTCTTCAATCCTTCCCAAGTACCCTTCCCATTCTCAAAGTGATAGCCTTTTTTGTTTATGATTATTATTGTTACATATACATGTGCAACTATATAAATAGAACCTTTGGTGTCTGCTTTTGTTGTTTGTATGTATATGTTTTCTTTCTTTCACCTCTAGGTTAATGTGATCAGGAATGTTTAGATAATTTTCCATTTTCTGAACTGAGTTATTGCTCTCACACAGAGCATACCAGCACAGCGACCACATTTATTTGAAATAATATCCTTTACCTTTTATGAAGAGTGATTTACCCTGGACTTTAAAATAAAATTAAGAGAGAGCTAAAGATTTATAATTGCACTAATCTTTCTTGCTGTCGTGTAGTAAAACTGGATGTGGCCATACATTAGCATCTTGTAGATTATTCGACATGTAGGTCTCAGGTTGTCAGTATCACGGGAGCTGAAAACAAGGTCAGAGTTGACCACTTCAAGGCTGTCCTGTTGCTAATGTGTCGATCAGGAAGGGAGAGTTCAGGAGATCCTCTGAGTTTGTTTTCAACACTAGGTCTGGCTTTGCCTTACCAATGTCTTCAATTCTACTGTGACTGACAGGTTTTTAGAAATCTTTCTGTATTTGTTCCCTTGTTTACTTTAATCAGCAGACACACCTTTTTCCTTTTGTTCTGGTGTGTCAATTGCCTTTCCTTCTAATAACATTTGACATAACCCTCTTGCAGGGAAAGAAAAACACTTGTAAGGAAAACATTAAATGTTTCCAACTTCCTCAAGTCTCTCTGGAGGAATGTAAGACTCAAACTGGGGTCAGGCAGAGAGAGGACTACCAGTATGCACAGTTAATATTTCAGTTTCTCAGCAGTCTTCTCTTTGGGATTTACATTCTGCCCCACCTTATTCCTATACTGGATTAACAGATGTTTTATTCCAGAACTGACAACCATTGCTGTCAAATACTCAAGGATATGATCATCGCGTACATTGGTAGTAAGAGGGTGAGCTCTTCAATTTAATTTGACAGAAAAAAAAACTGTCAATGTCTATTAGAATTAAAACCACTCTGTGTATAATAAATCAATTTCAAGTTTTAAAATTCTAACATACTTAAGAAGTTGTACCTGATTAAGTGTTCATCTACACATAGTGCTACTCATAGCATTAACCACATCATCAACAAGCCAGAAGCAATGTTTATCTTCATCAGAAGATAAACCACAGCACGTGTGTGCATACATACATACTATAGTTTCTTAAGAAACTATAGATTCTTAAGAAAATCCACTAACCATTCACGTGGATATTCACATAAATGTATGAATGTTCACGATAGATAGTAAAATTTTCTTTTCCTTTTCTTTTCTTTTCTTTTCTTTTCTTTTCTTTTCTTTTCTTTTCT
>JADRCG010010468.1:3879022-3918756 GCA_019844195.1 Rhabdomys dilectus
CTTTTCTTTTCTTTTCTTTTCTTTTCTTTTCTTTTCTTTTCTTTTCTTTTTTCTTTTTTCTTTTTTTTTCAAGACAGGGTTTCTCTGTGTAGTTCTGGCTGTCCTGGAACTCACTCTGTAGACCAGGCTGGTCTCGAACTCAGAAATCCGCCTGCCTCTGCCTTGATAGTAAAATTTTCAAAGAGATAGTTCAGAACAAAATAAATATAATGTGCCCACAACAGCAAACCTACTCCGCCTGCAACAGGCTATGTGACTGACCAGAAAGAAAAAAGTATCAAGCATGCATTTGGCTTTTCCCTTGTGTGTACCTATTGTTATGGGTGATTTTTATTTTCTACTCATTTATTCATTTATTGTAACAGAAAACACAAAGGGGAAAGAAAAGGGAGAAACACATCACCTTCTTGACAGATGTTGGGCAGGAGAATGGCTGAACACCATCATGGCAGCCAGACTTACTATGCCTTCCTAAGGGGAAGCTTCATGCTATTTGAGCAGATACTTGGAAGGGGGTGTTGTCTGAGAACAGAACGAAGAGAGTGTGGCTAAATCAGGCTATGTACCTGCCATTGCAAAAGCCCCTTCCCTGTACAGTGGCCTTGAAGATGCTGAGGGGAGAGATATCCCAGCTATGTGAAAAAATTATAGCAATAGCCTGCCTCAGGAGACGTTCTTTCTTACTCACAAAGGCTCAGGCTTTTGGAGTGTGGAGGATGAGGAAAATCAAGGGCTGTTCATGGATGACTTACTCAGTGTGTGATCAGAAACTTCCACGTGAGTCACAAAATTTGTCAGATGTTCAGGTGTCCCTCCTCAGCCTACCCCCAGTTCTAGATGCAGGTCTGCAGGTGGGAGAGCAGTGGTTTAGTAGGAGACTGGAGGGGTAATGGCTGGACTTAGTAATTCATGCTTTTCCTTCTCTTTATGCATCTCTTCCTCCCTGGCAAAAAGTGTGCTGGTAACTTTTCTGGTTTTTAACTTCCAACAGTCTAAGATTGAAAGAGAAGGCAGACAAGACTGAGAACTGGAAAAACTGGAGGATTTGTATCTTGAACATGATTGGAAGTAAATTTTCCCAGATGAGCAGAGACTCCCAAGGGACTAGAAGGGTGAAGGGAGAAGGAGAAGGTGGAGAGAGTGGGGACAAGCAGGTCCAGTCACTGTCTGGACTTCCAACTGCAGAGAGAAGAAGGTGGAAAAAACACCAAAGTGATCTTGGATGCTTGGCATTGGGGCAAAGGAAATGTAAAGATTGATTTCCTTCTTCCAGTGGCAGACTCTGAAATTACAGAACATTCTATTCTCCTTGTCAAGAGTTTTTCTGGAGTTTATGTAGAAATTGACTTGCTTGCTGGGCCTTAAGCTTTAACATACTAGATACTGAGAAAATGTTTCTCTAATTATACAAATGTGTTCTCTCAAAGTTTTTTTTTTTCTTCTTCAATGTTATACTGTGATTCACAGAGTAGAACATCCAGGTCCATTAATCATCAGTAATTAACATTATGAGTTTGAAAGATTTGTCCCCTCACTGGGACTTGCCTTTGTCAGACTTCTGAAAACGTTTCCAGTCTAGAGACATGAAAGAGCGTTCCATTTTAATTTGCATGCTGCTAAGTTACAGACTTTTTTTTTTCCTTTATAATTTTATTGCTTTTCTTCTGTCCTTCAGGCTGGGTTGTTTATAACCACATATTTACTGGGTTTGTCTTCTTTTCTTGTTTATAGGTTGCTCAAATACTATTTTAGATTGAATTTATTGTTCAAACATCTTGTAAATATTTCCTCTCCTTTTACTCTAGCTTGCCTTTCTGCTTTGTTTATAGAGTTGAATGAGTAGACATTAAAATGCTGATGTCATCAAATATATTCTATAATTTAATTTGTTCTTAATGGTTTGTTCTTTTTTTTCATAATGAATCCTATTTTTAGAAATGTTTTAGCTTCATAATAAATTGAGACCATAGAGATTTCCCATATATTTCTTGCTCAACTTCATCCACATACATTTTCTTTTAATTCTTCTTTTTTAATGTTTGAAAAAGCATCTTGTTGGGTGGTCCAAGCTATCCTTGAGTGAATGTGTGATCCTCCTGCCTGGCATCTGAAATGCTGGGATTGCAGGTGCATGCCACCATGACTGATTTAATAATTTATGGATTTCACTTCTCCAAGTCTGTGAACTTCCAGTTACTCTAGGAAACAGGAGAAATTTAATTTGCTTATACATGTTAAAGTTTATTCCTCAACCCCATCTGTTTGGAAGAGTCATTTGAAAGATCCAGAACAATAAATTAGTTGTTTTTATTACAGGTATTGAGACAGTATTTGGGTCTTAACCATTGGGCCCATGCATGAGCCTCAGAAGCCAAAGAGCAAATGCAGATATTAATAAACACTGGTATGTTAGAAAGCTCTGCTTTCTAACATGTCATGGACATTGATTCACAAGAGACCAAGTTTGTACACTCATTGCAGAGGGTAACTGGCTTTGAGTCACAAGTGGGTATAGAAAACGTTACCAAAGCAACCAGCAAACAGAAGGGTCAATATGGCAAAGCTGATGCCAGCAGCATTTTCTTAGCAAATGTAAAGATCAAGGGGAAAATACTCATTAGAAAACATTTTTTCTTTATGATAAGTGCTGGGTTTAATATATACTAAAACCTGGGCATTTTCCAAAGAGCTTCATTGTAGTGGGGAAAAGAGAAATATCTTATTAATTGTTTAGTTTGAAAAATTACAATTGATGTCTATTTCTCTTTTACAAAGAGTATAAAAAAATAAAAGTCAATCAATGAGCAAAGATAATTTTTTTCTATGCTATACCGTATTTATAAGCAGAATAGTTTCTTACAATTTTATGATAGGCAGTATTTAGGTACATCTTCAAAGAAAATAAAAATACAATATAAAAGCTTTTTATTGTTGTATTCTTATTAATCTGTGCATAGAAGTAAATGCGGAGATTTAGCTTGATATGGAAACGATTCAACACTGAATTATATTCTCAGCCATTGTATTTTAGATAAAGATGCTTACTGGGTAGCATTAACTGTCCTTGAACTTGCTGTGTAGCCCAGTCTGGCCTAGCACTTGTTATCCTGGCTCAGCCTTCTGAAAGCTGCATTACAGGTGCATGTCTCTATCCTTGGCTTGGTGCTGTCCTCTTTAAATCAGAATCTCAGTGTACTTTGTCTCAGTTATAAGAATTAAAAGTGATTCAAAGTACAGTTCCAATTTCTAAGATTGCAGCGTGAGGATTTGAAACTTAGATTGGTCTTGTGAAAAACATTTTTTTTTAAATATAAATATAATTAGCTGGGAATATCCCACTTGTTACCTAAATCCCCAAACAGCCTGGGTAATTTCTCTCATTCTTCAGCAGCCCTGGCATTCTTTCTTTGAATGACATCAGTCTGGAAATACCCCATGATTTTCTGAGTTATAAATGGGTCATTGGCCCTAAACTCCTGAGTGTGTTATGATTCACACTTTCACTTCGGGTTTTTCAATACTATCAGTTTGAAAAAGCGAAACTGAAACTGAGTGCTAACAGCTCACAACGCCCTGAGGAAAGAGTGGGTTTGATGGAATAACTTAGAAATATTCAAGGAGCACAGACTGACAACAGCCTAGGAATCATTTCTCAAGGAAAAAAAAAGATGCAGGGTGACAAAATCAAAACCGTGTCAGATAGCTGCTGGAGGGCTGATTGCCATGCTGCACACCACACAGTGACTTGTGGTATCTTCTAGTGTTTGTTTATTTTAATGTGTTAATCAATTCTTTATGACTTTAAAACACATTTTTTTTGAATGGAAATAGGGCATAAACTTCAACTCTAGAATTTCTTTTCTTTTTTCTTTTTTGGATATTTTATTTATTTACAGTACAGATGTCATCCCCTTTCCCCATTTCTCTTCCCTAGAACCCCCTATCCTATACCCCCTCTTCCTTTATGCTTTTATACCATTTTGATTATGTGCATGTAATAAGGTCAGTTCTAGGTTGAGGGTCTAGCAATACAATAGATGCAAATAGTCGAGGAACAAGCAATACAATAAACACAAATAGTCAAAGAAAAAGCAAGACATTAAACCTAGTTATGTGAACACTCTTGTGATCACTGTTTCTAAAGGCTTATCAGGATGACCAAAGTAACTGAGCCTATTTCCCCATCCTAGTCCAAGATCATTTTCATGTCTGAAGCCTGTTTCCTTGATCTAGCCTAAAATTTAGAATCCTGTCTGAAATTACTTCTTTGTTCTGGCCTAATATTTAGATTCTTGACTGAGATTACTTCTTTGTTGTAGCCTATGATTTAGACTCTTACCTGAAATTACTTCTTTGTTCTAGTCTAATGTCAGATGCCTGCTTGAAGCCTACTTCCTTGTCCTTGACCAATGTTATATTCCTGTCAAGCAGCTCCTTTCTTTGTCCTTGGCACATGTCAGATTCTTGCCAAGCAGCCCCAAAGGCTCTCTACCTCTCCCCCTTTTTGATTTCGTTAACAAAACTGAGGCTGTCTTAGGTCATTCTGACAAGAATGCTTTCCTTGCCCATCATGAAATATGCATTATCAAAGGCAATGAACTTATGTTTTAGGTTGGTAAGGCTCTATGCAGAATCTTACCTGTCCTTGACTTGCCAGTCTGTTAATTTAACAACTTTGTCTGGGGGTCCATTTTCAGATTTAAGCCATGTACTTTGACTTCCAACATGTTGATGTTGTTAAAGATAAGCTTTAACATGATGGGCAGGAATAAAAGTATTCCCAGGACAAGAAGGGCTAGCCTGATCAAGCTATATATGCCATTCCTGAGGTTTGTCCAAAATGGAAATACTGAGCTCAGGCCATAGATAATTTTATCAGTATTATCTGCAGCATCAAAGGTCAACAGAGCAGCATTCTTTAAATTTATAGTCTCATTATGCAAAGTTAACACACCCAGAGGGGTGTTAGGATTATGCCAAATATCCTACAGATGTCTTTCAACTTTTTTTCTAATTATAATGACAATCATTGGGCATTTCAACACTAACACTACTCCAATAATATTTGTCATGACACTTGGGGTAGCTCCTAACTCTTGAACCATGAACCTCCTTCAGATAATTTGAATGGGTTATAGAGCATCATTCGTTGTTCCAGATACCTATATAAATCCTTCTGTATACTCAATACATTAGTAACATTTTTTGTTAGATGGTTAATAAAAATAGTTGTCTTAACTCTTTGTGTCAATGCTATTGCAGAAGCAGTGGTGCTAGCAACTAATGGAATTAAAGCTGTTATACCAGCAATAATCAAACCTGCTACTCTTTTGCTTCTGCTTAAAGCCTAACTCACTTATTCCAGCACTTTCAAGCTTTTTTCAGAGAATCAAGGTTTTCTAAAACTCAAGGCAGTGAGACAAAAGCTGGTTGATAGACCCCCATAACAGACATGCCAGGTTTCAACACACAAACATAATTGGAAATTATACAGTCAATGCAACTTACAATAAATGCTATAGAAGAGACAAAACCATTTTTAGATTGACAATTAAAAGAGCCTTAAAACATGCACTGACCCTTGTTTGAAATCCAGATCCTGTCCCAACATTACCTCCTGCTATCTTAACATCATAGCAAGTTACAGCTAGCTTTCAAATATGTTGCTGACAAAATCCAGATCCAGTCTTCCAAAAGTAGGCTGTTATTTCCCATATTGGATTGATTTCTAGACCAGTACATGATTGAGTCCTAATAGCTGGGCACCTTTAAGAAGAATACAAGAGGCATAGATTCTCTTTTCAATTCTTTATCCCACAAGGTCAAAAAACTTGAGGCAAGGCAGCTTGTCCCATCTGGGATATAGTCAAGCAAAGGTGGATCAGAAACATATGTCCAATACAGCTCCCTAGTCACCCTTGTCAGGGCACTCAGCAAGCTAACAGGTTGGCATCATTCTTTGTCTTAGCAACAGTATGTCTCACCAATATTTTTCAAGTTCCATGGGCCTTTTCCACAATACCTTGTCTTTGAAGATTATACAAAATCCCCGCAATAAATTGTTGACAAAATATCTCGACTGCTTAACTACAATTGCCAGACCCATTATCTGTTTTTTTTTAAATTGGTTATTTTATTTATTTACCTTTCAATGTTATCTCCTCTTGATTTCCCCCCCCCCAAAACTCCTTACTCCATCCCTCCTCCTTCTATTATTATGAGGGTGTGCTCCCACCATCCTCCCATTCCTGCCTCCCTGCTCTTGAATTCCCCAACACTAGGAAATCCAAACTTTCAGGCACCAAGGCCATCTATTTCCACTGATGCCAGGGAAGGCCACCCTCAACTACCTATACAGATGGAGCCATGAGTCCCTCCCTTTGTGTTCTTGTGCTGGAGGTTTTAGAGTGGCTACTCCAGCTTGTTTCTTAGGACCATTTGCTTGAAAAATTGTTTTACAGCCTTTTATTCTAAGGTAGAGTCTGTCTTTGTCACTGAGGTGGATTTCTTGTATTCAGCAAAATGCTGGGTCCTGTTTAAGTATCCAGTTCGTTAGCCTATGTATTTTAGTTGGGGAATTGAGTCCATTGATGTTAAGGGATATTAAAGAACGGTGATTGTTGCTTCCTGTTATTTTTGTTAATAGTGGAGGCATTGTTTGTGTGGCTATTTTCTTTTGGGTTTGTTGGAAGAAGATTACTTTCTTGCTCTTTGTAGGGTATAATTTCCCTTCTTGTATTGGAGCTTTCCCGCTATTATTTTCTGTAGTGCTGGGTTTGTGGAAAGATATTGTGTAAATTTGGTTTTGTCGTGGAATTTCTTGGTTTCTCCATCTACAGTAATTGAGAGTTTTGTTGGGCATAGTAGCTTGGGCTGCCATTTGTGTTCTCTTAGGGTCTGTATGACATCTGTCCAGATCTTCTAGCTTTTATAGTATCTGGTGAGAAGTCTGGTGTAATTCTGATAGATTTGCCTTTATATGTTACTTGGCCTTTTTTGGCCTTCTTCCCTTACTGCATTTAATATTCTTTCTTTGTTTTGTACATTTGGTGTTTTGATTATTCTGTGACGGAAGGTATTTTTTTTCTGGTTTAGTCTGTTTGGCATCCTATAGGCTTCTTGTATGTTTATGGGCATCTCATTCTTTAGGTTAGGGAAGTTTTCTATAATTTTGTTGAAGATATTTATTGGCCCTTTAAGTTGGGAATCTTCATTTTCATCTATATCTATTATCCTTAGGTTTGGTCTTTTCATTGTGTCCTGGATTTCCTGGATGTTTTGTGTTAAGAACTTTTTGCATTTTGCATTTTCTTTGACAATTGTGTCAGTATTTTCAATGGTATCTTCTGCACCTGAGATTCTCTCTTCTATCTCTTGTATTCTGTTGGTGATGCTTGTGTCTATGACTCCTGATTTCTTTCCTAGGTTTTCTATCTCCAGGGTAGTCTCCCTTTGTGATTTCTTGATTGTTTCGACTTCCATTTTAATGTCCTGGATGGTTTTGTTCAATTCCTTCACATGTTTGGTTGGGTTCTCTTGTAATTCTTTAAGAGATTTTTGTGTTTCGTCTTTAAGGGCTTCTACATGTTTACTTGTGTTCTCAATTTATTTGAGAGTGTTATTTATGTCCTTTTTTTAAGTCCTCTATCTTCATCATTAGAAGTGATTTTAAATCTGAATCTTTCTTCCCCAGTGATATTGGGAATTCAGGACTTTCTAGTGTGGGAGAACTAGGTTCTAATGATGACAAGTACCCTGGGTTGCTGATGCTTATGTTCTTGCACTTGCTTTTTACCATCTGGATCTTCATAGTGTTACCTGCCCTGTCTCTGACTAGAACCTGTCTTTCCTATTATCTTGGTTGTATCAGAACTGTGTGGGGTGGTTGTTACTACTGGGGTTAGAGCTGGGGCCCAAGATCTGCTCAGTGCTCAGGTGCAGACAGGAAGGAACCAGTGCTTCAGGACAGGAGTGAATTCCTGGGTCCTAGTGAGTAACTGGGGTTACTCCTTGTTTGGTGCGGGTGTTGCTGTCTCCTTACCTAAGCTACTGCCCAGGTTAGAGCTGCTGGGAGGCCCACTTCCTCTGGATTTTGTGAGACTGGGGGCAGAGCTGCCACCCTGGATCTCCTCTGTGCCTGGGTCCAGACCGGAAGGCTAGACTTTATTTTCTTAATCATTTCACTATGATATCAATTAAGGCAGAGGAAGAAAGAGAGTGAGGAAGGGAAAGAGGGAGAGAGAGAGAGGAAGGAAAGGGAGGAAGGAAAGTAAACAGGGAAAGAGGGGTGAGAAAGAGAAAGAGAGTGAGAGAGACAGACAGACAGACAGACAGACAGACAGAGACAGAGAGAGGAGTGTGTGTGTGGGAAGACTGAGTGCTTAGTTTGGAGAAGCAATATATTGCAAGTTGCCTCTGGCTCAGTGTAGTGTCTGCTCAGAGCTGTGTCTTCCTGGTACATGGCAATACTCAACAAACAGTTGCAGAATAAATAAAAACAGTGTCTTAAAAACAAATCCTTGTACTTGACATGCTTTGTCAATCCACAGGGAAAACAGTTCTTCTGAGGTCTCAGGGTTCTAGTAAGCATGAAGGATGAAGGAGCAGGAATCTTATAAAAATTGAGGACTAGATCATAAAGATGTGTGAGCATTATAAAGTATATGATTTGTGGCTAATGTTTTAGTAGAAACTAGCTCTTTAATTGGCCTTGTCGAGTGGAAATTTTACCAAGGCTTTAGTAGAGATTGATAGCATTTACAAAGTTGTTTGGTTATAAATTAATCTTTCCATCAAGAAGAAAATCACCGTCTCGGGCTGTCTATCACCCAAAGTTTTCCACCAAAGAATTATGTCACTATGTCTTTTTCTATAAATGTATTAATTTCTCACCTCCACCTCTCCCCTTCCCAGATTAGAATATTTATTTCTTTCCACCCAGCTTTGGATCTTATTTCATGTTACCAGTGCTTCTGGTTGAAAATGTTTAAAAGACAAAAAACATTCAAGAGGAGGTATCACTTTCGCTTCCATGAGATGGGATGGAAGGCCCTGTGTCTGTGGCATTTTACGCCACTCATCTCCAGAGTTGATGTGGTTGATCTGGTTAGCTGGATGGTTGTTCTCTTCATCCCTTACAGCTCCATTTGCGGCTCTCCTTAAGCAGTGAGCTCATCGAAAGAGGGTGACCTTCCCCGAATAGAAGAGGACTGTCTTCTGTAAGGGTATAAGAGTATATGCGCTCTCCATCTAGAGCCTCCAAACAAGTTCTCATATGTATGAACTGAGTTTTGAAAATATAGGCAATTGATAGATAACAATTATGCATATATATAGGTCATAGTGATAGTTCAATACGTGTATTCAAAATATTCAAAATTATGATCAGTGTAGGGTAATTGACTTTAAACATGTTCCATTTGCTTGTGTTAAGAACATTTTAAATCTTTTCTACCAGTTACTGACTATATCATTAACCACGTTCCCCCACCGTGCCTTCTGATTTAAACCATTGTATGAGTTCAGCTTACCACCCCAGATATGAAAAGAAGATTTATTAGAAAATATATTACTCCTAAAACTTGTCAGGTGTGATCCAAAACACCATTTAACAATATAAGAGTTTGGGCCAGTGAGATGGCTTAGGAGTAAAGGTTCTTGCCTCTAAGCCTGACAATCTGAGTTTGATCCCCAGGATCTCATGACGGGCTTGACTTACTCCTGAAAGTTGCTTTCTGACGTTCACATGTGCACTTCAGCATATTCCCACTCACTAACACAACCTCATAACCATACAACCACCCACCAATAATAAACAACTAGCAAAAGTAATGAAAACCTTTAAAAATGTCGCAGTATTCCAGTGTTGGTTACACCAATAAGTTCAGGTAAACATGCCACTAAAAATGTGATGGGAAAGCAAATTTTAGTGAAGGAAAGTCAGGACGATCAATAATAATCCCATTTGCTTGTTTCTCTGGAGAGCCATGACATATACACCAGGCATCTTCACATTACAGCATATTACTAGAAAGTTCTACTTTTTCTATTAATTAATACTTCCTTTTTTGTATGAGGATCAATCTTGGGGCCCTGTGCATGCTGGGTAAGTACTCTACCGTTGAGCTACATCTCCTGCCCTATATTCGTTCTCCAGTGTACTCCCTAGTAGGAAAAATATTTTCAACTAAACTAAACTAAAGTTTTTGTGAATCAGGATAAATGTGGTTTTTGAATTCTTTTTTCTTAATGGGGATACATTCCTATCTCATTAACACTTGTCAAATGTACTCGCAGTAGTGGAAAATTACCCTTGGAAACGGATTATAACAGTTCCTGTGCTTTTGTGTCAGAGATGTTTATGACACATTTTCCCTGATTTCTTTCATTTCCGTACTGTCTCATTTCCTATACTTTAACAGGCTCTTCTCTTGAGTATCCAAACTCCAGCCTTGGCTCATGTCTCTGTTGGACCACGCACCACACTGCCAATACCTCTACAACTTGCAAGCCTTGCCAAAGGATTTTAATGATTGATTTATTCAAGGAAAATACAAACCACAAGTGGATATAGCCACAGTAGTAACACAGGACCATTAGTTTCACCAACATTTATTTTTTTTGTCATCCATTGTACCAAGCTGAAAAGACAAAGATGAAACTAGCATTGAGTCTTTGAAGAGGCCAGTAAAATATGTGATGACTCCCTGGGAAAGGCATGCCTAGTACTTATTGCTATCTCCTGTTTTCATAACAGTTTTTAAAGGCAGGTCCTGTCATTTCTCTTCCCTGTATAAAATGTCCAAGGCTCACAGTGGTCCTCCATGTAGGAGTGTGGATATTTTACTTAGTGAGAGGATGGAGTTCAAACTCTGATCTGGATAATTTCAGACTTTTGATTTGCTCTTTCCGCTTCAACTTGTTGCTGTGTCCTTGACCTGTGTGGTCTCATCCTCTATCCTCTCACCATATACAATACTCACTATTACCTTGCATTTAGTTCAAGCTGCAGTAAAAACCCAAATAGTGTTTCAAAAATCCAAATGGTATTTCAGCATAAAACATAAAATATCTCACCAATTGGCAATATATTGATTATGTGTAGAAATTATAACATTTTAAGTATATTCTGTATTATTCAAGATTTATATGTAAATAGAATTTGGATTGAGGACAAATATAGACGCAAACTTCATTTATTTGCAATCCAAAGTTTGCTAGTCAGCTTTCTGTCATTGTGACAGCTGATTTAAAATAAACAACTGTACATTATAGGGTTTGGAGCTGGGTGTTTTCAACAGCCCTATCTCCCCAAAGTTCAGAAATCTATGAGGAACAGGAGGCAGAAGGACTGTAAGGTGGCAGACAGCTCCAGGAAAGCAGTATTTTCTAGATATACAGAGCAACTGATATACTTGCATTGTGACAGCTCTGAGAAAGGGAAGTGGACACAAAGTCCTACTCCTAAACCCAGAAGCCATTTGCAATCGATACCCACCTGGAAAGGAAGCCAGTTTCTTCCAACAAAGTGTTATTAAGTATATCAATCAAGCTCTAGGTGAGGCCCCATTTTCAATGAATAGTTGGCAAACACAACACAGAGTCCAGTTTTTTTTTTTTGTGTGTGTGCACCTTTGTTATTTTCTTTTGTCTTATTGATTTTCTTTTTAGTTGGTCTGTTTTGATTTTTCAGAGAGAGAGAGAGAGAGAGAGAGAGAGAGAGAGAGAGAGAGAGAGAGAGAGAGAGAGAGAGAGAGAGAGAGAGAGAGAGAGAGAGAGAGAGAGAGAGAGAGAGAGAGAGAGAGAGAGAGAGAGAGAGAGAGAGAGAGAAAGAGAGAGAACATAAAGTTGGGTTGTTAGAGAGGTGGAGAAGATTTTGGGGAAATAAGGATATGAGAAAAAATATGATCAAATTATATTGTGTGAGTGTTGGGTTAAAGTGTGTGCTGGTCCCAGTTGTTGGGTTGAAGTGTGAGTCCTGCATTATGTGAAGCCATGGGACCCCACTCTGGGTTGGGGGAGCACAGTTTGATGTCCTTCGGGGAGCTGGAGCTAGTTCATCTGATTCTCAGAGTCTTGGGCCCCCAGGTGCTGCTGGGGATCCTGCTGAAGGGCCGAGAATGAATTGAGGGGCATACTGGCTGGATTGGCCCACAGCCGAAGGGGAAAGAAAGGAGAGAGTGTTCCGGCTAAGCCTCACGGGGATGAGAGTTCTTGGCTTGGTTGCTGTTGCTTGGCTTGTGTTAGGTTGGTGGTCTCTGTGGCTGGGAACATGGAAAGTTGTTCTGTGGGAGATTAGACAGTGGTTCTATAGTTGAAAACCTTCTCCACTGTTCCCCATGGCAGGTCCCAAAGAAAAGAAACAGTCCATGGTCTTAAGATGTTTATTGTCATTGGAGGAAAGTAGATGAGAAATTGCAGTTTCCTCAGTTTCCTCAGGGCAGACCTGAGGTTAAATACCTTTTGCAGGGAGGAGAGTCTGGAAAGGAATGCTTAATTGGCTACTTCCTTTTGACCTTTAAGTATCTCATTAATATGGAAATCTGTCTTGACTGTACATGACCTGTAGTCACCTCTACCTGGCTATGTGACTAAAAGACTCAAGTCTATGGAGGTCTGGTGTCAGGAGCCTGGAGTCTGGAAGTGTGGCAAACACCTACCAGTCCCTTGCAGGGAACCCTGTGGGGTCGCCTGCTGGGTCACTGGGTTTCATATCTAGCTCAATCAGAAATCAGACTGCCTTTTATGGTCCTACACGTGAAGACAATTCTTTAAATAAAAATTAAAAATAAAATGTATGACTTTAAAGGAGCAAACATTTATTTTGGGCTCAGTATTTCATGTTTTTGTTGGGGTAGAATGAATTATATCATAGTTATATCATTATATCATAGCAGGGAGAATATAGCAATGTAACACTGATCAATTTAGATAGATAGATAGATAGATGATAGATAGACAGACAGATAGATAGATGATAGATAGACAGACAGATAGATAGATAGATAAAGAGGATGAGGAAAAGGGAGGGAGAAAGAAAGGGAGAGAGAAAGAAGGAAAGGGAAAGAAAGAGAGAAACAGGAGGGAGAGAATGATTCAGAGAGAGACAGTGACAGAGATAAAGACAGAGACAGAAAAACAGAGTTCTTCCTTGGTCTATTACCTTGACCTCACTTCCTATTTGGTTATTATCCAGTCAATGAATTCATCCATTGAAGAGGTTAGTATCTAGATTCTCATCACTCAATCACCTTTTAAGGCTCCACCTCTGAGTGCTGCCAGATCAAAGACTGAGTCTTCAATACAGGAGCCTCTGGGAGAGTTTATACCCAAACTTTTATACACAGACATTCAAAAGACATTAATATCAATTTCTTTTCCCCAAAAGGCTTAATCTGGGCTCCTATTATACATGGGCAGTGAAAGACATTATTTCACACCATTCTAAACCCCAGTTAGGAAACTATAACGCCAATTACTTTACACGTTCCCCTCATCTCCTGTGAAAAGGCTTCAACTTGTAGGTGTATGAATAGACATTTTAAATAAAAATTTCTGTTAAGTCATAGAAAACACATGGAGGATATTATGAATGTATTTATTTTGTTACCGTTCCATTGTTGTTCACAAAGATTGAGCTGAGTTGATTCAGTAAAGATCTGAAGTCAGCAGACTGGCTTTCTGTTACTTCTAAACAGCCCTTCTGCATAGCTTCCTAAGATCTTGCATTTACCTATCTATGGAAAAAGAGAGCTGCAGCTGACCTATATTTCATTTTATAACTTTGGGATCTTGTTTAAAATAGTTATCTTCATCTTTTTTTTTTTTTCCCACACGGTATCCTTAGTACCAGAAGTTAGTAGGATTTAGTCATTTTGAAGCTTGGCTAGGGTAGAATATGAGTGGTCTAGAGATCACATCAAGTCTACATGGACAGTGTGTCTGGCTTTAGATCCCCCAGGACAATATGGTAGAGTTAGAAGCAAAGGCTGCACTTGAGGGACTGTGATTATTTTTCCCGGAGAGTACCAAATTGCGTTTGAAAGGCTATAGATTGTGTGTGTGTGTGTGTGTGTGTGTGTGTGTGTGTGTGTGATTTCAGAGGCATTGAGGTTGGAATAAACTATTCTGGGATAAGTGCGCAATCCTTTATTGGAATGTGCTTTAGAGCTGAGCTGGGGACTTTGCATAGCTTCTCACTAGTGGCTGCATTCACTCAGCATCTCTACTATTGTAAAGTGCATTAGGATTTGGAAAGTTCCTGTTTCTCTCTGCCTGCTTCTATTCAGTGACTTCATCAGACACAACCATCAACAAGTCAGTACTGGGAGCTTGTGCATGTGCATTTAAAAAGACCTGCTACACAGCAGGCAGTGCACACTGGGCAAAATGGAGTGAAATGATGTCATACGATCATATGTGAAGTAGTATGTCAAGACCTCCCTGTTTTCCTTTAAGAGGCTAAAATCCTAGTGCTAAACTCGCTGCTCTCCAGTGAAGAAGGGTGTGGTTAAGAAAGCATAGATTTGTAAGTGGACTTCGGGCGAGACTTTCAAGCTAGACTATGGATTAAGCTGTGGTATCCTGGAGAATGAACGAAGCTGTGCTTCGTGAATTGTCACTCACTGTTGGTGAATGGTGGAAGGAAGCAGTAATTCAGTCACTGAGAAGGACATTACAAATTCTGGAAACAAAATGCTGTGTTTGTGAAGTTAGGATCCAGATTTGAAATTGGAAAATGACCAAGAAGGAGGGGAAAGAGGTATGTAGGGACTTTATATAGCATCACTGCATAGCATCCTTTAAGGGTGTTTTTTTTTTTTTTTTTTTTTTTTTAACAATTCAATAGAAAGAATTTCAGGATGTCATGGATGACTAACATGTTCAAATTTAAATTTTAGAAGTGAAATTGCACTTCAGTACTAGAGATCGAATTTTTTCAATAAAAAGTACTTTATGCAAGAAGCAATTCATTCCCCAAATAACACACTGATTAAGAGGACAAAGAGGTATGAGGATGTTTGAGGAATATTTAGAAGCAGAATTTGCTGAGTTCATTGCTTGACTTGAAAGAGAAGAAGAGATGAATAGAAAAGAAAGTCAGTGGCCCACCTTTCTATTTAAACAACCATTCAGAACATGTGGCCTACCTGTGCAGAACACTGAGTGGGTTTAGAGCTGAGCAGAGAACCCCAAAATGTTTATCACCAATGAGGTTCAGGTCACTAGAGAGAATGGCTTCCTTTAGAGCCAGCACAAAGTGGATGAGCAGAGGAAGTCTCGGCATTGGGAGTACAGTGCTATTTCTGTTTGTGTGCCCTACCCAAGATAATCATGAATGTCTCTTCATTGAAGACTGTCATTAAGAAAAGCCAACTTGACAGATTCAGACAATGTTACAGAAGGGGAAAGGAACGCTTATATACTGTTTATGGTGAAGCAGATATAGTATAGCCACTTGGAAATAAGTATAGGTGTTATTTAAAAATCTGAAAAATGAAAATATTCACTTTATTTCTCTTCTGGCTATATACCTGAGGAATCAAGGTTGGCACACACTAGAGATACCTGTATCCATGCTATGATTGATATGGCCATTTTTAATAGTCAAATTATGGCATCTACCATGATCAACAAACTAATGGATAAATAAAATGTGGCATATATACACAATGGGGTAATACAGGATATGGAGAGGTGCATGTGATAAAAGTATGCTATGTATGTTAATCCTCACAGAGAAACACATCATTTTGTGTGGTTAATATGTAGTACAGGAATTTACCTCCTCCCATCATAATAACCCCCTCTTAACATCTGTTCAGCAAATATTGTATGAAAAAGTTACAATTTTGGAATCATGTGTGACTTGTGTGAATTTGTTGATAACTTTTAAGTCACTGAAAGTCAGAATTATATATATATATATAAAATTGTGTATACGTATGTGTGTGTGTATATATAAAAGTGTATACGTGTGTGTGTGTGTGTGTGTGTGTGTGTGTGTGTGTGTGTGTGTGTATGTATTTGGCTTTCTGCTTTCTTGTCCCAGGTGATTTTTCTGAAATAAGAATTTTCATTGGTTGAGCTTGAAGTTGGACGTGTCTGTGCTGGGCCACAGCCTCATGCTTTCTAGGTAGCCTTGGTAATTTACTGAATTTCTTTTGGTTCTGGTTTTCTCATAGTTGAAGTGGGAATGAAAACCCCACCTGTAAGAACTATAGAACATTGAGGGGTGGCAATGTGCACAAAGTATGTAGAAGAATTCTCTGTACAAAATCACCTTTCAGTAAGTGCTAACCACCATAGTTTCTGTTATATTCTCTAAAGTTAACATTTCCAGTATTGAACTATCCTTGGCCACAGTTTTTCATACAATGTTTTCATACCTTACTACACCCCTGCTTTTTTGGGGTCCCCAGTCTTTCCCCTTTGACCTTTTCTAACATTAACCATACATAAAGCTTACTTGAACAGTCCAACATTTCTTATTTGGTTGCTTTGCTTGTTTTTATGAACTTTGAAAGTATTTTTTTTCCATCTCATGACCATGTCTTCTAATGATTTTTATAGCCATAGTACTTTTCTTTTTATATTATGTGTTCTATTTTCTAAACTTTAAAACTGAATCAGCCTCATGAAACTTGGGCTTCTAAGATGGATCATCAGTGATTTAATGACATGTTTACAGTAAAAACCACGGCCTCCAGGAAGTTTCAACTCATATGATCTTGCTGAAAGTCCTTCTCTGGAAAATTTGGTGTCTTTTTCTGGAGCACCACAGCATCTTCTGTCTTCAGCATTGGTACCTCTTTCTCTTCCCTCATCCTGGGAGTTGGGATTTCTCAAGAGTTAGTCTTTAATTTGCTCTTCTCTTTTCTGCAGTACATCAATGTCTTAGCAGAGCTTTTCTAATGAAAACTTAATGTTTTCACTGTGACCTTATCCGTGAAGGTATTGTTATCAACTCTGGATTTTTAATTTGTATTCCATTTGTTTGTTTTCCACTGTAGATACTCTATAATCCTGGATCTCTGCTACCCTCTCAGTTGCATTGGTATGGGGGCTCAACTCTCATCTCTGTTTTGAACTTTGTTCTTTTCCAGCCAACAATAATTTTCTCCCTTTTCCACTTTTTTTTTGATTGAAGCATCCAAATTAGTAACTGTCTTAAACTCTATAAAACTACTGACCTTCTGTAGGAGATACTTTTAAAGAAAGTACCTAGATTTATGTTTTTTTATATGAAACTGAAATATGTCATAATTGAAGACAGTGTTTACTTCCTAAAACTACCAGGGTTGTAGATGAAAAATGGAGAGTAAACATCAGAGTAGAAATTGTGTTATACACTGGAGTGGTGTAATACTAACTGGGGAATTTATGTTGTCAGGCTAAGTTTATTTAATAGTATTAATAAGACAATCAGAATTTGAGATTTAAATGTATTAAGTATTAAGAGTTATATAAAACATAGTAAATTAATATTTTTCCTCTCTTCTGTTAATTATTTAGCACTTGAACTTAATCTTATTTAATATATTGCTTCATAACTTTGGTTAAGAAATGAATGGGAAATATTTTTGTGGAACTATTAAATGGGAGGTTTAGCAAATACTTTATGGCTCAAAATTTGAAGAATGTTATTCAGAATATGATTATTCTCATTAAAATCGATGACAATCATTTTTGTGCAAGTAATTAGAAAATAATCCTGGGATGTTGAATTCCATGCTGAAGAAATACTTGGTTTTATGTGGAACTGAACAAAGTTTCCATAAACTTTCATATTGCTTGTTAGAAAATTTTTGAAGATTTAAAATAATTCCTAAATCAGTGCTAGATTCAATAAAAATGAACAGTTGTCCTGATATAGATCTATACAAAAGGAAACAGTTTTTCTTCCCTGTATACATTTTTAATAGGAAGGGATTTCTAATATATTTATTAGAATGGAAGGAACTTATTTTTCTTATTCCCACCTGTTTGCAGTTGAAGGCAGAACACTGTGTCCTTTGCCAATTGTCTAGTAGGGAAACAATGAAGATTCTCTTCTGGATGTCTAGTTAGTCAGGGTTTCTATTCCTGCACAAAAACCAGGATCAATAAACAAATTAGGGAGGAAAGGATTTATTCAGCTTACACTTGACATTGCTGTTCATCACCAAAGGAAGTCAGAACTGGAACACAGGCAGGTCAGGAAGCAGGAGTTGATGCAGAGGCCATGGAAGGATGTTACTTACTGGCTTCCTTCCCCTCACTTGCTCAGCTTCCTTTTTTATAGAACACAAGACTACCAGACAAGAGTGGTACAGCCCACAATGGTCTGACCCCCTCCTGCCCCCTTGATCACTAATTGAGAAAATGCCTTATAGCTGGATCTCATAGAGGCATTACCTGAAGGGAGGCTTCTTTCTCTGTGATAACTCCAGCTTGTATCAAGTTGACACACAAAACCAGCCAGTACAATGCCTGAGGTCACTGGGGAGCCTTCATCAGCTTTATTATCCTATCTGGGGCAGTATGTCAGGGTGCTCAAGATCTAATTTGAATTGTCTTAAGAGCCTATGTTCCTTCAGTGCTCCAAGAATGGCTTTTAGCTTTGAAGCTCAAGTTCGTGATTATAATTCAAAGCAGGATTTTAATATGAAATACATAAAAATAATTAATAATCAATTAATAAAAATAATTAATAAGTGAAAAGAAAGACAGAAAAATGAAAAACTAATGGGATCTTTCAGGAATCAATATCCAGATGAGAGTCAGATGTGGCTATGTTGCAACTAGGGCAAGTTAGTGGCATCTATATTTTGTCTACCTAAAAAATTGTCCCTAAGTGGGTATATTTCCATTGTAAGCACCAGCTTTAGTTGATGTATTCACTTATTCATTTATGTTTCTGGGGATTGCTGAGCTATGGTTTTCTAGGATATGAAGATATTATCTCTGGTTTCTTTCAAAAGTTTTTATTTCATTATTACTTTTACTTCTGGCTCCTTAACTTACTGTGTATTCTCCATTGCCACATCTTTGTGCAGGAACTGTCAAGCAAAAAGGAATCCAGGATACCATGGCAGAAACAGGTCTAACCCTGATTTTAAATAGCTCAGGTTTTTCTGGAGAAGGGAAGTTGGTAGATGCTGACTTTTCAGGGTGTGAACATGAGGGCTGCTGAGTGGTCGAGGGCGTAATGATGTGTGGTATGTGTTTAGATGGAAGCCGAGGCTCAAAAGCAACCAAGCATGGCTCCCCCTTTAAAAAAAATGTTTTCCTATTTTAGTGCATCCCAAGGGCTCATCTTTTTCAATTTGTAGACTAATCTTTATAGAAACGGTTTTATAGGCAGGTCTATTATTTTTAACTGGTGTTTTCCCCAGTGTTTTGTATTTTTCCTTTATATTTTCTCTCTTAAAAATATTATAAAATGTGTGTTTTAAGAGAACCTTTCTCCCTCTTTTCCTCTCTCCCCACATTTTCCTCAGATGCCAAGCCTATTCTTGTTTTCTTACAAAACTTACAAATTTAAGTGATTTATAAACAGGCCCTCAAATTAACAGCATCATGGAGTCTCCTTTTATAGTTAGGTCATGAAAATGTAGAGGACAATGACTTGGCTAGTCGTAGGTTGGTTCTTTGAAAATTGGGATAGGGATGGCAGAGAGAAAAATGATTTGTGTTGTATATGAGTGAGCGAGCAAGAGGTGTCCATCAGGTGCTGTCTACCTTGGATACACTAGGACAGGATTTCTCACTGACTGGGCCTCAGGGGTCTGTTGTCACTGTCTCCCCAGTGTAGCACATACTAGCATGCCCAGCTTTGTTGTGTGAACTCTAAGAATTGAACTCAGGTCACTGAACTTACAAGGCAAGCATCCGATTGGCTGAGATACCCCCCTGAATTGGTATGGCATTTCTTAGGAAACAGAATGTTCAAGTATCTCTTATGTAAGTGGTAACCTCTTAGAGTTAGTCCCCAAGGCAGAACAATCTCTATAGCGTTCTCAGACCCGGGATGTGTTACAGTCAGAGAGAAATTTTCTCATTTCCTCCCTTCAGTGACTTTGTAAATAGAAGAGGTAAGGGAACGTGAAAACAATCAGTTCATTCTGGCAGTGATGGCTACTGTGTCATCTACATTACAAAAAAATTACTCTCTTAGGAGCAAATTTGAAATGATTTCATGGAAGAAAGGATTTGTGTTAAACAACTAGAAATTCCTACAACTTTCTCGCATATTCAACATGACTGAGAAAAAAGGCTACAGAAGTGTTTACTTCACAATTCCCCCAATTATATATGCAGGATGGAGGTGAAACTGAGCAGTGGACGGTAGAAGACCCATATCTTTAGGTTTTCTTAATCACTTTCTTAAAGTATCTACCATGGATAGTCATCTAGAAATTTTCTTAAAATTTCCATTGATTTGCTTACGTTGAAACAGATGTCTTTTTTTTTTCTAAAAAGTGAAAAGGGGAAGTGACCCAGGACAAACGTGTCATGGTTCATTGATAACGGTCTCTCATGCTGCCACAGAGAAAGAGAGAGAGAGAGAGAGAGAGAGAGAGAGAGAGAGAGAGAGACAGACAGAGAGAGACAGAGACAGAGAGACAGAGACAGAGACAGAGACAGATGGAGATAGGGGTGGGGGAGAAGAAGAGGGAGAGAACAAGCATGAAGAAGACTTGTCTATACTTCAACTATTAAGTGTAGCTAAAACTATGTTTTCTTTTTTCCTTTTTTCTTGTTTAGAAAGGCTGCAAGGGAACACTTGTGAAAAAGGAATCCAGGGAATAGGATTTTATCCATACCAATTTAAACATTCTACAGTTACATTTTAAAATGATTTGTCTTATTTTCAAGCCTGTGTGTGTGTGTGTGTGTGTGTGTGTGTGTGTGTGTGTGTGTGTTACATGAGTGTAATGCCAAAAGAGCCCAGAAGAGGGCATTGGGTCCTCTAGTGCTCTGGTTACAGTCTGTTGTGAGCTACCTGACATGGCTGCTGAGGGGTGACCTCAGGTCCTTTGCAAGATCAAACACTTTTATACAATGGCATCTCTCCAATATCCCACTGTTAAATTTTGTCTCTCTTCTGTTCAAAGGTCATAGAGTTTGGTCACAGAGGCCCAGTCAGCCTCTGATGTACATTGGATTTAGGTGTTATTTTTCTCTTAAGTTAATGACGAACATGATCACACTGTTGTTAAAAAGGATTCAGAAAATTAATGTAACATCCATAACAGTTTTAGACCCTAGAATTAGATCAGAATACTTTTCCAAAAATATTTAAAATAGTTTAACACAAACCTGTTCAAATATTTTATCACAAAATTATGAACATCAGGGAAGCAAAGAACAAGTGCCACTGTGATACACAGACCATTTTCTTTATGTTGGAATTTATATTAACATAGATTTTTTTATATATAGGAATACATTTCCCACAACAAATCTCTTTGCATTTAAAATTGAATTTATTTTTGAGATTGTCTTGTGGGGACATGAAAGTTATACATATTACTGAGGAACCTTGTGAAACTTTGGTACATGTAATCATTGTATAATAGGATCATACACATCTATCTCTAAAGATTTCTCTGTGGTGAAAGCATCAGGATTCTTTCCTTCTAGCATTTTCAGATAAATAGCCTCCATTCTACTGGATAATAGCCCATAAAACCCTTTACTGCTGCTGCATGAAAGCTCCATACTCACGGCAGGAGTCTTCTGTTGTTCTCTATTTTTTCTTCTCCCAGCCTCTGCGAATCAACATTTTCAGATTTTCTATATGATTGAACTCATGTAGGACTTGTGCCTTATTTCACTAAATATAATTACTTCTACTTCCACTGTGTTGAGTCAAATATCAGGGTTGTATTGTTTTTATGACTACATACCATTCTGTTGTGTATAGGTGACAGACTTTCATTATGATGAGCATTTCTATCTGTTTTTTTTCTACTGTGAGTATTGCTACAGTAAACATTGAATGTGCAGATATCACTCACACATTGATTACATTTTCTTCCAATCTATGACCAGGACCTGAAATAAGGCATCGTTTGCATTGTGATTTGAAGATGAAATGTCCCCCGCACAGGCTCATGTGTTCCAACACTTGATTTCCAGCTGGCTGGGATGGTCATGGACTTCTTAGGAGGCATAGCTTTACCAGAGGAGGTACATTTCTGGCTGAGCTTTCAGATTTTGTGACCTTGTCCCACTTTTTATTTACACTCTGTGTCTGGACTGAGGATGCAGTGTGGTAGATTGTCTTCATGCTCTTACTGTGATGCCTTCCCAGCCATGATAGAATGTATACCCCATTTTGCACCTGTGAACCAAAGTAAACCTTTTTCCCTTCAGTCACCCCTTTCAGAGTATTTAATCACAGCAATGGAAAACCATGACAATTTTATTTTGAATTGACAAATATCTGTATTGTTTTTTATTCTGACCATCCTAACTTATATTACTAGCAATACTGTGCCTAAGGTCCTTTTTATTTATTTATTTATTTATTTATTTATTTATTTATTTATTTATTTATTTTTCCGAGACAGGATTTCTCTGTGTAGTCCTGGCTGTCCTGGAACTCACTCTGCAGACCAGGCTGGCCTTGAACTCAGAAATCCGCCTACCTCTGCCTCCCAAGTGCTGGGATTAAAGGAGTGCACCACCACTACCAGGCCCTAAGGTCCCTTTTTTCATATCCTTGTCACTGCTTGTTATCTTTTGTTTTTTCCTTTCTCATTTCTCTTGTGGGAGTCATGTGAAGGCAGTGCTCTACCAATGTAATGGCTATTCCTGGTTGTCAACTTAACTATATCTAGAATGAACTACAATCCAGAATTAGAAGGCTCACCTGTGATCCAGATCTTGAGGCTGGGAGATACAAGTTTCTGACCTGGATCTTGGCAGGGAGATCTTGAGGCATAGTGGCTATGAATTCCAAGAGACTAAGTCAATGAGATCTTTGAGTTCAAGGTCAGCTTGGGACGAAACAAGTCCCAGATCTAGGCATGGTGGTACACACCTTTAGTCTGGGACACATCTTCTGCTGGAGACCTACATAAAGACATTGGAAGAAAGAAGATTCACTCTTCTTCACTTTCTTGTATTTACTTGCTAGCACATCTGTTGGAATCTACAAGCCTTGTGAAACTGAGCAACTACTAAATCCTTGAACTGTCCATTTACAGCTGACCATTTTTTGGGAGTTGGACTACAGACTGTAAGTCACCATAACAAATTCCCTTACTATGTAGAGACTATCCATAAGTTCTGTGACTCTAGAGAACCCTGACTAATACAACCAGTCAGCACTTTTAAATAGACTGCTCCTTTTCAGTGCATTCTAATCGTTTCTATTGTGTTTTAAATAAAGTTTCTTAGTTCTTTTGAATTCTATTAGTTCTATTCTAATTCCTTAAACAAGAGGCTAAGAATCTGGAAAATCTAGTGAAGATGAAAGATAGCAAAGTATACCACATAGTCCTTGGCATTATTCAAGTTAAATAACAATTGACACATAAAGTATGCAAAATGAATAAAGAATGTAAGACATTTCAGCTTATGTACATGGCTATGGTTGAATTGAGAATAGAAGTTTACTGTGCCATTAGACAATACTTAACAAGGCCAGGTTCAGTTAATAGCCTGTGCCATATATCAAGAGCCATGATTAGACAGATATGCCTATTACTCAGTCCCCAGAACACTTGTAGACATTAGGAACATGTGGTTAACATGAGCCTTAGAGAACATCTCTTTTAAATTATTACCTAATTTTAGATGAAAGGAATTTTGTGATGGATAGAACCTGCATATTCTGAAATATCAAAACTGTTCCAAGAAACCATTAAGAATGTACACCTTTTTGGTTCTAGAAATAGATATACAATGAATCACGTTTGCTGCAATATAAATTTCTTACTGCTTCAGAGTAGAGTAATACACATTTCAGAGGTGTTGAATTAGACAGACTGTCAGCCTTGCTTGGTATTAATTGAATAATGTTTTTCCCATCTGTTAAATGCTCCTAATATCCTTTGCATATTATAGAATTGCCACTCACACATTCTTTAAATGATTTATCAAATATTGAGAGCCTTCTGAGTTTGTACCAAAGATGAGAAGTGAAATGGTGTCATTAGATGAGTCACAAAGTATTACCATGCTATACCATTACCATATAAAAACTGTCACAAAGAAGACAGGCGTGGGGGTGCACAGCTATAGCCCAGCTCCTAAGAGATTTTGGCTGTAGTAAAATGAGTTTGAGGCAGCCTGGTCTACAAAGTAACCCTGTCTCATGTAGTTTTATTGAGAAAACAAAGTGTTCTTCAAGTGCAAAGGTTGAAAGGAATATGTCAGTTAGAAAGGAAGAAGCAGCAGAAAGGGTCTATCCTATGCCATAGAGGCCATAGTTAATAAAAACATGGTAGTGTTGGGCTAAGGATGAGGCTCACAAGTATAGAACATGACTAATTATGCTGACGACCCTGGGTTTGGTCTCCAGTACTGATAAAAATATGTTATTGTATATTTTTGAAAATTGTCCCAAAGTAGATTTTAATTTTTCCCGCCACAAAACGTGTGTGATATGACTTATGATTTTATTTTAGGTACTGCACAAGGATTATGAATATCATCATGTCATAATGAATATATTTGCTAGTTAAAAATCAATCTGGAGGAAAAAGTGAGAATAGCAGATGACGTGATAGTGTCATTGTCTTGTGCTATTGTGACATGATACCTAATGTTGGGTAATATATCAGAGTAAGGAGGTTTGAGCTCAAAATTCTGGTAGCTGGAAAGTCCAAATAGCATACTGTTATTTTCTGGACGGTATTACATCAGGAGCACATTGAAATCATGTGGTAAGACAAGACAGACACAAGAGACAATGAGCCAAAAGAATTGAACTCACTATAAAACCTTATTCTCATGGGCTCCATTCCATTTCTAGAAGACCTTATTTACTTTCAAGAGACAACATAGATTCATTCATAAGGATGGAATTTCCATAACTTACTGACTAGTCCCATTTCTCAATAACACTGTAGTGAAAACCACACTTCCAGTATATGAAGCAATGGGACACAAACCACTTCTAAACCACAGAGTGGTCTGCCCCCTTTCTCTTTCCTCCTTCTTCTTTCTTTTATACGTGTATGTGTGTGTGTGTGTGTGTGTGTGTGTGTGTGTGTGTGGTGTGTGTGTGTGTGAGAGAGAGAGAGAGAAAGAGAGAGAGAGAGAGAGGGGAGAGAGAGAGAGCAGGGATTAGATATACCTCAGGAATCTTCCTCAATCACTCACTGATGGCCAACTTGACAGAATCTAGAATCATCTGGGGGGTATCCATGACCTTTGACCATGTCTGTGTGGGAGATTACCTTGAATGAATTTGGATGAACAACTTGCCTCTGTGGGTAGTAGCATTCCCTAGCTGGAATATGGACTGTGTATATGGAGAGAAAGGAATGGAGGAACAGCATGCATTCATGACAGTTTCTGATTCTGGTTGCATTGTGTCTACGAGCTCACTTCAAGCTCTTGTCTCCTTGACGTCCACCTCATGATGAACTATATACCCTTGCACTGTGAGTCAGAATACACTTCCCTCCCCACCCCCCTTTTATCTCTCCTGTAAGTTGCTTTTGTCATGCACTTTATTACAGCACTGGGAAAAGGAAACTAAACGCGCTTCCATTTCACTTTTGGAGTCAGGGTATTTTTCTGAACCAGATACTTGCTGATTGACTAGGCCAGCTTGGCCGCTAATCTCTAGTGCTCCTCCTGTCTCTGCCTCTCCTCTGCCGAGATTATGAATGTGCATCACCGCTCCCATATTTTATGTTTGTGTGTGTATGTGTTTATCTAACTCAGGTCCTCAAGCTTACCTGGCAAACATCGTCACCCACAGCATCTTCCCAGCACCTTTTAAAAAATGCTCTTTTACAAACCCATATGACCCTGAAGTCTGGTTATTGTCCATGGATCATGGTGCCTAAGTGGCCTGCTCTGCCACCTGAGGCCTTGTTGGTATCTGTGGTCCAGATTACCTCTGAGAGCCTCGTCTGGTTTCAAAGTCGCTTTGCAGCCAGAAGCTGTGTTTGCGGTTTGAGCTGTATTCAGAACCCATCTGGAGGCCTGTGATCCATGATCCCAATGACAGTGAAGAGCAAGAAGGCTCCTTTTGGTGTGGTATCTGTGACTGTGGATGCATGGTTGAGAGAGAAGAACATGGGAAGGTTTCTGTGATACCCACCTTCCCTGACGCCCATCAAGACAGTCAGCCTAGACAGGAAGATACTGGAGAGAATTCTTAAGAAGTGTCATGGAGATGCCAAAAGTGTGGCTCTCCACAATTGGTGGTCTTTGACAGGGATATGGGAGGGGAAGGATCCAGCTCTATTTAAGGGACAGGCCACTGAGAGTTTGGACATGCTCCATTGAGTATATACATAACACAAGTCGGGCTTTTTTTTTTTTCCTTAGTCTCACTTTAATTTTGAACTTTTTTTGTGAGGGGAGGTCCCAAAGGTTGGGGGGCAGAAATGGAAGGATTGGGAAGTAGGTATGATGGGATGCAAGATGGAAATTTTCAGAGAATCAATAAAATGTTGTGTTAAACATTCTCTTAAGCCAAAGATGGAGCCCAAGTGACCAGAGGGAAGATTGTGGTAAACTGGGGCAGGGGAGGACCTGGGCAAGCACGGATGACTGGGGAGGCAGCAGTAAGCTGCCGTCACCCTACCTACTGGTGACTAGAGTGGTCCAAATCATAAACTAAGTGCTAGCAAAGAAGGTTTGATATTTAATATCATACCCAGAAAAAAATAAACAGCTTCTAGAACCAGAAAGGAGTCTGCTTGAACATGGATCAGCTTGTATTGCTCTTAATTCTGTTTTGGGGGGCCTAATAGCAAACAGTCGATTTTGGCACATCTTGAACGTGACACATACTCTGGTAGCTTCTAGCTTACCAATGGCCGTGATCCCATTTTTGACAGTGAACCTGTCCTACACTAGCTTTTTAAGCTTACCTTTGGAGTACAGGTGATGTGAACTGTGAGACCTGTCCCACCACACAGGGTACACTCGTTGGTATTGTTCTGGGTGATCTGTACCCTATCCTTTTGGCCACACCTATGCATGAGCAGCCTTGCTGCCAACTGTGAATCAAGCCTCTACTATACCTGGGAAACATCTTTAATTATTGGATTACAATTTCTAAGGCTCTCTTTAGAAAAATGTTGTTTCCTACTTTACTTCAGACTATGTTTGCAGCATACCTTGGGTCTAGGTAGTATAAACTTCTCATAGAGGCCCTTCAGTTACCTGAACCTGGCTTAGAAATTCATTGATTTGAAGCAAATATGTACAACAAAAGTAAAATGGTGGGAAAAAAAATCTCTCTTATGTGTCTGCTTTTGCATACCTCTTAAGGGCAGTAAGAGACACTATCAACCATTGAATCAGGGTTGACTTCTTAGGGAAGGCCAATTGAAGAGCAAAGAGCCAGCCTTCTGATGATCAGGAAGACCGGATTCTCTTCGAACAGCACATTGTAGGCAATGAACAGGACATTGCATGAATGCTGGCTTAGGCATTAGGCCGAGCGGGTGACTTTGGCTCTCTCCTTACCCCTCTTCTTCTCTGCCTACTTCTAAAGTCAGTCATTGTGCTGATGGACTTTCCTTGAGAGAGCTGACTGACATTTTGCTAACAGTCTCCTGCTTTCCTGGGAACTGCCTGAGTTAAACACAGACTAGATGTGGGTGTGATTTCTGAACCTGGGGCAACATTTAACTGAGGATACTAGGAAACTCTTTCAGAAAAGTCTCAGATTTGTGTCTTTTGAGAAGGTGGGGACTGATTTTTGTGAAATAACTTGTTTGCTTCTGAGAGACTCTGGCAGGATCAAATCCGCATTTATGATAAGAAGGCATATGTGTGCCTTTCCTCTATTCCACTCTCTCACTTCCTCCTTCTTGCTTCTTGAGGTCTTAGTCCAAACAACCATCTGAGCACATGTCCCATTTCATGCTCTGCTGTCAGGACAACAGAGTCATGCAAGCCAGGATAACAGCCTCGGTGGCACAGGCCTCCAGTAGCCATTTAAGATGACCACTACACTTCTACTCTGGGAAGTCCTCTCGCTAGTATGATTTCCCTCAGAAATTTCATGCACACTCTTATCGACAAGTAGCTCCACCAAGAATATTTGTTTGTTTTTTGTTTGTTTGTGGTCTTAGAATAGATTTCCTCTATTTGTTTTGCAAGATTTATATAATTTTGGTTTTGGTCTCACTTGTCAGAGAACCTTGGCCAAGAAACAAGCACAAATCCACACACTATCCCCAAGGGCAAGAACACCCAGATCTTCCTGGAAACCTTCTCAAATACTTTAAGTTGTAACTTTTTAAATGGTTTTCTTTTTGTATTTTATCAGTTTTTGCTTATATCTTTCTAAAATGACTTATAAATTGAACTTTTTAAGAATCCTCAAGAAAGTGTGTGACCCATGTATTTCCAATCTTTTTTTCCCCTGCCCCATCAAAGACAAATCCAGTATGTGAGCCCCTGCAAAAAACTCAATAAATCATTGAGCTTATTTGATACATATTTAATAATAATATGCTTTAATGGATTCTTAGAGACCTTTATACAATACATCTTGATTACTCTCACTAAGCTCCTACCCCTCCTCATTCAAGATCCATCCTCTCTTTCCTGTGTTCCCCACTTTGTATCCTTTAAAAAAAAAGACTATTTTTCATCTGTTATCCTGGTCCTCTGGCTCTTACAGGCCCCGCCTTCTATAACATCCCCCAAGACTTCAGTGTAGGAATTGTGTTATGAAAGTAGTAAACTGGGGACAGGCATCTGAAAGTCAGTTTATCTCTGCATTTTGACCATTTGTAGATTTCTGTAATGATCTCCATTAGCTTCAAGAACGGAGCTTCTCTGATGAAGGTTGAGAGCTGAGCTTATCTGTGGATATAAGGATACATACTTAGAGTACTGGTAATTGTGCTGGTTAACATGTTCCAGAGTAGGGTTGTGAAGGGGAATGGATTTAGTATTGTGCTTTGTAATGCTTCCCAGTATCCATTCCCTAGCCGCCTTTCCTTAGACATCTCCCAGTACTTGCCCACACTTCTTTCTCCCAAACCTTCTATCAGCACTCCTCCTATCATTTGGAATGTAGCACCAACTCAGAGTGGCTATGAGATCTGACTTTATCTAAAGACTTGGTAACAGTGGAAAGGAATCATAACACAAATCGAGAAGCAACCCAATATAAAATTAAGTTAATGAATCACAGCCATTGTTTTCCTTAGGGACTCCTACATTTCTATAGGTTTGTTGGCTCTGGCCTGCTACCACAGGGGATTGCTCCCTCGTGCTATAGCTCTGTTGTGTCTTTATCTTCTCTTTTCCAACGTCTTCAGACTTATCTCCCATGTATTTCAGGCATTATGGCACCTGGAACTTAGCAATAATGTGTTGAATAGTTTAGCTTTCTTTGTTTTCACCCTTATTAGACTACAGC
This sequence comes from Rhabdomys dilectus, assembly GCA_019844195.1. Lineage (NCBI taxonomy): Eukaryota > Metazoa > Chordata > Mammalia > Rodentia > Muridae > Rhabdomys > Rhabdomys dilectus. The sequence continues at coordinate 3,908,586 of JADRCG010010468.1, forward strand.
CTTATTAGACTACTCCAATTGCTGCCTTCAATCACACAAGTGTCAGGATATGTCCTCCATAACTAACTGTCCGTTTGTGAAGTGCAGTCGATGAGTGAGGAATTGGCAGGCATTTTGAAAATCACAGCTCTCTTCAACTGTTGAAAGATAAAATTGTTAGGACATCTTGTGGCTACTCAAGGCATCTCCCATTATGTGCCCATGTCAGAATAAGCAGCCTCTGAGGAGACTGTTTTACCACTCCTCAGAATTTACAATTCAAGAGTCATACACACTTCACTGATTACATCCTCCCATCAGGTGAAACCCAGGTGACCTTCTCTGGCATGGGGTCCCATCACGAGCCCCGCTCTATATCTTTGGTGTGTTTCTCAGGTTCCTCTTGTGATCAGGGTCAAGAATATAAAATGGATTGAGACCATCTGTCAGAAAAGACGTTTTTCACTTATATTTTCTATACCAAATATACATTTTTGAGTCGGTCTCAGAATGCTACATTAACTGTACTCCAGATGATGACACACCAAGGTGCCCGAAATAATGTCCTGAAGTAAAATCGCGTCTGACTCTAGAATGGGTGAAGCGAGATGCAAGGAGTTGTGACCATTAAGATAATGACAGTGTTCAGATCTTCCACTGCTCTCTCTGACTCCCGCTCCAGTTCTGCTACACTTCTCTTTCCTTCCTGGGAGTATATGCAACGAATGTTAGGTATTTTGCTAAAGCTCCGTCTGTTCTTGAAATGGTGTTTAGCTTTTTCTTTCCTAATGTTTACTCGTTTACTCTCTGTGCAGATTGGGATGCTGTGTTACTTTCTCTTCGACTTCACTTATTCTTTAATCAGTCATTGTCATTTTGCTGTTGAGGCAATAATTGGCTTTGGTTTTAATTATCTCCTCTGCCCCCATGTTTCGTTAACTTTATCTCTCTGTGTTCTTCTTCACAGTGGTATTTTGAGACATGGTCTATCAATGACCTTGAACCTTACCAACAGGCTAGAATTGCTGGCTGGCAAGTTCCAGGGACCCTACTGCCTCCATGTGTACCGAGCTGGAATTATACACATGACTACTGCACCAGGCTTTTTATTTGAATGCTGAGATTTGAACCAAGGTCCTCATGCTTGCCCTGCAATCATTTTACTGACTGAGCCATCTCCCCAGTCTCTGTTTATTATAGTTTTAAATTAAAGAATCTTTATGTGCTTGATCTTTATATCTTCTGCTGAGATTTCTTATTTTTCCTTGTTTCAAAGAGGTTTGTAATTACATTTAAATATATCTAGCTTTATAAACATTATTGTATATTTCTACCTTTTTCAAAACTCTGGTGCTGGTGTTTATTATATTTTCTCATTCATGTTGAGTGTGATAACAGAATGGCAGGTGATTTCTGTTTTTGTTTTGTTTTTCACTATTGAGGATTGGACCCCACACCTTATGCATAATAGATAAAGGCTCTTCCACTGAATGATGTTTCCAACCCAAGAGAAGTGAGTTTTTTTTAATCCATGCTGCAAGTGTCCTTGTAATCTAAGTTACTCAGGTGGCTGAGTTGGGCAGATAGATTAAGGGCGGCATGGTAAATGCAGTTACTTCATCTTAGGTAAACAACAGTGCCTTTGGATACCACTAGTGGCCAAACAAGCACTGTGTTCCTCCTGCAAAGACAGACAGGGAGTTGGCTCCTGAAACAAAGAACTTCCTACTTTAAAGAATAAGAAATAACACCATCCCTCCAAGAAACCCTGTGTTTCCGTGGGTTCTAATTCCAGGAAGGAAGGATAAATAGAGTGGATCTGGAGACAGATGTCATGATGCTGCTTAAACTTGGAAGTCCACTTTCTTTTATTATTATTATTTTTTAACCTTTAACAGTCTTTTATAGATAGTGAATTTTTAAGAACTTGTATCTAGTAGGAAGAATAGGAGAAAATCACGTCTTTTCCATTTGTGTATATTGTTTTGTTTTGTTTTGTTGTTTGAAGATCCCACGACTCTGGAGTCTTTGGATCCATACCCTATCTATCCAACATTTTTGGATCATAGAGTAAGCTTTGATTAAGTCCACTTACTGACTCAGTACCTCAACCATAGTGCATCTGGCTGTGTGAGGGTCAGAACTTCAGCATCGTAGGCTCATTTATTTCCACCTACACCTGCACCCATCTTGCCTGTGCCAAAGGGTTACCTCGCCATGGACATTCTACATTTCATTTCCACTGTCTAATCCATGTCTGGATTATACAAAAATTAAATAAAAGTCTTTATATTCTGGAAAAGAAATACTAAAAGGATAAAAATAATTTCTATTGTGTTATAAATCAGTACGTTTTTTTCACTGCAATTTTAACTTAAAATTTAATGACTTTATTTTTAAATAGATTTATTTTAGCCTTACATAATTACTATTTTCTTACAAGAAAATGTTTTGATTTGTTTTGTAATATAACTATTTTTGTGTGTGCATGTGTGTGTGTGTGTGTATAAATGTTCAGACACGTGTTATATTGTTGAATAAAAGAGAAAAACTAAAAAAGAATTGGAATATAGGGGTTTTCTAGGGAGGGGAAATGGGGAAAGGGATTGGCATCTGAAATGTAAATAAAATATCCAATAAAAAAGAATAAAAAAAAGAATTGGAATAATAAAATACATAAAATCTCATGTTAAGTTTTGTCTCTGTCTTATTAAAATTGCTTGTATGATCATTTCTTAAGTTCAGACTCTCAATATTCATCCTAATTACTGTTTTCCCCTAGTACTGAGTCAAAAAGGCCAAACAGAAGAATACCACATAGAATGTTAGTAATGCAGAGAGCGTGCTTAACTCCAGTCCCATAACACCAATTATACTAATGTTATGGCTTCATGATTTTCTTTCAAAAATAATTTCTAACCTCTAAATTATCTTTAACAAGCTACATCTTGCTACCAGCCATGTCTCAACGGATGTGAAGTGAGTGGAAACTTTGAACATCTATAAAAATGTTTATTGAATTTTTGAATTAATGAGATTACTCATTAACAATAGGAAATATCATTTTCATGTTTGTTGAGCAACTGCTCCTACTAAACCGCATACTGGGGCTAAGGAATTCTGGAGAAAGAGCTCAGTACAGTAAGTTGTCACATGAATTATACATCCTGTAATAGAAAACAAGCAACAGACTAGCCAGGACTGAGCTGAAAACAGACTGAACACAAAACAGGTTCATTATATGGTAGAATAACTCCAGTGTACCTGGAGGGAAAAGAATCCTGACTTCAGTGTGTGTGTTCAGCATGGTTCTTTCTGAGATGTTTATTTCATCTTTACTCTTTGTGTCACCGAGCTGCTTAAACTTGGGATGGCTTTAGGGGAGCTGAGGTGGTTGTATTAGTTTCAGTTTTTCTTCACATACAAAGGGAAACACTCTCTGTGCAATAAGTGACTAAAACCTATTTCTCGAACTTGGCTGATTTTCATTTTTAAAAAAAAATGTTTTGAGATTATAGTATCTTATAATCCTAGAGGTTCATGAAAACTTGAAACATGAGTAGAAATTAGTCAGCAGTAAGTACAGAGGTCTAGGTAATTGGTGTGAGGTCTTGGGTTGAGATGACCCAGAGTTCAGGGAAAGAAGGTGCTTCCAAAAAGCAGTTCCGAATCTTACATCCATGCAAAGACTGTAGACAACAGTAGTGCTTCATGAGGGAGCAGAGCTTCTTCTGTCTTCTGTGTCTGGCTATGTGGCATTCACACTGTTTCTTCTTCTTGTTTACAGCACTGCTTTTTAAAGCTTTCTCTATTATTATGTCTATGTCACCTCCATAATAAATACCTTAAGGCTTTCACTTTGGGGACAAGTGTTCTAGGAGGGTACTTTTCTCCTTCGTAGTGGACTATGATTTTTTTCCTAATTGGTACAAAAAGAACTTAGATAAGGGTGAACTATGTTCAGTGGATTTAGAAACAAGTATTTCATAGAAGAACATTTAGTGGCTTAGGTGTTGGGATGCTAGATTGGAGAAGACATAGAAGTATCTAAGAGGTGGGTTAATGGACACAAAGGTAACAGAAACTCTTGATTGGAGTATAGGAAAAGAATGATCTGGTTAACATGTAGGGGGGGAAACAAAGTTTAAAAGCTTTTGGAAGATACTTGAGGTGTTTTGTATGAGAATGGCCCCCTAGGCTCATTTACTTGAATTCTTGGTCTCCAGCTAGTGGAACTGCTTGGGAATACTTAGGCATGTGGTCTTGTTGGAATAGATGTGCTCTTGTTGATGAATGAGTCTCACTGGGGGTGAGCTTTGAGCTTTCAAAAGCCCGTGCTAAACCCAGTCTTGCTTTCTCTCTCTGTTCTTTGTGTGTGGATCAATCTTTTAGCAACAGTTCCATGGCCTTCTCTGTCTGTCTGCCATCATAGTCTCTACTATGAATCTGTAAGCAAGCCCCTAATTAAATGCCTACTTTTATAAGTTGCTTTGGTCACAGTGTCTCATCTGAGCAAGAGAAAAGTAATGAAAATAGTACCACCGTTAAGGGAAAGGTATAAAAATTAAAGAGGAGAGGCATTTTCCTCAAATAATATTGATGACTTTTGCTTTTATGCAACTTGTTTTAAGGGAAGAATTGAATATTTAAGTGGTAACTAAGAACCAGGCAACTCAGAGGAAGGGTCTAGATGTATCATTAAAGTAATCTTCTTTGAGGTGACAACTGGGTAAAGTGGGCAGTTCATTCACAAGGCTGCATTTAGAGGTCAATTTGGGTTGGTGGTAAAAGTGAGAAGTAAGAAATCTCATCTCAATGCTGGTCTCCTTCCCTTATGCCTTCAGTCATTAATTTATCCTTTCTAAGCTTGTGATTTCTGCTTTTATAAAAAGCACCATGTTTGGCTTCATTTGTGTGTGTTTGTGTGTGTGTTTTCAAAGAGAGAACCCTATAAATAATTTAGTATTGTTGGTATACAATAGATGATAGTTCATATAAAAGACAGGGATTGATGGACAGAGAAACTACTCTACCATTATTCTCCATGCATAGTAAATGCCTGTACTGGCTGGTTTTGTGTGTCAACTTGACACAAGCTGGAGTTATCACAGAGAAAGGAGCTTTTCTCGAGGAAATACCTCCATAACATCCAGTTGTAAGGCAATTAGTGACCAAGGGTGGGAGGACCCATTGTGGGTGGTGCCATCCTTTGTCTGTTAGTCTTGGATTCTATAAGAAAGCAAGCTGAACAAGCCAATGGAAGCAAGTCAGTAAGCAGCACCTATCTATGACCTCTGCATCAGCTCCTGCCTCTAAGTTCCTGCCCTGTGTGAGTTCCTGTCCTGACTTCCTTTGGTGATGAACAGCAATGTGGAAGTGTAAGCTGAATAAGCCCTTTTCTCCCCAACTTGCTTCTTAGTCATGATGTTTTGTGCAGGAATACAAACGCTGAATAAGAAAATGCCCTAGACAGAACCCAGAGGAAGTGGGCCTGCCAGGAGCTCTAACCCGGGCAGCATCTTAGGTAAGGAGAAAGCAACACTGGCCCCAAACAGGGAGTAAATGGGACCCACTAGGACCCAGGAAGTCACTCCTGGCCTGGAGCACTGGTTCCTTCCAATCTGGGCCCAAGCACTGAGCAGATCCTAGGCAGCAGCTCTGCCCCCAATCTCAAAGAACCCAGAGGAAGTAGCTCCCAGGAGCTCTAACCTGGGCAGTATCTTAGGTAAGGAGAAAACCAACCCCAAACAAAGAGTAACTGGGACCCACTAGGACTCAGGAAATCACTCCTGTCCCAGAGCACTGGTCCCTTCCTGTCTGCGCCTGAGCACTGATCAGATCTTGGGTGGCAGCTCTAACCCCAGTAGTGACACCCACCCCACACAGTTCTGATATAACCAAAATAATAGTCAGAGACAGGGCAGGTAGCAATAAGGAGAGCCAGATGGCAAAAGGCAAGCACAAGAACATAAGCATGAGCAACCCAGTGTACTTGGCATCATTAGAACCTAGTTCTCTCACGCAACAAAGTCCTGAACTCCCCATATCACTAGGAAAGCAAGATTCAGATTTAAAATCACTTATAATGATGATGATAGAGGACTTTAAGAAGGACATAAGTAACAGTCTCAAAAAATTTGAGAACACAGGTAAACAGCTACAAGCCCTTAAAGAGAAAACACAAAAATCCCTTAAAGAATTACAAGAGATTACAACCAAACAGGTGAAGAAATTGAACAAAACCATTTAGGACATAAATATGGGAGTAGAAACAATAAAGAAATCACAAACGGAGACTACCCTGGAGATAAAAAACCTAGGAAAGAAATCAGGAGTCATAGACACAAGCATCACCAACAGAATACAAGAGATAGAAGAGAGAATCTCAGGTGCAGAAAATACCATTGAAAATATTGACACAACTGTCAAAGAAAATGCAAAATGCAAAACGTTCTTAACATAAAACATCCAGGAAATCCAGGACACAATGAGAAGACCAAACCTAAGGATAATAGGTATAGATGAGAGTGAAGATTCCCAACTTAAAGGGCCAATAAGTATCTTCAACAAAATTATAGAAGAAAACTTCCCTAATATAAAGAAGGACATGCCCATAAACATATAAGAAGCCTATAGAACACCAAATAGACTAAACCAGAAAAGAAATACCTCCCGTCCCATAATAATCAAAACACCAAGTGCACAAAACAAAGAAAGAATATTAAATGCAGTAAGGGAAAAAGGCAAAAAACAAACAAACAAACAAAAAAACCAAACCACTACCAACAAAAAAAAAAAAAACCAAGTAACCTATAAAGGCAGACCTATCAGAATTACACCAGACTTCTCACCAGATACTATAAAATCTAGAAGATGCTGGACAGATGTCATACAGAGCATAAGAGATCACAAATGCCAGCCCAGGCTACTATACCCAGCAAAACTCTCAATTACCATAGATGGAGAAACCAAGATATTCCATGACAAAACCAAATTTACACAATATTTTTCCACAAACCCAGCATTACAAAGGATAATAATGGGAAAGCTCCAATACAAGGAGGGAAATTATACCCTACAAAGAGCAAGAAAGTAATCCTCTTTCAACAAATCCAAAAGAAGATAGCCACACAAAGATAATTCCACCTCTAATAACAAAAATAACAGGAAGCAACAATCACTGTTTCTTAATGTCTCTTAACATCAATGGACTTAATTCTCCAATTAAAAGACATAGGCTAATTGACTGGATACATAAACAGGACCCAGGATTTTGCTGCATACAAGAAACCCACCTCAGTGACAAAGACAGACTGTACCTTAGAGTAAAAGACTGGAAAACAATTTTTCAAGTAAATGGTCCTAAGAAACAAACTGGAGTAGCCACTTGAAAATCTGCAGAAAAAAAATCTGCAGCTGGAGAACACAAAGAGGGGCTTCACCTGTATAGGTAGTTGAGAGTAGTCTTGTCAGGTATCAGTGGAAGTGGATGGCCTTGGTGCCTAAAAATTTGGATTCCCTAGTGTTGGGGTATTTCGAGAGCAGGGATGCAAAAATGGGAGGATGGTGAGAGCACATCTTGATAAATTGGAGTGGGGAGATGAGAGAAGGGGTTAGGCATTAGTGGAAGTGGATGGCCTTGGTTGCTGGAAGTTTGGATTCCCTAGTGTTGGGGAGAGCAGGGAGGCTGGAATGTGAGGATGGTGGGAGCACACCCTCATAAAAACTCCCACAATTATATGTATTAGACATGACAGAGGCAGGCTGCCAGAATACTAGATTCCAGAATTCAAACAAAAAATTATCTTGATACTAAAATTTGTTTTCAGAATTGTATATTGCAGAATACACAGCCTCAGTGTATCTACTCATCAAGCAAGCTGAGCAGACCTGCTTGAACCTCTGATGTCCTGGAATTCCAGCTGGATGCAGCGAAGACACAGCATCAGAGGCTTATTAATTTACCCCTGCCTCTCTTCTAATATCTCAACACCCATAATCAGCTTGAAGAAATTAATGAAGAGTCAACATCCCTATTCCCTGGGCTTGGGGACTGAGGTGGTTAATATTGGGCTGTCTTTCTAGGGAAAAGTAGTGGTTTTGTTGGAATAGGGAGAATTAGCTAGGATTTATTGCATAGCCATAACCTATTGGTAGAAATATATATAATTGTTATTAAGATGAAGTTAGAATTTCTTAAATGGTACAAAATTTACTTTGATTTCAAATTTAAGGTTTTCATTGGTATGAGATTCTTATTAATATAAAAGTGAGATTAATATTGTTACTCTCATAGGTATTGTGCCTATATAACACATTTAGGAATACAAGGCTTAGACTCAGTCCTTCTTTAACTTTTCTAATTGATTTGAGATGGTTAACTTGTGAGTTAAGGGCCTATAGTAAATTCATGGCTCTGAGTTTATTGTTAGGGCATTTTTAATATTTTACTTAGAAATAGCTGAGAGGAGTTAACAGACTACAGTCCAGATTGCCTTACATGGATAGTTGGTTTTCAAAATTTCAGAAGTCCACAGAATTGACATTACCAACATTTCTGTATTAATGTTCATTTTGATTAGAGTCCTGTCTGCTCCTGATAGCTTCCTGTCTTGTATTCGTAGAAGAAATTGAGCATCTTTGGAGTTACTCCAGTTGTGGTGAGACAGCCACTAGGCAAGAATTGCTTCTTTTCATCTACAGACAAAGTACTGTCCAGAAAAGGACACACTTGAGGAATAGTCGACTGATTATATTTGCCAAGTCAGAGCAATCAGCCCTTAGTAATTCTGCATCACTAGGTCTGTCAGATGATCCTGGGTCAGAAGGCTGAAGATTGAATGCTCCAACATTTTGTAGTATAGGGACTGACCAGGTGTTCAGCAGTCTCTATAATTTGGCTAAGTTTTAGAATCTATGCTTTGTGCTTTCTATAATTTCAGTTAACTAAGTCATTCTGGATTTTTGACAGGGTTGAAAACTTATAGTTTTATAGCCAATCCTGGCTATTTACTTTGAGAGAAAAGATTTGAGAGGATGGTTTTCAGCTGACATTCATTCTAAAGCCAAGAAAAAAAAGCCAGGTTCCGAACTAAGTCTTTTAGTTAGGAGGGATGACAGAGGTTCTGATTAGTCAACAAAATAATGGACTGGGTATTAGGTCTATCTTGTACCTTACTGACACAAATTGGTATAGTTATGCTTTAATTGTATTTTAAGAGGAAAGTTTTATTTTAACAGGAAAGGTGATATGTAGGAGGAGCTAAGGTGGGAGGAGTAAGGAGAGGAAGAGGAGAAAGAGAGGAGTAGCTAGGTGATAAGAGAGAGAGAGAAAAGGGGGAACATGGAGGCAGATGTTCTTGTGTCTCCGCCAGTCAAAGGTAGTTGGTATATCTAGGTTGGGTATTGGGTAACACTTCTGATTGTGTGGGCATCTTGTTATTGAGCATTATCAAACTTATTTTTTTTAATTGGATATTTTATTTACATTTCAGATGTCATCCCCTTTCCCCCCCTAGAAAACCCCTATCCCAGGCTCACTTTTCCTTTTTGCTTTTATACAATTTTTTTAAAATGTTAATGAGAGGCTTTATAAGTTTGGTAATGCTCAATCAGAAGTATAACCCAATACCCAACCTAGATATATCAACTATCTTTGACTGGTGGGGACACGTGAACATCTGCCTCCATGTCCCCCCTCTTTCTCTCTCTCTCTCTGTTATCACCTAGCTTCTCCTCTTTTTCTTCTCCTCCTCTCCTTACTCCTTCTCTTCCTCTCCATACTTTTCCTGCCTTAGCTCCTTCTACATATCACCCCTCCTGTTAAAATAAAACTTTTCTCTCAAAATACAATTAGATTACAATTATGCCAATTTGTACCAGTGAGGTACAAGATAATCCTAATCCCAGTCCGTCATTTTGTTGACTAACCAGAACCTCTGTCATCTCTCCTAACTAAAACACTTAGTTCTGAACCTGGCTTTTTTTCTTGAGCATTACCAAACTTATAAAGCCGTTGATTAACATTAAAAAAAAATAGTATAAAAGCAAAAAGGAGAAGGGGGATGGGGTGGGGTTTTCTAGGGAGGGGAAATGGGGCAAGGGGATGGCATCTGAAATGTAAGTAAAATATCCATAGAGATTAAAAAAAAGAAAAAAAGGAAAAAAATGTTAAAGCACACACACACACACA
>JADRCG010010468.1:3918766-3934126 GCA_019844195.1 Rhabdomys dilectus
AGAGAGAGAGAGAGAGAGAGAGAGAGAGAGAGAGAGAGAGAGAGAGAATGCCCTAATAACCTGGAAGCAGAAACAAATGAGAAGAAAAAAGATCATGTGCTACAAATAGGTCTACAAACCCACGAAGTAACCATTCCTTCCAAATTATAAGCGGAGATCCTATGAAGTATAATTTATGAAATGAATGTTAATAACCTGTTATGACAAGTACACATTTCAGTATGGAATGCATCAATTAACTTCTTGTTGACTTCTCATTCCTCCAGATTAAAGAATAAGGAAATTGTTTTTGTTTTCTCTGAGTGTACTGAAGGTCAAACGATTTATATAATAGCAAGGAATAGTGACCCATCAAACCACTGAATCCCCTGAGGATGTGAATACTTGCTACTGCCTATGCCATTTTTGGTCCTTGGTCACTGATCCATGCAGTGAAGATCTGAGATGACTTCTAGTCTCTGCTACCTAGGGCTTCAGATCTAATTAGTTTTGTTTTTTGTTGTTATTTTCTGGCATGGGATGATCACTGAAATATATCTCATCCCATTTGCTCTTAAGCACCATCTTTGGCTTTAAGAAAATATGGTTCGAGAGGAAGCAGGAAGCAGAGGAAGCAGAGGAGGAAGCAGGAAGCAGAGGAAGCAGAAAGCAGAGGAAGCAGACCCCTGTGCAAAAATCAATGTTGAACTTTCTTCTCAATAATCACCAACTCTGGAAACTTGCGGCGGGATCAACGTAGTTAGCCGGCGGGATCACCAGTGGCAGCTCTGCACCCAACCTCACAAAACCTATATGAAACGGGACTACTAGGAGCTCTAACCTGGGCAGTATCTAAGGTAAGGACTCAGCAGCGTTCGCCCCAAACAGGGAGTAACCGGGGCACACAGAGACCCAGGAATTCACTCCTGGCCCGGGGCGTTCAGCAGATCCTCAGAGGTAGCTCTGCACCCAATCTCACAGAACCCATAGGAAGCCGGCTCTCAGGAGCTTTAACCCGGCAGTGTCTTAGGTAAGGAGGCAGCAACACTCACACCGAGTGGAGGTTGGCTGGGGCCCACCAGGACCCAGGGATTCACTCCTGGGCAGGAGTGCCGGTTCCTTCCTATTTGGGCCCGAGCGTGCAGAACGGATCCTCTGTACCCAACCTTGAAAAACCCAGAGGTGGTAGAGCAAACAGGAGTTCTAACCTGGGCAGTGTCTCAGGTCGGGAGACAGCAGTGCTCTACCCAAACAGGGAGTAACCAGGACCCACAGGGACACAGGAATTCACTCCTGGCCCAGAGCACTGGTTCCTTCCTGTTTCTGCTTGTTCACTGAGCAGATCTTGGACCTCAGCTCTAACCCCAGCAGTAACACCAATCCCAAACAGTTCTGACACAACCAAGATAATAGGAAAAACAAGGCTCCAGTCAGAGACAGCTCAGGTAACACCAAGGAGATCCAGATGGCTAAAGTTAGGCGCAAGAACACAAGCATTAACAACCCAGGGTACTTGGGTTCATTAGAACCTAGTTCTCCCACCTTAGAAAGTCCTGAATTATCTATATCACCAGGAAAGCAAGAGTTAGATCTAAAATCACTTCTAATGAAGATGATAGAAAATTTTAAGAAGGACATAAATAACACCCTCAAAGAAATGGAGGAGAAAACAGATAAACAGGTGAAAGCCCTTAAAGAGGAAACACAAAAAACCCTTAAAGAATTACAAGAGAACACAACCAAACAGGTGAAGGAATTTAACAAAACCATCCAGGATATAAAAATGGAAGTAGAGACAATTAAGAAATTACAAAGGGAGACTACCAGGGATATAGAAAACCTGGGAAAGAAATCAGGAGTCATAGATGCAAGCATCACCAACAGAATACAAGAGATAGAAGAGAGAATCTCAGGTGCAGAAGATAACATAGAAAATATTAACACAACTGTCAAGGAAAACACAAAATGCAAAAAGTTCTTAACACAAAACATCCAGGAAATTCAGGACACAATGAGAAGACCAAACCTAAGGATAATAGGTATAGAAGAAAGTGAGGATTCCCATCTTAAAGGGCCAATAAATATTTTCAACAAAATTATAGAAGAAAACTTCTCTAATCTAAAGAATGAGATGCCCATAATCATACAAGAAGCCTACAGAACGCCAAATAGACTAGACCAGAAAAGAAATACTTCCCGCCACATAATAATCAAAACACAAAATGCACATAACAAAGAAAGAATTTTAAAAGCTGTAAGAGAAAAAGGACAAGTCACGTATAAAGGCAGACCTATAAGAATTACACCAGACTTTTCACCAGAGACTTTAAAAGCTAGAAGATCATGGACAGATGTCATACAGACCTTAAGAGAACATAAATGCCAGCCCAGGATACTATACCCAGCAAAACTCTCAATTATCATAGATGGAGAAACCAAGATATTTCATGATAAAACCAAATTTACAAAATATCTTTCTACAAACCCAGCACTACAAAGAATAATAGCAGGAAAGCACTAATACAAGGAGGACAATTATGCCCCAGAAAGAGCAAGAAAGTAAGCCTCTTTCAATAAACCAAAAAGAAAATAACCATACAAACAACACCTCCATTGTTAATGAAATAACAGGAAGCAACAATGTCCTCTCCTTAATATCTCTTAACATCAATGGTCTTAATTCCCCAATAAAAAGACATAGGCTAATGGGCTGGATACGCAAACAGGACCCAACATTTTGCTGCATACAGGAAACCCACCTCAGTAACAAAGACAGACACTACCTTAGAGTAAAAGACTGGTAAACAATATTTCAAGCAAATGGTTCTAAGAAAAAAGCTGGAGTAGCCATTCTACTATTGAATAAAATCAACTTTCAACTTAAAGACATCAAAAAGGATAAGGAAGGACATTTCATACTTGTTAAAGGAAAAGTCAATCAACATGAACTCTCAATACTGAACATTTATGCGCCAAATACAAGAGCACTCACTTTCATAAAAGAAACCCTACTAAAGCTCAAAGTACACATTGCACCTCACACAATAATTGTGGGAGACTTTAATACCCCACTCTCAGCAATGGATAGATCAACGAATCAGAAACTAAACAGAGATACAGTTAAACTAACAGAAGTTATGAACCAAATGGACTTAACAGACATTTATAGAACATTTCACCCTAAAACAAAAGAATATACCTTTTTTTCAGCACCTCATGGTACCTTCTCCAAAATAGACCATATAATTGGTCACACAACGGGCCTCAACAGATATAAAAAAATTGAAATAATTCCCTGCATCCTATCATATCACCATGGTCTAAGGCTGGTTTTCAATAATGACAACGACAAGAAAAAGCTCACACTCACATGGAAATTGAATCAAAGTTTGTAGTGAGTTGAGGTGTCCTTCTACATGGTTGTAGGTCATATTTGCTTTCATATTGTGAAGTGTTGGTTGGTCTATTGAACAATTTGAAAAACTGAATTCCTTTTTGAGAATTTCATATATGAACACTAACTTTCCCCCTTCTCTCCTTCCTCCCACTCTTCCCAACCCCCTCCATACTTTTTGAATGCATTTTATTGTTTGATTATCATTTATATGTGTATGTATATATGTATGCATTTAAAAAAAAAAAAAGAAAGAGAACTACAAAAAAAAATGTAGGATCGGAAGGGGCCTTCAATTCTCACTAAGTATGACTTTTCAATTATTTGTTAGCATAGAAAATTTCTGCATTTTTCTTTCCAGTGTGTTTCATTTACAACCAAATCTAATATTAAAATAACTAATAAGTAAGACAAAGACTGAATATTTTGGCATGCATTGAAACTCAGCAAATATATACATGTGAAGCAGTATTTTAAGTTTTGAAGTGCATGAAAGCTCTGTGAAAGTAAAGGCTTGGTTATTGTTGTATCTAGAATATATTTCTCAAATATTCTTAATCTTGTATTTCAGAATGAAATCATATAGTAAAAATTCAACTCATTTTTATTTGAAGGGCCTTGGATATTAAGGGTTTATCTATTTGCCAAAGAGATCAGCAAAAAATTGACTATCAGCAATAGTTTTTATTAAGAGAGGCCAGAACCACCTCATTTTTATTTATCAATGGAAATTCCTAAAGTTAATGGTTTACTTTTAGTTTCTCAAAAAGGTAACAGCACTGTGATGTTCAAGCTTACTTCTGGAATCCTCTAATAGAAAAATGAAGTAAAAATTTCTGGTTTCATTGGTGGTTCAATTGTGTCATGTAATGTTTTTCTGGAAAATGTGCTTTGAGAGGATGTTTTTTTACTAAAGTAGACATGTGGTGGATGTTTTGCTGAGAATAGACGTGGTGTTTTTTGGGGAAGCTGCTGCAGAAAGGACATGTGATACTTTGCTAAAGCGAAAGTTTGAGAAAACATATGATGTTTGCAAAGGATATAAATACAATCCAACAGACCGTAGATGATGGTGTGTTGTACTGGTTCGCTTTGCCACTTTTGCTAGTCATCATTAGGCTTTGCTGACCCTAGTCGTAGCTGAAGATGCTGTATGGTTTTGGTATGCCTTGCCACTCTTTGCTGATTATTGTTTGTTGTGACTTCAGAGAGAGAACTACAACGAAGAACATCTTCTTATGTTATGGCAGAGTCTTCCTTAGTTTCCTCTGGATTAAACTGCCACTGCTGATTCATGAATGGTGCTTCTGAGTGGAGAAAGCTAGGGCTGCTGAATCTGACTGGACTGATGATATCCTGGCAAGGCAGATTGTATTAGCATCAAAAACTCATCCTAAATAGGTCCACATCATCCTTTGCCATAATAACCTTTTTTCTTTTTCTACTACCTCTGGTGGGTGGTCAGCTAGAAGAGAGATTAAAGCATTTAAGTGTGGATCGCCGCTGCTGCAACCCTAAAATGGCGCCTGCCAGGCTAGTTCTTTGGAGTAAACAAGTCCTTATATGGTATGGAGACTGTGCTTGCTGGTAGCCTGATCAGTCGTCACGACCTCTTAGCCTATGATAGTGTGAAGCGTGGTATGGGCATATGGGCAGTCCCACGAAGAGCATTTAAGCAGCGCTCGAGGGGTAGTAGGGGGCACACCCTTGTTTCCAGATGTAACAAAAGACCTGAGTAAACTGTCTCTGGAAGGAACTGGTGTGCTAGTCTTTCTTCCCGCTGGTCGGGGTGATCGGCACGGCACACTTCATGGCCCGTACAGGGAGCACCTCTTTTTCCAGTGCTCCCGAAGTTCCAGAACCAGAGGCAGACAGGGCGATCGATCGGCAAGTGGTCGATAAGTGAGACCCTTCATTGAAAGATCTCGGAAGGAGACAATATTGTTTAAGGCCCTCGGTAGGAGACAAGCAAAAGTGAAAGTAAGGCAGCTGGTAGGTAATATTCGTGCCGGGAGGTGTCTCTCCTGCAATAGTTGCTTTAGTGGCCTTGCTAACAGTTTTTGTGACCCTGGTGGAGTGTTTGTGCCTTAATTGTCATCGTCCAGGGCGTGAGTGTGGCTGCTGACCATGGGAACCTCTCCGTCCTGCCCGATGCAGCTGGCTCTTCATGAGCTCCTTGCCACCAAAGGGCTGAAATTTAAAGATAAAGTCCTGACTCGGTTCTTCAATGAAGTAGACGCTGTTGCCCCTTGGTTTGCTGTGTCGGGATGCATTACACTAACCAGTTGGGACAAGTTAGGGAGAGATCTAGATTTGGCATGGGAAAAGGACACGTTGCATGATAAGAAAGGAAAGATAGGGATCAGGGGCCTTGGAAAAGACCTTCAAGGTAGAACACGGCCTTTAGAGGCTGTGCCAAAGTGTGACAGAAAAGGTTTGGGTTTTTCCTAGGGGCCGCTGGGGAAGGAATTCCCATAACGTGGAAGACAGAAGACTCGGTATGGGTTCCTCAGTGGCCACTTTCCTCTGAAAAGTTGCAGGCAGCTCAATGGCTAGTTCAAGAACAGCTGTCTTTGGGTCATATTAGGCCATCTGTGTCTCGTTGGAATACACCCATATTTGTCATAAAGAAAAAATCAAGCTAAGATTCAGAATTTAAAAATTGTGCCACAAAAGCTTGAGATTAGAAAAGATAGATTGAAAACCCTTAACGATTTTCAGAAATTATTGGGAGACATTAATTGGATACGAGGTTATTTGAATTTACCAAACTATGAATTAAAGCCCCTATATAATATATTAGTTGGGGATTCTGCATTGGATTCGCCCCGTCAATTGACGCCAGAAGCCCGATTAGCCCTAAATAAGGTGGAGAAAAAAATTGCAGGGTGCCTTTCTTCAGAGATGTATAGAAGGATAGTCAATTATTTTATGTATTTTGGCGACGTATTCACAACCTTATGGTGTTTTGTGGCAGGATGGCCCATTGTTGTGGATTTATCCAAGGGTATCCCCAGGTAAATCCCTAGAGTATTATCCTACTGCAGTAGCCACACTAGCCATGCAAGGAATACAACAATGTTTACAATATTTTGGCTTGCCACCGATGAGTATTATAATACCTTATTTGGCTCAGCAAGTGAAGGTGTTATGTGGAACAGTGGATGACTGGGCTATATTATAATGTAGTTTTGAAGGCGTCCTTGATAATCATTATCCCAAACATCCTTTATTATCATTTTTTAGGGAACATCCGGTAGTCTTTCAAAAAATTACTGCTAATGAGCCTGTTAAAGGAGCTCTTAATATTTTTACTGATGGGTCCAAGATCGGATGTAGTGCCTATATGGTGGAGGGACAGAAGCCAGTTCTATGCCAATTTAATATTAGTTCTCCTCAAGTGATAGAATTGAAAATAGTGATTGAAGTGTTTGAAAAATGTAATTTTGTGTTTAATTTGATTTCAGACTCTCATTATGTAGTTAACGCAGTAAGAATTTTGGAATTGGCAGGTCCTATAAAGAACACCAGTACGGTGTGTGCATTATTAAAAAGGTTGCAGAATATTATTTGGCATAGACAAGAGCGCTTTCATATTCAGCATGTTCGTGCCCATATAGGCTTGCCAGGACCATTAAGTGAGGGCAACGCTCTGGTTGATCAATGGACAAGGATGGAATATGCCTTCTTGAGCTCTGCTTTAGAGCAAGCAGCTCAATTTCATCAGAACTTTCATATTAATGCTAAGACTTTACAACAAAAGTTCAACTTGTCCCGTGCAGATGCACGACAAATAGTGTTGAATTGCCCTCAATGTGTGGTATTTCTTCACCCACCTAGTCTTGGGGTTAATCCCAGAGGACTACTGCCATTGAAAATATGGCAAATGGATATGACTCATATTGCTGAGTTTGGTACTCTCCGATACGTACATATTTCGGTGGATACCTGCTCAGGCATTACTCATGCTACGCCTTTGAGTGGTGAAAAAGCACGCAATGTCATAGGTCATTGCTTAGAAGCCTGGGCTGCCTGGGGTAAACCCCAACAGCTAAAGACTGATAATGGACCTGCCTATACAGCACAACAATTTAAGTCCTTTTGTGCTCAAATGGATGTTCAAATTAATCATGGATTACCCTACAATCCTCAAGGCCAAGGAATTGTGGAACGTGTACATCACACTCTTAAAGAGGTTTTACAAAAACAAAAAGAGGGAATTGGATATGGCCACACCCCAAAAGAAAGAATATCCCTTGCCTTATTTACCTTAAATTTTTTTAAATTTGGATACTTCAGGCTGTTCAGCAGTGGATAGACATTACAATGTCTCTGGAAGTTCTCAAGAGTTTGTAAAATGGAAAGATGTTTTGACGGGCATTTGGCATGGCCCGGATCCTGTATTAACGTGGGCAAGAGGGTCTGTTTGTGTGTTTCCGCAGAATCGACAGGATCCCGTGTGGGTGCCGGAGCGGTTGGTGAGAAAGGTCAACAATGAAGATCCTGTGGCTAATCCCGTTCCTGGTGATCTTGAGGACACCCCCAGTAGTAATAGAGCAGAGATGGGGGGTTCTGTCAGCCTTCCCAATTCCTATGCCCGTGAGACATGATGCCCAAGTTTTTCCCTGCTTTTTTGTTAGTAATAAGAGCATGGATTTACCTTTTTGCTTAGGAAGATAGAATTAACTAGTATAGGATATGAAAAGAATGTTAGTTTATTGGGTAATTTGTGTTTTGTTAGGGTAAGGAATATTAGTGATAAGAGTGATTATATTAAGATGTACAATCAAACAGCTGCCTGATTTGACTTACCTGAAGGCCCATTGAAAGATACCTATTATTTAAAGGGCTCCTGGTTGAAAGGGTGGACTTATGATCCTAAAGCAAAGGATTGATTTGGTGCAGGAGCAAGTGGTTACTTTATGGCAAGTAGCTCAATCAGAATGTGAATGGAAAACACCGGGACTGTGCATCACTTCAGTACCTTATCACAATATGTCCAAGGCTGCTAATTTGTCTAACACATTATTTGAGTATCTTATAGGAAATTGGTCCCGTGGTTTTGATACACTGATACAAGAACTTCGAGTGGCGATTATAACTGTCAACTCTACCCGAGTGGATCCGTCTACAGTGGAGGGCTTGTCATCCTGGATTCTACAAGCAGCTCATCGCCCGAAGGAGTGGGCAGGGTTAGGAGTGCTAGCTTTGGTTCTAGTGAGTGCCTGTGTGCTCTTCCTTCTTTGCATCTGTCGGATGGCAAGAGATCAAAGACACGAAAGGGCACTAGTAGTACATGCCTTCCAAGCCAATGAGGTTGGTGTATCTCCTCAAGCATGGTTGACGGCATTGAAGCGGTAGCCATAAGTTACCCCATAAGATATTCTTTGATCCAGACAGCCCTTGCACCCCCAGAGACCTTAACGTCTCATTGCACGAGGGATGGGTGTCTGGTCAATCTTGTGGAGCTCAGCTCTTGCACCTGGCGGGCTTTGCCCATTGCACCCAGGAGAGTGAGTACTGCTATTTTAAGCCTGTCTGCCCTTGATCGTGAGATCCTACGTAATGGAACTCGCTTGATCGAGCAGTAACTGCTTACTTTGCTAATAAAATAAACAGGGGGGAACTATGGAGCGCCGCTGCTGCAACCCTAAAATGGCGCCTGCCAGGCTTGTCCTTTGGAGTAAACAAGTCTTTATATGGTATGGAGACTGCTTGCTGGTAGCCTGATCAGTCGTCACGACCTCTTAGCCTATGATAGTGTGAAGCGTGGTATGGGCATATGGGCAGTCCCACGAAGAGCATTTAAACAGTGCTCGAGGGGTAGTAGGGGGCACACCCTTGTTTCCAGATGTAACAAAAGACCTGAGTAAACTGTCTCTGGAAGGAAAAAAAGAAAAAAAGAAAATAGATCATAAAAAAAAAAAAAAAAGAAACTAGTTAGCCCTAAAATACACCTTACTTGTGAAGTGTGAGTTAAGACGGTTTTTTTGGTTTTGGTAGAAACCGTGTATTAGCCGGACTAGCAGTGTTCTTAGTTTTGGTTTCTGTGTTCAATAAAATACCTGTATCAAAGCTAAAATGCAAGACAGAATGTACTGCAGTGCCCCTCTGTATGAACACACAAGCTGACATGTCTGTGAACTTTCTGTGGTAAAATGAGTCTTAGAAACTAGTTAGCCCTAAAATACACCTTACTTATGAAGTTCGAGTTAAGACAGGTTTTTAGCTTATAGTAGAAACCGTGTATTAGGCAGACTAGCAATGTTCTTAGTTTTGGATTCTGTGTTCAATAAACTACCTGTATCAAAGCTAAAACAAAAGATAGAATGCACTGCGGTGCCCCTCTGTTTGAACACACAACCTGAAATGTCTAAGAACTTTCTGTGGTAAAATGAGTCTTAGAAACGAGTTAGCCCTAAAATACACCTTATTTGTGAAGTTTGAGTTTAGACGTGTTTTTGGTTTTGGTAGAAACCCTGTATTAGGTGGACTAGCAGTGTTCTTAGTTTTGGAAACTGTGTTCAATAAAGTACCTGTATCAAAGCTAAAAGGCAAGACAGAATGTACTGCAGTGCCCCTCTGTATGAACACACAAGCTGAAATGTCTGTGAACTTCCTGTGACAAAGTGAGTCTTAGAAACTAGTTAGCCCTAAAATATACCTTACTTGTGAAGTTTGAGTTAAGACGTGTTTTTTGGTTTTGGTAGAAACCCTGTATTAGCTGGATTAGCAGTGTTCTTAGTTTTGGAAACTGTGTTCAATAAAGTACCTGTATCAAAAAATAAATAAATAAATAAATAAATAAATAAATAAATAAATAAATAAATAAATAAAAATCAGGACAAAAAAAAAAGAAAAAGAAAAAAAAAAAAGAAAATATGGTTCATTTGCACAATGGAATACTACTCACCTATTAAAAACAAGGATGGATGAATAGAACTAGAAAACATAGTTCTGAGTGAAGTAATTCAGACCCCAAAGAACGTGCATGGTATGTACTTACATATATGTTGGTATTAGCCATAAAGTACAGAATAACCAACCATGCTACAATCCACAGATCTCCTGCCCCCAACAAGGGGATGGTCCAGAGGAGGACACTTAAATCTTACTCTGAAGGCGAAATAAAATAGACCCAGGAGGTGGAGGGTAGGAGGGCGCTAAGGGGTAGAGGGGAGGGAGTGGGAAGTGGGGCAGGAGGATCAAGTGTAGAGAGAGCAGAGAAGAAAGAATGGAAATTAGCAGGGAGATATCTCTTGAACATTCCAGAGACCTGGGACAGGGGGAGGCCTTAGTGTCTATGGGGCTGACTCTAGCTGAGACTCCTAGCAGTAGAGGATATGAGCCTGGAGAGGCCATGTGCTGTAGCCAGTCAGGACTCCCAGTGGAGGGAAAAGAACAGCAATGTACCCACAAAGCCTTTGACCCCATATTTGTCCTGCCTGCAAGAAATGCATGGAAAAAGATGTAGCAGACACTGAGGGAATGGCCAGTCAATGACTGGCCAAACTTGAGACTTATCCCATGGCCAAACACCAGTCCTTGACACTATTAATGATACTCAGTTGTGCTTCCAGACAGGAGCCTAGTATAATTATACTCTGAGAGGCTCCATCCAGCAGCTGATGTAAACAGATGCAAACCCACTGCCAAACATTAAGGAAGTCTTGTGGAAAAATTGGGAGAAGGATTGGGGAACCTGGAGGTGATTGTGACTTCAAAATAAGACCAAGAAAGTCAACAAACCTGGGCCTTTGTGGACTCCCAGAGACTGAACCACCAACCAAAGAGCAAGCATGGGCTGGTCCTAGGTTACCAGCAATATTTAGCAAATGTGCAGTTTGATCTTCGTGTGGGTTCACCAACAACTGGAGTAGGGGGCTGTCCCTGACTCTGTTGCCTGCCTGTAGATCTCATTCCCCTAACTGGGCTGCCTTGTCTGGTCTCAGTGGGAGAGGATTCACCTAGGTCTGCAGAGACTTGATGTGCCAGGGTGAGGTGATATCCAGGGGTCCATCTCCGTCCTCAGATAAGTGGGGAGATGATGGGGGGACAGGCTGTCTGAGGGGGACCCTGGAGGAGTGGGGTTCAATCAGAATGTAAAGTCAATAAATAAGTTAATTAATGGAAAAAAAAGAGACTGGAGAGGAGGGGCAAATATCCAAATTTGTTATCTGTCTCCTAAATTTAATTACTGCCACCCCCACTGAAATCTGGGAAGAGGCATCATTTTCTCTCCAAATTACCCACACTTGATATCTCTTCTGATGTCCTTCAAGCAGGTACGTCATTTTTCTAGTCTCCAGGGAAAATCCCTGCCCTTTTGCTTCTTGAATGTTTCCCCACTCAGATTCATGTTTGCCCCTTTAAGCTAGAAAACACACAAACCAGAGAAAGTCTTGGTTTTCCACTCCACCCCATGATACCCACATCCTCAGGAAATAACTCAGAATGGACTAATTGCCCAAAGTGGCTGCACAGATGGAAAAGAGGAACTGGGAAACTCAGGGAAAAGGATCCACACGTATCTGAATAACCCGTGGCAATGCTAATACACTGCAGCAGCCTACTACTTGCAAAGTGTAAACATGAATGAACAAGTCCTGCTAATTTCAGTCAGAACTCTCCTCCAGGAATGTTTCTGGTACAGTTTCATTTCAGGTACCTTCTTCAATCTCGATAAGGAAAAAAAAAATAGAAAAAAGAAAAAAGAAAAAAGAGAAAAAAGACACAAAACCCCCCAAAACCTCTGTATACATTCTTCAAATTCAGCTGATGAAAATTCAGATTCCTTGAGAGAAACGTCAGTGTAATCTTAATACTGAAGTCGCAGCATTTGAAGCATCTGAAGATGTTCAAGTAGGCCTTGCAGCTCATTTTACAAAAGAAATAGCCTCAATTTAGATTTTTCTTCCCTTGGAAGAGTACAGAAGATTCAGTATTGATTCTTGCCCCAGGTTTCTTGGTCACTCAGCAAGGACATAAAAATCACTTTCGGGAGGAGTAGTGTAACATAGGCTATCTATCTTTACTTAAAATCTTATTTGATAGAAAATGTAACAGGCTTAGAAGATTTCCACTTTTAGTTAGTGCTTTCATGGGATAAAAACTCTGATCCATGCTGTGTGAAATGAACAACATAGCAGGGAAAGTTCTGTTTGGAATCACATTTTTTTAATCCAAACGGTATTATATAGGTTTTCAGTTGCTTTTATCCCCCAGGAAGCTTCACTATGAGATACTGTCTCCACACCGGGTTTAAGATTAGCATCCTGTAGCGTTGCTGAAGAATACATTATAGCGTCAACATTTTCAGTGACTCAACAGAATAACTCTGGTTACATTCAGAATGTGAGTTTTCAGGGTTTTTTTTTCTAAGTGTCCACAAAAATTTTGGCAGTGTTCCTTGGATGAAAACTCTTAGAGGTACATGGAGGACTTCATAATTAAGAAAGATATAGTCCTTTGAGAAGACCTGCTAAAGAGGTTTTCGGTCTGGGCCAGCTGTAAAAGCACACGTGTGAGGCACTTAAACAGGACTTCTTGTTGGCCCCAGTGGCAGCTGAGACAATGTTTAAAGAAAAAAAACATTTTCAGAGTATACTGGAACAATTGATGTCTCCCAGCCATCTGGAACTCTGTGGGTAGTCACTGCATCGATGCCATGTGACGAAGTGTCAGAGGCAGGAAACTGTGGTTTACTTCATTGTTTTCTGGTAAGAAAGTCTCAGAAGTTAGTAACTGCTTGAAAGTGTCCTTAAGTTGGAGAACCCACACAGACTATAATGAGGAGATCCAGGTAATTTGGGTTACCACACAGTAATCTACACAGTAAATGTGCACACACACATGTGTGTGTATGTCTGTGTGTGTCTGTGTGGTAACACACACACACACACACACACACACACACACACACACACACAATCTTGGAACCATCCCAGGAATATCTGTAGGCCTAGTTTTGTTTTTAGAGTGGATGAATCACAAAGTAGAACTAAGACTGCGAGTAATAAGAGTATTTCAAGAAGATCGAGATTTCGAAAGGTTAGGGTTTTTTGTCTTTCCGTTTACTTGCTGAATCAGACACATGACATATTCAACGAGGGAGATCACATGACCACAAGCCTCTGCTTATGTCTGATCTTAGTTCTATAGTTAGTCACTCACTAAAGATTCCACAGCTAGAGTTGGAGGTGTCTAGGCTTTCAAAAACTCTAGAAAATTCCAGGGAAACAGAATTCTAATCTGCTTACTCCTGAGTGCCTCTCACAGGTGTCAGTTTGAATGACTGTGTGATAACCCAAATTATTGTTACATTTGGGCTAGAACTGTGACTGCAGGCCATCCCACAGAATAATATTTAAAGTCAGAAGGACATAGTTCTAAATGTGGACACCAGCATAAGTTTGGACCTTGACACTGTTTGAATATGGGTCAATTACTAAGTCTCCTTAGATATCAGTTTCCTAGGCCAACATAACTCTTTCTTTAAATTATTATTTTAAAAGTTAATTGAGGAGCTAAATATAAAATTACTTGATGTAGATTTAGGATTCTATCAAGGTCATACTTCAGTATCAATGTGGCATTAGTTCTAGGATCCCCACACATAATAAAACCTTTGGATTCTAAAGAATCCTACCTAAAACGGAGTGGTATATTTATTTAAATTATGTAGTCCTCATATACTTTAAGTTCTCTGCAAACTACTTATAATACCTTATCCAGTCTAAATGCTATCGAATTGGTTATACTGTATTGTTTAGGGATTAATGACAAAAATTTCTCTACATATTTAGTGGAAGTGTAATTAAGAAATGTCTTCAGGTCTTTTACAGAGGACCTAGGCTCAGCACCCACAGGGCAGCTCACAACTATTTATAATTCCACTTCCAGAGGATCCCATGCCCTCTCTGACCTACATGGGCATCAGCCATGCCTGTTGTTCACCAACATATATGCAGGCAAAATACTCATACATGTGAAATGAAATAATGATATATAATACAATATAATTAAAACATAAACAATTTCTAATCTCTGGTTGACTATGTAGATAGAATCCTGGACATATTTAGAAGTCCATCTTTTTACTACTTGAAAACCAACACAAAGACAAATTAGGGTTTATAGTAATTTTTTCAGGTATGTGTGTGTTTGTGTGTGTGTCTGTGTATGTATGTGTGCTTGTGTGTTTGTGTGTGCGCTTGTATGTGTTTACGTGTTTGTATTTGTGCACGTGTGTTTGTGTGTATTTGTGTACTTGTGAGTATGTGTGTGTGTGTGTGTTTTCTTTTTTCAGTCTTGGAGATGGTCTGTAGAAACACATAAGCTGTATTTGGCTGATACCAGCAGCCCCCTATACTAGTCAGTTTTTAACTGAACATTTGTCCCACATAACTATAGTCTACCTAATGTTTCAAGCAATGTCTTCTAGGTTTTGGCACTTCTTTTTTTCACATAGGAGAGACACTTGATAACGTTAATATCTGGCTTTGATAATCTTGGTCCAGGTGATGATTCCCTACCATAAACTTTGAATTTTAGACACGATTTTGTCACTTACATACCAGTCACCCATTTAATCCTGTGTTCATGGCCATTTTTCTGTACAGGCAGATCAAATTTACCAAACGTTTTTCTTTTAAAAATTAGTTTTTTTATTTTTAAGTTATCTTATTGTAAGTAGATCATTTCTTCCCTCTCCTTCCTCCAAACCCACTCATCCACTCTTCCTTACTTTCTTTCAAATTCATGGCTTTTTTAAAAAATAACTTATTATTGATTCTTAGTGAGTTTCACATCATGCACCGTAGTCCCACTCATCTCCCCAGCCCCTCATATAATAGCCCTGTTGCCTTTGCAACCTCCCTCACAAAATAAAACACACACACACACACACACACACACACACACACACACACACACAGAGAGAGAGAGAGAGAGAGAGAGAGAGAGAGAGAGAGAGAGAGAGAGAGAGA
>JADRCG010010468.1:3934136-3952531 GCA_019844195.1 Rhabdomys dilectus
AGAGAGAGAGAGAGAGAGAGAGAGAGAGAGAGAGAGAGAGAGAGAGAACATCTCATTGTGGAAACTGCAGTGTGTCCCACAGTAGATCCTTCTGTCCATACATCTACACTTGCTAACGTACATTGCAATGAGTTGTCTGTCTGGCTCAAGATCTCTGGCTTCTATGACACTATCAAAATTGTATCCTTACAGGGACTCCTTGTTATCCTGTTGCCCTGCGTCCTGAAGATCCTGCAGCTTTGGAACAGCAGGGCTGGCCCAAACTGTTTGCAGATGATATAGATTTGGACTGGTCCAACTCAGAACCTTGAATCTGGACTTGGGTGATAGCTAAGGTGGTCAGCGCTGGCTCTTCCTATCAGCACCACCAGGGCTAGCTCTCAGGCACTGGTCCTGCTGGGCCATCCAATGCTGCCTGCCATCAGCAGGAGGCAGGGTCAGCTTTCCTGTTCTCATGCCTTCAGGCCAGCTCACCTGCACCCCCTCCTCCAGAGCCATCTTTATTGTGCTGCCAAGTCAAGGTGCAGAGGCTCACTTTCCCAAGTGCTGCAGGCTGTGAAGAGCCAGGCCAGCCTCCTCTCTCCCATCTTTAGGTCTGGATCATCTGTGCCTTCACCACCAGGG
Organism: Rhabdomys dilectus; assembly: GCA_019844195.1. Taxonomy (NCBI): domain Eukaryota; kingdom Metazoa; phylum Chordata; class Mammalia; order Rodentia; family Muridae; genus Rhabdomys; species Rhabdomys dilectus. The sequence continues at coordinate 3,934,761 of JADRCG010010468.1, forward strand.
CCAGGTACACTGTTGCCCAGGTGAGGTGCAGGGACGGTTCTGTGGAGTGGTACAGCCAGTGACAGGGGCAGGGCTAGCTATTAGGTTCTCATGCCTCCTAACTACCCCAGGTGGCAAGAGGGGAGGGCATCACCCCCACGCCCACCCCATCTCAAGGGAGACAAGTGGAGGGGGTGGTTGTTCTCTGCCCTCACTCTTGGGAGGCTCATCTGCGCCCCCTTTAACAGGACCAGCTCTGCTGTGCTGCATTTCTTCTTATTAATTAAACTGCTATAGTGTTTTTTTTGAACCACAATGCACAAGAGAACAGCTGTTTTACTTTATATATGTTGGCAAAAGAAATTCAAACTTGCCTGTGTGCAGGATTTCCACTGCAGTGATCATGTTAATTTAGTTTTTTTTTAAAAAGTAATTCCCATATCAAAAGAGCAATGTTGGCTTTTTTTTTTCTTTTTGTAATTTTAAGCAACTTTATAAAAAGGATCTCCTTTATCTTTTTGTAGAGAAGGTAACAACATATATATTTAATATTACACACAGGAGTATGAACAGAAAGAGAACGCTGAGCATCCTGGTTTTATTCACACACCATTCGTCTTCTATGGTTAAATCACATGTAGTCAGATTTAATCTGGGACTTACATTAAAGTTAGTCCTTGACACACTATCTTGTTCTCTCCAGGGACCTTCTGGGTCTACTGCTCTCACTGTTGTATCCAAGGTCTTCACATGGACTTTGACTCCGAGCCGTGGGTCTATGATTCTGGGATTTAAGATCATTCATTCTTAGGACTAGATGGACTAACATGATTTCAGCAGAATAGAGCCTACAAAGAGATTTTGTGTTAACGAAATTCCACTAAATTGTGTATATTTATGTTATACAATACAAAGTTGTGACATGGTTACATATTGTGGAGTAGTTCAGTGGAGAGAGTTTCTTTTTTATTTGCTTGTGTGGTATTTTTTTGCTTTTTTTTTTTTGTGGGGCACAGAGTCTCACTGTGTAGCCCTAACTAGCTAGCCTGGACTTCATTATGTAGACCAGTGTGGCTTCAAACTCACAAGGATTCTCTTGTTTGCATCCTTAGTACTGAGATTAAAGGTATACACCACAACACTTGGCCATAAGAGATCTCTTAAGTTTATTCCTCTGGAGTGACTGACTGTGACATCATTTGATAAACGTCTTCTGGGTTTCTACAGAACCTTCAATTCCTGGTAACTCCTTCTCTCAACTTCCATTATTTTAACTGTTTTGATTCCACTTATAAATGAGAGCATTCAATATTTGTCTGTGCTTGCCATACTGATTTTTTCTATGCTATGAGCAAATCCTATTTTAAGTTATAAGCAGGGAAAAGATGATTTTTGGACTAATGAGATGAGTGAGTGACTTAGTGTCAAAGCTTCGTGCCACCAAGCCTGAGCACAACTTTCTGAAGTTGAATCTTCAGAAACCACATGGTATGAGAAAACTGATTTTCATGTTGTCCTCTAACTTACTGTCAACGCCCATGTACTCCCACTCACTTTGTTCCCATCATCCTCCAGGTATTTTCATTTTTTGTGGTGCCTTCTCCCTGATATACTGTCTGTGACAGCCATTGTCAGTTGACAACTTGACCATATCTGGAATGGACTAGAATCCAGAAATGAAGGGCACACCTGTGATCCAGATCTTGAGGCAGGAAGACAATTTGATCTAGATCTTGATGCTGGAAGGCCCAGGCTTTTGATTCAGATGTTGAAGTGAGATAACACACACTTTTGATCAGGTTAGATATAGGCCTTTATCTAGATCTCAAGGCACACCTTTAATCTGGGAAATACCTTCTGCTGGAGACCTATATAAGGACAATGGAAGAAAAAAGGGCTTGTTTGTTTTTTGTCCAGTTCTACTCGATTTGACAATACATCCTTTGGAGCCTACTTCTTTAGGTTTCCAGTTTGTACAGAAGATAAGCTGAAACACCCAGCCTTTGTGGGACTGAGCAGCTACAAGATTCGCAGACTTTCTACTCGAAGCTAGCCATTGTTGGGTTAGTTGGACTGCAGGTTGTAAATAGTGACAATACATTCCCTTTAATGTCCATTCCATAAGTTCTGTGTCTCTAGAGAACCCTGACTAATACATTACCCATCACTCTAAATCAGATCACAAGATTCTATGTTCTTTTCTGGACAACCATCTATTATAGATACATTCTTTAAATGCCATGAAAGCACATCTCTACCCATTCTGTGTCTTAGCTGGTTAGTATATTCTGTAAGAATTTTTTTATGTCAATTCTTAGAACTCTTGTACCCTTATTTCAAGGTATGTCTTTAGCACTTATCCATTAGACTTCCTTTCGAAATGATACTCTATGTTCTCCACTTGGTAGGTGTTAGTTGAGTTTCAATTTTATTGTTAAAATGTAGTAAGATAATTTTTTGTGAAATAATTATAGTCAGTTTATGTTAAACATGAATCAAAAGCTAAATCAAAATACTTTTTTACATAGAAGATTTAAATTATGCTATAATTTAATTTGTTAAACTGGCAAATGAAAGTCATGGTTTTACAAAGATAGTTTATGCATGAGCTGAGAATGTAACTCGGACTACAACCCTTGCCTACCATGAACACAAGAACCTGGATCTGGCCTGACAATGCAGACAGTAGGAAAGGAAGAAAAAAATCCAGGAGCTCCCTTTCTAAGTTAGACTATAGGAAGAGTACATAGTAAAACAGAGACCGGGTGCTAGTAAGCTGTACAGTTTTAGAGTTAGATCATGCATGTGAGACATTATTTGTTCCAAGTTTCTAAAGGCCTGGATACAATCCGTGTAATCTCTCTTGTGTTGTTAAGGTAAGATACATTGGTTGCATTCCTATCTTGTATCTCCACAAAAAATTCTTGATTTGATGAGAGTGTAACTCAGTAACTGTTAAATTTTATCTTCACATAAAATGTTTGATTTGATGAGAGAGAGTGTGGAACTCCCAGTAACTGTTACATTGCATTGGCAAGAAATTTATCTTTTTTCCCCTTTAGGGGTAGCATTGGGTTTTATTTTCAACACTTACGATTTTACATAAGGGATACTTTTGAGTTTTATTTCTATAATTGAGAGTCTAGACCTAGAAAAACTCTTCCGGGCTGGTCAAATTACTTTTGATTAAGTTTGTGACTACCTAGGGTAGTCTGAGAGTCTCAGACGACAACAGGTTCACACCCTGTGTTCCTAGATCACTGAGACAACCTCTCAGTGGATCAGAAGAGGTTCCAGCAGTCATCTTATTACACACTGTACCATCTTTTTTTTTTTTTTTGATGGGGATGATAGTTGATTAGAGGGTTTGAAATCATGGGGAACATCAGATGACTCACTCCGGGAGAGGTAGTAACAGGACTGACTCTAAGTCAGATGCCACTGGCTACAGCTTTCCTATGATATTCTTGGAAGCTGTGTCAATGTCTTTTTTTAAAAGTGATCTGATAGGGTAAGACATTTTCATTTTTAGAAGTTTTGAAGCCCCCCCCGCCCCCCAATATTGTCTAAGCATCGTATTAGCGTCCTTTACTTGTGTTTATTCTCACTTTGGAAACCTGCAGTACTTCCCCCTTGCAGATGGAGGCCTAGGGTTTTGTGCACCTATGTGGTCTATTTAATTCTTTCCTCTCAGTTTAGCCAGCCATGTGTGTGTCTTGGTGTCCTGACATTAACTCCTTCCAGGTTGATTTGTTTATATTTTAACTACTATTTTGATTATTATTGAAGGGGCTGAGGAGACTTTTTTTTTTGCCACAATAAAGATTATAGTGTCTCATTTGCAGAAACTTAGAAGAGAAAAAAAAAAGCCACAAAATTATTTATAGTTTCAATTAACCAAAAGGAATCAACAGTTATATTTGTTTGATTTGTTTTTTAGGGGGGAGGGACATGATCATACATTATAATTCAAGTTGCTCTACTATATTTCTTCTGCTTTGATTTTTCAGGCGCTGAGACTACAGGCTGGGCCACGACACTAAGCTTCTACATACTTTCAATGAAACCTTCTCCTGTAATATGTGTATCCTGCCTCTTTCTTGTTGGATTTTGACAGATATTTTTAAGTTCAAAAAGCCACACATAGAGGACCACTTGGCAAATGAAGGAAAGTACATAGAAGTAAAAATATTCCTTACCAATAATGCACATGATCTCCAAGAAGTTACATCCCAAAACCCTATGACAAGTTGGAAATGCACTGAATATATCTCACTTACCAAGCATTATAGCTTAGCCATACAGCACACTATAGGGAAATGATCTCTCTTGTGATCACGTGGATGGCTGATAGCTGCAGCTGGCTCTTGCTTCCCAACACATGGAGACAGTACTTACTCTATACCAAAGCCAAGGACAAAGCAAAACTTAAAAATTCACAATGATGCTCTCACTACTTATAGCTTTGCCACTGTGTGAAGGCTAAATGTCTCACAGTAACCGTTGTAAGGCAAAGGTTCTCTGCATACTGATGTATTTCCTTAAAATAAATACTTAAAAGTGCTGAAAATATAAAATTACTCCGTTTCACTCATTAAAGTACTGAAGACAGGGCAAGACAATGCGATAGCATCAGGAAGTGGTAGGGACGAGTAGGGAACCTGATCAGACATTGACAGCAGAGGGCTTTCCCCTGAAGGCTGACTATGTTTCTTTCCTGTGATTATTGGCTTTTCATGTCTGTGAAGAAATGCCTCAAGAAACAACTGAAGGAAGGAAAAATTAATTCGGATGCACAGATTTAGGTCTATGCCCAACTGACTCTGCTGCATTCAGGTCTATGGCAAGACAGTACCATTACGGCAGAAGGCAATGGGATAAAGTTGCTCACTGCATGACAGCCAGGAAGCAGAGAGACAGATGGGGGTGAAGGAATAATAGAAATATTTTTCTTCAAGCATGCTGTCAGTGTTCTATTTCCTACACATAGGCCTTATGTCCAAATGACCCATTCAGTTATGTGGTCATCAGTGGGCTGGTCCATTGGTGAAATTAGCATCTTCATGATTCAGTTTATCTGGAAATCGTGCTTTTATTGGCCCTATGTTGGGGACACTTCATATTTAAACAATAACATCAGTAAAAATGGATTTTACTAAAAGTCATCAGTGGTTGTAAGTGAGCTCCTGAGAACCTAACTAAGGCTGGGTAAAGCAAACGTTGACCAGTGTGCTAAGTGCTCATGTGTATATACTTTGACTTTCTGGCTCTAGGTTACACACTCAGGGTGACTGTCTCTATCTCCATCCACTTACCTGAAAATTCAAGTTTTCCTAATAGCTGAGTATTAAAGTTTTCTTCTTAGTCAAAATCTTTTATTGACTCTTACTTATGAAAGCCGGATGGAACAAAACATCTTCAAGAGCAATCTAAGTTTTTATTTTTTTATTCTATTGAAAATACACTCTTCTCTCATATAATACACCCTGACCACAGTTTTCTCTCTGTTCCTTCCTCCCAGCCTTCCCACCTCCCCTTTTGTTGTGATCCAAGTTTTTGAAAAATAATGTCTCTAACATTATTTTATGATAAAATAGGCATATGGACCGTTTCTGAGAACCCTGTTTTGGGGAGTGGCTTTTGCCTTCTCTTTCCTCAGAAACATCTCTCACTCAAGCCATGCTTTTATGAGCAACCCTCTCTGATGCTCTACACACTCTAAGGATAAAGCTTGTCTCTGTTTTTTTCCCTACAAGGAATCCCTACAAAAATAGGTTTCTTAAAAAATATCCAAAGACTTATACACTCCAGTGGCAACGTACGCTCTTTAGTCCTTTCGAGTACACCTTACTAGCATTGCTTTTATTTTTTTATACCTCATGCCTTATCTGTAGCTTATAAGAACACTCCAAAGCACAGTTAGTTTTTATATAATGAATATATTGCTTAATTACTAAAGGCAAGGAACATAATCAATGTGTTACAAAGTTGTTGCTAAGAAATAGGACTGGGTAAATGAGCTGTGCTTATATGATTTTTTTTTTAGCAAATGGATTTGAAATTCCAGGTCTCTCTTTGAAATAGAGCTTGAATTCAGAATGCAGATAACCTTGTGTCTGAAAGGCGAGATCTACTAAAATCCCATCTCTTGGTTTTGCTTTGGCCAAACCAAGCATCTCTGTAAGTTTCCAAATAAACTCGAAATTTCTCTGAACTTATTAATACAAAATTATGGGAGAATGACTTTGCCAGCTTCTCTCTATGGAGAGTGTTCTAAGTGAGGATTACTTAAGTTTCTCATGACTAGTAAGGCACTGCGGGAAGAAGTGATGTTTTTGTCCGTTGTCCTCTGTCCTCTTTATCCTGCATTCCCATGTTCTTCTTTCTTTCCTCCTTTAGTGTTTCTTGTGTATTTCCTTCCTCCTCTGTCTCTTCTTTCTTCCCTTTTCCTCCACTTGCTTTCTGTCTTCATTTTTCCCCTCAGTCCTTTCTTTTTTCTCTTCTACTATCCCTCTTCCTATTTCTTTCTTTTCCATTCTTTGTTATTCTTATATTTATTTAAAAATAGCATTTAGGGGATACTATTAGTGTGCACTCAGAATAGTTTTGTTGGCTTGAACATCCCAAGTTATTTCACTCACCACTTTGATCTTAGATTTAAACGAGGATGTTTGCTTTAACTAAATTTGTTTTAAAAGGAACATGCCTCATGTCAGATGATAGAATGGTGCTTTGAAAACTAAATCCTAGTTTCTAATTCACAAGAGATTTTGTGAGGCAACCAGGGACCTTGCATTTCTTTCCCCGGAGGCTGTTTGTGAGTTCGGCAAACCATTCACATTTGACAGGAGATGCTGGCAGATGGTTTCATGGGCAAAGTTAAAGAAAAAGAGCAACACAGGAAAACATACAGAGATGCAAGAGATGACGGCATGTGTTGTTCGGAAGCAATTGCAAGCGTAGAGAATAGACCTCTTTGTAGAGCACAGCTTCATTCTGAAAATAGCAAGGCTAAGTAGGGAAAAAAGAGCGTATGACAATGGATGGAAAGTCATTAGTAAGGAAAGCCAGAGATAATGGCTGACAACTGTCTTGGTAGGATCTTGCTGAGCGCAGGATATTAGATACTCAGATATCTAATGTGGAGAGCCACAGAGGGTGAGAAATCTGACCATACGTTAATGTGGTGCTCTGGCTCTTGGAGGAATAAATTGACAGTACGGTTCCCACAACCTGGTAATGTGGACCTGACAATGGAAGCTGCTGGGGCCGGGTAGAGGATTAGAGGCCCAGCTAGAGACATGTCAAGGAGAATCATTTTAAATTCAGGAAGCTTGGGATTCTTGCTCTCGGAAGACAGAACCATTATTTCTCCTAGCAGTGAGATTTTTTTTCTTTCCCTAGGCAGACATTTTGACGAATTACACAGGCAACTCGATGTCCTCAATATTCTCATGGGCTTGATTCTGGTTTTGCCAGTGAGCAGCGATAAGGACTTTAATGATGTGACAGCAATTTGTCCTGTGATTAGTGTGCAAAGTGAGGAAGAAATCAATCTAATGTTTTCAGTTATAGGGCTGCTGTGAGACACGGAGGAGTTTACAGAGAGCGACAGAAGGGCTTGATCTCAGGCATATCAGTTCTTACATGAGGGACACAGTGAAGATTCTCTCTGTCGATTGCTTTGGGGAGACATCAAAAGTTTTCCAGGCAGCTTAAATTTTTGAGAAAATGAGAACAAGGCACAGTGTCAACCCCGGACTTTGCATCACGGCGAACTCAATGTCTGTAGCTCACTTTGGTTCAGAGTCCCTTTTTTTTTTTTTTTTTTGTTTCCGAGCCCGGCTTAAGCTGAGATGACATGCCACCTGCCTGCTCAGGTTCCCACGGAAGGGAAAGCAGCTCTGATGAGGGCTATCATTAATCTGTTTATGAGTCTGTCAGGACTTCCGAGGCCTGAGAATTTCTGACAACTTGAGATATTTAAGTGATTCATGAGTAGTCCTCTGGTCGCCAGTAGCATGCATTGCTGTAGCTCACTGGTGTGCTTCAGAGGGAGGGGCTCTTACTTCATACTGTTATTTAGTTTGGAAGCAAGGGAAAGGAATATGTAGGAATTTGAGAGCTTTTGCATTAGAGGGTTAGCTATGGGTAAAGAAATACAGAACAATACCAAGCTAGTTTTGAAAGGAGATCTCGAAGATCCTTGAATTCAGTACTAGAGAGTTCTTGATTTTATTTCTTGTCCATGAGACAGTTAAAAGAGTAATTAGTAAGGGGAGCGTGATTGTTCCCTAAAAGAGAATATTTAATTCCTCAGAAGTGAGCAGAAGGCAATTGCTAGTGATCCCTAGAAAAGGGTGTTCAATCAAGGCTATGTTGGTTATCAGGACTTTAGACTAACAGGCAGGTCTAGAAACTGATTAGCAGACCTGCAAATGTCAGGTTGTGAGACATCCACTTCTAGAAGGAAATCATCCCTCTATAAACTTTGGAGGCTCCATCTGACCTGAACATCAATCTGAACTAAGGGTATCAGGAAAGGTCCTGTATACATGACAGCAGAGCCAGGGAGACTAAGACTTAAATCAGACACATGAGAAGAGAAGTCCTAAGAGACCTACAGCCAGACTCTCAGAGTTCCGAAGTCTGTAAGCTAAGGACATCCGTGGGACCTTAAATGTGATTTGCGGCTTGGCTACAGCCCTAGTTTCAGTTCATGTCTCCATGATCTTGGCTTTGACTCTGTTTCCCAGCATCTGCAGCTTACCTGAGCTTGCTGTAAGTATTCATGTGTGGTCAGTCAGCAACAGCCTTCCCTCTGAGTGATGGGCTCCCTGGCCACCTCCTAGCCAGATGCAGTGGGAAAGAAGAAATAGCTTCAGGAAGGTTGTCTAGACAGAGTTTGGTAACGTATTAGATGCTGCCATTATAGAGTAGAAAAGGACCAGGGCAGAGTGAGAACATAGTCTTTAAACTCTCTTGTTTAAAGAGTGGGTATAGGAGCAAGCCGTGGTCTCCTGGTGTCCTCCATATCCTCTGATTCCTACAAACTCCCTATCCTCGACTCCCACTTTCTGAGGACTCTGCTTCCTATTGGGTTATATTGTCCAGTCTCCATATGAAGGCTTTTCCCTTGTCTTATTGTATCTTGCTTTGTCATGTTTGGTTGTGTTCTCTTGGAGGCCTGCTCTTTTCAAAAGAGAATGGAGGGGGAGTGGATCTCGGGTGGTGGGCAGCTGGGAGGAGTGAAGGGAGGGGAAAATTGTGATCAGGATTTATTGTATGAGAGAAGAATCTATTTTTCAATAATTAAAAAAATAGAGTATTTAAACTAAGGTTAAACTTCTAAAGATATCCACATGCACACATTTAGGACACTTTTTAATTTTGTATTTCAAAGTTGGGAATATCTTTTATTTCCTAATCAAACAATTAATCATTTACTTATTTACATCAAAATGCTGTTCCCCTTCCCAGTCTCCCGAAACAAACTCCTTACCCCCATTCCCCTCCTCTTGTTCTCTGAGAGGGGTTGACCTCCTCCAACACCCCCCCACCCCCGTTATCCGCCTACCCTGGTGCATGAAGTATCTTCAGGCTTAAGTGCTTCCTCTCCCACTAATGACAGACAGGGCAGCCCTATGTGCTGGGGACCTGTGTATGCTCCTTGGTTGGTGGCTCAGGTTCTGAAGGCTGCTAAGGGACCAGGCTAGTTGACTCTGTTTGTCTTCCTGTGGAGTTCCTATCCCTTCTGGGCCTTCAATTCTTTCCCCAACTCTTCCATAAGAGTCCCTGACTTCAATTCAATGGTTTGACTGTGGGTATCTGCATCTGTTTCAGTCAGCTGCTGGGTGGAGCCTCTTAGAGGACAGTTATGCTAGCCTCCTGTCTGCAAGCATGAGCGTCATTAATAGTGTCAGGGATTGGTGCTGAGAGCAGAGATTCTTTTAATTAATTAATTAGCTAATTAATTAATTAATTAATTTACATCTCAAATACTACTTCCCCTTTTGGATCCTCCTCCTACCCCCTCCACCTCCCCTCTGAGAGAGTGGAGCTCGCCGTAGATAGCTCCCTACCCTGGCAATCAAGTTTCTGCCAGATTAGGCACATCCTCTCCCAGTGAGGCCAGACTAAGCAGTCATGAAGACTGAGCTGCCTGTCTGCTACATATGTACCCGGGGAAGGGGCAGGAGCTCGTTCCAGCCTGTGTGTTTTTTGGTTGGTGGCTCAGGCTCTGAGAGTTCCCAGGGGCCCAAGTTTGTTGACACTGTTGGTTTTTCTGTGGGGTTCTCATCTACTTCAGGGCCTTTAATTCTTCCTCCAACTCTTTCGTAAGTGTCCCAGAGAAGGTCTAATGTTTGACTGTGGGTATATGCATCTGTTTCAGTCCACTGCTGGGTAGAGCTTCCCAGAGGACAGTTATACTATGGTCCTGTCTGCAAGCATAAGAGTATCATTAATAATGTCAGGGGTTAGTGCTTGCCCATGGGATGGGTTTCACATGTTGGGCCGGTTATTGGCTGGACATTCCTTTAGTCTTTGCTCATCTTTTTCTCTGCATTACTTTTAGACAGGACAAATTTTGGGTTGAAGGTTTTGTAGATGGGTTGGTGTCCTTAAACCTCCACCGGGAGTCCTGCCTAGCTATAGGAAGTAGTCTCTTCAGGTTTCATATGCTCACTGTTAGGCATCGCACCTGTCACCCACATTGACTCCTGGGAGCCTCCATCATCCCAGGTATCTGAGACTTCCTAGAGGTCTCCTCATCCCCTCACCCCTCCAGCTGCAGATTTTCATTCATTCTCCTGGCCCTCTGGGCCTCTCTCCCCACTTGTCTTTCCCTGCACCTGATCCTGCCCCCTCATTTCCCTCCATCTTCACTCAATCCCCACCTCAGTTTCCTACCTTCCCCTGCCTTCTGTGATTGTTTCCCTTCTAAGCATCCTTGCTTAGGCCTTCCTTCTTGTTCAACTTCTTTGGGTTTGTGGGGTGTATCATGAGTATTCTGTACTTTATGGGTAATATCCACTTATCAATGAGCACATACTATGCATGTCCTTTTAGGTCTGTGCTACCTCACTCAGGATGGTTTTATGAGTTCCATTCATTTGATATCTTGGTTTTTAATGGTTGAATAGTATTCCACTGTGTAAATGAACTACATTTCCTGTATGCATTTTTCTGTTGAAGTATCGACATCCGGGTTGTTTCCAGTTTCTGGCTATTACAAATAAAGCTGCTATGAATGTAGTGGAGCGAGTGTTTTTGTGGGATGGTGGGGCACCTTTGGGGTACACACCCAGGAGCAGTATAACTGGGTCTTCAGCTAGAACGATTTCCAGTTTTCTGAGAAGCCAGCCAGATTGATTTCCATAGTGATTGTACATAGTGATTTTGCAGTCTCACCAGCAGTTGAGAAGTATTCCCCTTTCCCCAATTCTTGCCAGCCTGTGCTGTCCCTTGAGTTTTTGACCTTATCCATTCTGATTGATGTAAGGTGGTATCTCAGGGTCATTTTGATTATCTTCATTCCCTGAAGACTAAGGTGTTGAGCATTTCTTTAAGTGCCTCTAGGCCATTCTAGATTCCTGTTGAGAATTTTCTGTTTAGTTCTATGCCCCATTTTTTAATTGGGTTATTTGGTTTGTTGGAGTTTAACCTCTTGAATTCTTTATGTATTTTTGGATATTAGCTCTCTGTTGGATGGAGGGTTAGTAAAGATATTTTCCCAATCTGTAGGTTGCAGTTTTGTCATATTGACCTTGTCTTTTTCCTTACAGAAGCTTTTCAGTTTCATGAGGTGATATTTATTAATTGTTGATCTTAGGGCCTGAGCCATTGGTGCTCTGTTCAGGAAATTGTCTCCTGTACCAATTTGTTCAAGGGTATTTCCCACTTTCTCTTTTATTAGGTTTAGTAGATCCAGTTTTATGTTGAGTTCTTTCATCCACTTGGACTCGAGTTTTGTGCAAGATGATAAATATGGATCTATTTGCAGTCTGCTACATGCAGACATCCAGCACCATTTGTTAAAGATGCTTTCTCTTTTCTATTACTTTTATTTTTCTTTTGGCTTCTTTATCAAAAATCAAGTGTCCATAGGTGTATGGGCTTATTTCTGTGTCTTTGATTCTATTCCATTTACCAACCTGTCTTTCTCTGTACTGACACTATGCAGTTTTTATCACTATTGCTCTATAGTACAGCTTGAGGTCAGGGCTGGTGGTTCCTCCAGATGTTCGTTTATTGTTCAGAATTGTTTTGGCTATCCTGGGTTTTTTTTTTTTTTTTTGTTATTTCATACGAAATTGAGAACTGCTCTTTCAAGATCTGTAAAAAATTGTGTTGGAATTTTGTTGGGGATTGCATTAACTCTGTAGATTGCTTTTGGTAAGATGGCTATTTTCACTTTGTTAATCCTGCTGGTCCAGAAGCATGGGAGATCTTTCCATCTTCTGAGATTGTCTTCAATTTATTTCTATTTTGATGTTGGAGGTGTGTGTGTGTGTGTGTGTGTGTGTGTGTGTGTGTGTGTTTCTCTTCTTTTAGTTTTGCTGTGAGATTATTAATTTATTGTGATTTCTTCGGTGCAGTTACCCTCTTAATGTCAGAACTTTTCTTCTAGTATCTTCTGTAATGCTGGATTAGTAGAAAGATATTGATTAATTTTTTTTTCATGGAGTATCTTGGATTCTTTGTCTATGGTTATTGAAAGTTTTTCTGGGTATAGTAGTCTGGGCTGACATCTGTAGTTTCTTAAGGTCTGCAAGACATCTGTCCAGGTTATTTTGACTTTTAGAATCTCTGTTGAGAAATCAGGTGTAATTATGATAGGTTTGCCTTTATATGTTAGTTGGCCTTTTTTTCTTATAGCTTTTAGTATTCCTTTTTTATTCTGTAATTTAGTGTTTTGACTACTATGTGGTAGGAAGATTTTCTTTTATGGCCCAATCTATTTCATATTCTGTAAGTTTCCTGTATGTTTATAGCTATCTCTTTCTTTAGGTTAGGGATGCTTCTTGTATGATTTTGTTGAAGATGCTTTTTGGCCCCTTGAATTGGGAATATTCACCCTCTTCTATTCCTATTATTCTTAGATTTGGTCTTTTCATAATATCCCAGATTTCTTGGATGTTTTGAGTTAGGAGCTTTTTGTAGTTGGCATTTTCTTCGATTGATGTATCCATTCCTTCTACACCTAAGATTCTTTCTTTCGTCTCTTGTATTCTGTTGGTCCTGACTTCTTTCCTAGATTTTTCATCTCTAGGTTTGCCTCCATTTGTGCTTTCTTTTTCTATTTCCATTTCCAAAGGTCTTGGACCATTTTATTTATTTTCTTTTCCTGTTTGATTGTATTGTCCTGAACTTCTTTAAGAGACTTACTTGTTTTCTCTTTAAGGGCTTCTACTTGTCTAATTGTGCTTTCTTGTATTTCTTTAAGGGAGTTATTTATATCCTCTTTAAAGATATTTATCATCTTCATGAGATAGGATTTCAGGTCACAGTTTTGCTCTTCCGGGTGTTAGGATATCCAGGGCTTGCTGTAATAGGAGAACTGAGTTCTGATGGAGTCATAATGTATTGACTTCTGTTGATTCTGTTCTTGTGTTTGTCTTTTGCCATCTAGTTATCTCTGGTTTTGGTTGGTTTGGGTGTCCTTCACTTGAGCAGGCAGACCAGAAGTGCCTGGAATATTTTTATAGACAAAATACATAGGGTTTGAACAGAATGACAAGAAAGATATGATTCCTCACGAGTAGAAGAGTTACAAGGCCATATTTGGGGGGCTATTGTTATTGAAAAAGAAATCAGAAGTAGGAACAGAGGTGTATATGAGATACTAAATAATGCAGGGAACAGTACATTTTGTTGGAGACCTGGTCAACCTAAAGCACGTGTAGGGTAACTACAGGTGCATACTAAATAGATGATTCAGGACACAGATTGAGGGAGATGATTTCACGTAGGAGACAAGTCCTAGCCTCATGAACTTGATGCTCAGAAATTGATCAACAGCACTGAAAAGTAAACAGCAAAACAAAACAAAAACCCAAAACCAAACAAGCAAAAACAACACCGTATTTAGGGAGTGTTTAGGATATCACACCCACACTGCCATATGTGGTGGCCACATGGGCATAGCGAACATTTTAAAAATGTGACCAATCTTGACTAAGATATGTGGTTTCAAGTACATACTCAATTTTAGAGACGCAGAAAAATATATCTAAGTTTTACAATAGTGATCGCATGTTAAAAACCTTGATATTTAAGATATTGTAGACCATAGTATGCCATCGTAATTTCTTATTATCCATTTCTTGGTTTCAAGAAGTACTGTATTTTAAATTATATCTATGCTTGTGTTCTGCATGCATAAATCTACATTTGTGAATCTGTATGTGTGAGTCTGCATGTAGGAATCTGCATGTGCATGCAGATTTTCATGGAGGCCAGAGGTGCCAGATTTCCAGGTGCTGGAGTTAGAGATGGGTATTAGGCATCAACAAGGGTGCTGGGAACTGACCTCAGGTTCCCTGGGAGAGTAGTATGTTCTGTTAACCATTGGGTCATCTTTTTACCAATTTTTATTATTTAAAAAAATCCAGCTATTAGAAAATGAAAACTTATCCACACTGCTCATACTAGCATCTGGTACTATGTTACTATTGGGAAGTTCTACTGTATATAATGCTAATGAATGGATATCAAAGAGATTTTGGGGCTAAAAATATAATCATAGACCATGCAAAATATAGAGATCTAGGGAGAGGAAGAGGCCAAGCGAATGTGATGGTAAAGACAGAAAAAGTGGTGCTAGTGTCCCAGGGGCACCGGGAACAGAAAGCCAATGCAGTGAACATGATTTTTCTAATTAACGAGTATTATTCTATTGGAAAACACAAGAATTATTCCCCCAGAAAATCATAGTATCAACAAGATTGTAAGATGAAAATAAAAGTTACACTGGGTTGAGAGAGAGGCTCATGTCCAACTGTCCACTTAGTAAATCAAAAAGTAAGAAGAAAAAGAAAAAAACCTCTCTTAAGTATCTACAAAGCTAAATTGAAAAGAAACACTTTTTGCTTTGAAAAAGAACTTTCTACTTTATTTTCTTGCAGTGAAAAATGAGGTATTTTAAACAGTGAGACTGTGGTAATTTAAGCCATGTGTCTCCTGTTTATAGAATCTAGGAAAATGGGTTGCAGTAAAAAAAAAAATCACTGTCACAAATGATTAAAGATGCATTGTGAGTGAAAAAGGAAGATGCTCAAAACCGAAGGACACAAAGATTATAGGATTCCTAAGAAACAAAGGTTGTCTCTTTTGTACAATTGTCTTTTGCGAGGAAAAAAAGAAAAGAACATCTTCCCACCCCTGGGTATATGACAGTAGGAAAGAATGGTTTCTCAAACGCATTTTCCTTGAGGCTCCTGACATCATGCCTTGTGACCATTTCAGGACTTTCAAGTATTTACCGATCAAGTGTACTATATCCTACAACATCCTTCTGGCAGAAACTTGGGTACTTAAAGTGATTTCTTTGGAGGTGGGTTTAGGGCAAAGAACAAATTGAGGTCTACCAAGTCTCTTCAGGGTATCAGAGCTTTGGAGGTATTTGAATCCTGCTTGAACTTATAAAATCTTAGCTAGTTTCAGGGAGGAAAGAAAATGGGACGAAACAAATCAGGGGAGGTAAGCATGCATACACAAGGTCCTAACACAAAGGGAATAAGCAAAAAGAGAAAGGCATTTGGAAGTCGACCTAGACGGAGAACTGAATGTGTGAGGTGTTTGGTTAGAGACCACATGCACCCAAGTGTGGGTTCCATGTTTGCTGT
This sequence comes from Rhabdomys dilectus, assembly GCA_019844195.1. Classification (NCBI taxonomy): domain Eukaryota; kingdom Metazoa; phylum Chordata; class Mammalia; order Rodentia; family Muridae; genus Rhabdomys; species Rhabdomys dilectus. Next base: position 3,950,588 of record JADRCG010010468.1, read on the forward strand.
ACTATAAAATAATAGCAACACGTGACAAATTATTATTTGCTGTTAGCTGTGAGTTACTGGAGCGTAGGCGCTTGTACTTGCAGGTTTTCACTCATTTCTTATGCCAACTTCGTGTGGTTGGTATCGTGTCAGAGTCACCAATGGGCACTGTGAGATCAGGTGACTTATTCAAGGTCAAATAGTATCATTTTATCTGGGAGTATTAGGGTATAAACAATAGCATGTCACACCTTTCCTAAAATGGGAATTGTTAGCCGGTGCACATTAATATAGTTTTGCTTTTTATTTCATTACAGGTTATTTGTTCTGCCTCATTTCTGGACTGAGGATGTAGAGGCGGATGTCATCTAAGACACTGTTAATTGTTTGGAGATGCAATAAAAAGCAAGAGAAGGGCTGTATGAAAGGTAACAGTTGGCACACTGCTTTGTGTTTGTCTAGAGGAAGCCACGTAACAGACTTATCATTGGGTAAGGTGTGTGGTGACATTGCATGGATGACGTCGGGTATGAAAGAATCAGAGGATCCACAGAAAGATTCTTTTTTGTAATCTTTTTTTTTTAATCATGATGTGTGTGTGTGTGTGTGTGTGTGTGTGTGTGTGTGTGTGTAGTCATGCTAATCTTCCGTTTTACAGGGAAGAAAATCGGCCATTGATTTAAGTTTGTTTCACAGCAAGAGCTGATGTTGCCCATAAGTAATTCCTGGGCTGTCAGTGAGAACGGGGAGGATCGGGGTAACAGGGACATGTGTGTGTGTCTGTCTTACAGAATGACCCTCCAGGGCAGAAGTTGGTGACAGCACACATCCAAACCGTGAAAAATCATACGGTAAAGCTCCACTGTGCGGATCCTGAATCTGTACGTCCAAGATCTTTGCTAAATCAAGCACAGGGCAGGAAAGCCATCTCAACAACACAGAAAATGAGGATTAGCTTAACTGAGAACTGGAAGACAGGAACTGCTCAGACAAGGAGGCAGGAGCCGTGGGTATAGTGAAGACTGAAGGCCATTTCAGTTAAATGGAGGAGGGAATTTGATAATTGAACAGGAAGAATTTAACCATTGAATTCTTCTGTCTAGGCCTCGCATCTACCACAAATTCCTGAAGAGTACACTACGAAGTAATGGGTATTAGTGTGTGCAAAAGATAAATTGCTATAGACACTCCCATTTATTACAACATGATAGATTGATGCCTGAAAAACATGTCTGTCCAAATTAAGTGATGATTAGGTAAACCAGTGCAGGAAGTTAGGTAGGACAAAAGCGTTTTTAAGAAAGAGAATAATTTAGTTCTTCAGAAATGTCAGATTTCAGCTTGAATTTATTGAGGAAATTGCTCATGTTATACAAGTAAATCTAAAGCCTCTGAGTCTGGCAATTCTGACTGAGGACATCTCAAGAGAGGCACATTGTTCTTGAACACCGAGAAAGCTGGTAATAATCACTTCTCAGAAGTTAGAATGAACTCACATCAAGTGTAGCTTAAATGCTTAAGGAATAAGCAGCTATTTTTCCTCTCAAGTCATAAACTCTGCAGCACTGTAACTGGGAATTCTTATGCAGCAGGAAACAAACAAAAAGAGATTTAATCCATCATCCCGGCACAGTAATTCTAAATCTTGTACTTTGCCTATAGTCTTTTCATATGCTGGCATGAAAGTCGTATCATGGCAGATTTTTAAACATTAAAAATCCTTGAGTTTTGTTGTAATATGTTATTTCCCTGTAAGCCATCTTTCAGGTTGCAGAAAGCACTTATGGTTTTTGTAGCTGCAGGACATGGTAGAGCCCAGAATCATCATCTACCCTCTCCTTCCTATCCTTCCCTCTCTCCCTCTATCCCTCCCTCCTCCCTCTCTCCCTCTATCCCTCCCTCCTCCCTCTCTCCCTCTCTCCCTCCCTCCTCCCTCCCTCCCTCCTCCCTCCCTCCCTCCTCCCT
>JADRCG010010468.1:3977377-4000695 GCA_019844195.1 Rhabdomys dilectus
AGAGAGAGAGAGAGAGAGAGAGAGAGAGAGAGAGAGAGAGAGAGAGAGAGAGAGAACAGAGTCAACTATTGAAGACAGATATCACCAGTCTAAAATAGAGGTATACTTTATTTTAAAAATCATTTTCATTATATTCCATTGGACCTTTAACAATCTTATATCTTACATAAATTTGAAAAGAAATGATGTACCTTGCTCTAAAATAATACCAGAAAGACCATGGGCTGCAATTAGAGTCTCTTTGCTCTTCTGTCTCTTCCTTTGCTGCATGTTATTTCTCCTTTTCTAAATCTTCCTGATTAGGGAACCAGAGCACAGCAGAACATTTTCTGTCAGCCACACATGTCTACCTAAAAATCTTCAGGATTTTGTAAGTCCAGCTATGTTGGAATCAGTTATGAAACGGAAAGAAACCTGTCTAATTCAGATGGGTCTGAGGGAGAAGCACAGTGTTTGGTAGTATAGCTGTCTTAGCTCTTGATGAGCCGAGTGTGGGGTTTCATTGCCAAGGGATAAGGATTTTTGTCCCTCCAGAACTCCTGTGTTGAAATGTAATCCCTAATCTCACTTGGCTTTGAGAAATAGAACATTTGGTGGAGTCGTAGGGTAGAAGCCTCATAAGTAAGATTAGTGCCACAGGAATGCAGGCCCAAGGGATCTTGCTCGCCTCTTCCACCGTGGGAAACAAAGACACAAAGCGCATCTGCAAGGCAGCCAAAATCTCCTCTCTAGGCACCAAGTGTGCTAGCCTGGCCAGCTTCCAGGGCTGTGGGAAATATGTTTCCCTCGCTTATACATTACCAGTCTACTGACTTTTGTTATATTGGCCACAGAAAAGTAAGACAGCACACAAAATTTCATTACCCTCAAATTGTTTTCTTAGTTTTGAAGATTGTGGCTCTGTATACAAAGCAAATGAAGATATGACTCAGTTGGAATTCAAGCAAGCCTTTATTTTAGTTTTCATGGCCAATGTCGTAAAACAGAAAGCTACAAACATGTTCTCCATATACCCTCTCCTGTCTATAAATTATGATAACGCTCTATACTTTACCCTTCTTTGCTTAGGCCCACTGTAGCTATGTCTATTCCCACTAGATTTCATTATGTAAGGAAATCTCAGGTTGATTTTTTTTTGAGATTTCAATCCAGGAGGAGAATTCTATTATGCACGTTTTAGTTTTTAGTGGTCCTCGGAAGCTGCAGTTTTACTTATATTCCTGTATCACATCACCAGGAAATTTCTATGCACTAGAGACTTGAAGCTTCAGCAGAATTTAAAGCTTTCCCAATCAAGTCTTTATCTACAAATCTTCAATCCCCAGCAGGGCAACACAACGAGGAAGCCATTGTTGATCAAATCTGCACAGTGTTCTTGGAGGTCCAGATTTTAAAAGAGTAACAAAAAGCATGTGTACCAGCTAGGATGCCTTCAGGAGCAATCAAAAGAAAACTCATTTCAGAGTGCTCAAAGCTCGAGAAAGTTTATTGGCTCATATAATCGAAAGTCCAGAACGTTAGCAATCCCGTGGCTCTGGCAGCTTTCCCTTGCTCATTTCTTGGCTGTATTCATCTAATGGCACGGTTCCTGAAGAGACTAGTTCAGTTTTGGTAAGTCGAGTGATAGGTTCAGAGGTGAGCAGTTGGAGTCATTAGGACGAGTTTGAATTTGACCACCTTGAATGTGGCTGGCGAGTGAATTTAGCTTGAACTAAAAATAGTCTGCTCCTGGAGCTGTGCTAGAGGGTGATGGCAGAGTTGGCTTCTCCTGAGCAGCAGATTTCGTGTGGGAATAAAGAGATGAGCTCATGTGCCCCGGCAACAGGGATCCTGGGACTTTTCCTGAGAATCTCGGAACTGCAGCTGTAGCTCAGGAGTTGTCTTAGTCATGGTTACTATTGTTGTGATGAAACATGACCAAAAGCAAATGTGGGGAGGAAAAGGTTTACGTCATTCTGAGTTCGTTTTAACAGTTCAGTGTCAAAAGAGGACAGGAACTCAAGCAATGCAGGAACCTGGAGGTAGGAGCTGATGCAAAGGCCGAGGAGGGGGTGCTGCTTACTGGCTTGCTCATCATTGTCTCCTCAGTCTGCTTTCGAATAGAACGCAGGACTACCAGACCAGGGGTAGCATCACCAAAAATGGGCTGGGCTCTCCTCCGTCAATCGCTAATTAAGTAAATGCCGTATGGTTTTGCCAGTGGTGGGATCACATGGAGGCACATTTCCATTGAGGCTTTCTCTCTGATGACTCTTATCTTGTGTCAAGTTGACAGAAAACCAGTCAGCACAGGGGTAAAGCCTTAGCACATGTGAGGCTCAAACCCAGTATGTGGGTTGGGGCACCAAAAGGTGCCAAATAGGACGAGAGAAAGTTATTTTCCTAAAAGCAGGGGGTTAGTAAGTTTAGGTCTTTCCTAAAAGGACTCAGACATAATTTTTTCCAGAAAAGACATAAAATGAAACATAATGTAGAAAGTCCCCAAGAATGCAACATGCAGAGACCAAACCTGAAATCGATGAATTATTATCATCAGGAATCCAGCATTCGGCTCAACATGGCTGGAACTGGGTCAGACAGCTGTGCTGGCTTCCTGACTTTTGCTGTTTCCAGTGGCTATGGCTGTGCCACATTTAATTTAAATTCTCAGCTCCTTTTAACTCAGTCAACTAGCCTTTTTATTTTCTTTACAATTCTTCCTTCATTATCTGCAGAGTGGTTTTTCATCAAATTGTTGCTTCTAACCTTCTTACAATGAGCCCCCAGTAAACTTTCGGATCAGCCATTTATTTTTCTATTATTATATTTGAGGTTTATTTTTTTCCCTGCTCACTTACTACCTTGTTTTAGTTGTATAAACACTTATCAGAGTCTTATTCATATTTTCCATAACCACCTATCTTCAGCCCAACCTGATTAATATTGAGAAGCATAGTTTCATCTGAAAGCAATTTCTTCTCATACCAGAAAACTTCCAGCAAGTGGATGTACAAACCTTTCAAATTCTAGAAAAAAAAATCAACATGAGTGACTTAAAACTATTTTCTGTCTTATTAATGAAGGCTATTAGATAGATATATACTCCTATATGTGCATATCATCTCACACTTTTTAATCTTCTCTTGATCCTTTCTTGAATGGTGGTCCATTGTCTGCATTGGGGTTTTTATTGCTGTGAAGAGAAGCCATGAGCAAGGCAACTCTTATAAAGGAAGACATTTAATTGAGGCTGGCTTACAGGTTCAAAGAATTAGTCCGTTATGGCAGGGAGCATGGAATGTTACAGGAAGACATGGTGCTGGAGGAGCGGAGAGTTCTACATCTTGATTGGAAGGCAGCTAGGAGGAGACTGGATTTCATACTGGGCAAAGCTTGAGTATATATGTGAGACATCAAAGCTACCTCAACAGTGACATACTTTTCCCAAAAAGGCCACACTTATTCCAACAAGGTCATGCCTCCTACTAGTACCACCCTGTCTCCCACTCAGGCCAAGCATTCAAACTCATGAATCTATGGGGGCCAAACCTATTCAAACTACCACATCCATGAGCTGACCGCATCCATGTTTACTGGGAGCTGACTAGAACTGTAGTTTGACTTCTGCCTCAGATACTCTGAATCAGTATCTTCATTTTAACAAAATTCTCAAAAAATAGTTTCAAGTTGGGACCCTAATGTAGATACAAATCAGCACAAAATACTATTTTGCAATTTTAGATTCTAGTAGAGACCAAGATCGAGATTCTTTTTTGAGTAGAGGGACTGTGACATCAGTACTATCTAGTGTGTTATGACTATGTCTAAATCTGGACCACGTCATACAATGCCTGCTAGCCATATCTTTGAATCATGACTCCTTAATTTGCAACCTCAGTGACATTGTCTCTGTAAGCTTACTTAGTTCCAACAATAGGCACTTAATCATTTTAAATTGATGTTTAGATGGTCATAAGTATATGGTGGTTATCTTATTCAATAATATAGCAACAGAGACCTCACAAACGTTTCAACATTTAGTAAGAACCTAATGAAAATACATTTGAATTTTCTAGTATACATATGTATCTCAAGGTAAGTAGATAAAACCATGAATTTTCTAACAGGGGGTGAGGCTGGAGTGAGGCTGGGGGTGGGGCATGGGGTTGGGAGTAGGGAGTGTGCTGTGTTCAAAGGTGCCCCATCTTTTGGCTGAAGGGCAGAGCTAGTCCACAAGGGTAATTGCCTCCTCCTTTTCCCCTAGTACATTTCCTAGTCTCTTTTCCTGGAATGGAGAGTTGAAAGTTTGTTTATTTATCTTCCACAGAAGAGGTTAAACTCACCTCTGACTCTAAAGCCATCCAGAGTGACCATTTATAATATTACCAATGTCGCAAGCCTTCTTTATCTTCTTTTGATTCATAACTCCTTAATTTGCAATCTCAGGGACAGCACTGTCTCTGAGAGCTTGTTTAGTCCTATCAAAAGGAACAGAAGAAGATAGGAGTACCAGAACTTAAGCAGATTAAAGCACAGTTGTTAAATCCATAAGAAGACAAGATCTGTGCGTCTTATGGATACCCCGGAGCTGGGCGCGAGCTTACTTTAGAAGTGCTGTTGCTTTGGTGCTTGCAGGATTTTGTTGTGAGTTTTTTTTTTCCTTTTTCCTTTTTCCTTTTTTTCTCCCCCCAGCTTTCCATTTAGAAATTGGGTCATTAAGAATTGTCACGATCTGACAAGTTAACCCTAAACGTTCTAAGTGCCTCAAAAGCAAATGCAGTGGATTTCTTAAAGAATGTGAGTGGAAACGTTTGGAGAAGAATGAAAAGTTTAGTGCTTTTACAAAAGATGCGATGCACGCACGCTTAAGGGCTGCAAACAATGCATGTGCATTAATCCCCTCAGGCAGAGAAACTGCCCTTGTCAAATTCTGTTTGCGAAGCTTCTCTCTAAGTGCAGCAACTGCTTTAACCTCCCAGGCGGGAGGAATTTGATAACAGACCAAGACTGATATTAGTATCGTGGCATTCTCCTTCTATTTTTTTGATAGTCACTTTTACATTTAGAATAAGTATTAGGCTGAATCAAAGCAAGACAAAGGGTGAGGGGTCACTTTTCTCCCCTTCTTTTACAGAATCCTAGTATAACTGTGAGTAAATGGTTATTTTGCTTAGTTTGTGTCTTAGATGGGTTTTCATTGCTGGGAAGGGAGATACGACTAAGGCAACTCTTATAAGGGGTTGGCTTACAGGTTTTGAGGTTCAGTCCATTATCATCATGGCAGGCATCCATGCATGGCATGGTGCAGGAGGAGCCGAAAGTTCTACATCTTGATTGGAAGGCAGCCAGGAGAAGACTGTTTATCAGGCAGATAGTGGGAGGGTCTCAAAGCCCACCCTCAAAGTGATACACTTCCTCCAACAAGGCCACACATCCCAATTGTGCCATTCCCTGGGCCATGAGTATTCAAACCACCGCAGTTTAGAAACAGAAGGATGTTTCCTTTTCATGAAAGGAAACATAATCTGCTTTATAAAATTACAGATCCTTTTGTTTGGAGCTATTTTTAGTACTAAGACATTATATACATATATGTTTAATAGATAAATGAATAAAGAATAAGCTGATTGTAAGGTTGAGAATAGAGACGATCGAGTTACCCATCCAAAGAAGGAGATTTCACAAGCACAGAACTACAGGGTTTAGGCTAACAGAAATTTGGTGAAGTGAAAAAGTTTTTTTTTTTTTTTTTTTTGGTTATTTTCCATAACTTAACAGTGAACATCCATTTTAGCAGAGTGAAACAAAGTGATTTATTAGAAGGTTTGTACCTAAAGTTCTTTAGCCTCAGGATAGACAAAGTAAGTCAAACAATCTCTCTTTCCCCAGCTCTGCTCCACCCACACTTACTTCTTCCCCCCAGAAGAATTTCCGACAAAAAGTTTCTGATAGTCTTGCTTACTGACTTCAGTAAATACATCGCCAAAAAAAATCTTTTACCTTACAAGTAGAAATATTCTTCCCCTAAGGTAGGAAAGAAAAAAAGAACATGTCTTGAATTTGAGGACTTTTGTGAAAATGTACACACTTCAAGTCTATAATTTCCAACTTTATACTTAGCACCATGTTAATTTCAAGACCGAATGTCCAATTTCATAATGATGATTAAATTTTCCTCCAGAGGCCAAGGCTTGATGAAAGTGTGAACGAAGCTTTCAGTTCATCAGCTGATTATTTTGCTGTGACCAACATAAAATGCACTGACCAAAACTCACATGCACTTAGGGGGTGAGACCTGAGTTGAGAGACTCTGTTCCGGACTGTTCCTGTTCCCGCCAGAAGCTCTGCTGAGATCTGTCTATTCTACTGAGATCAGTCAAGGTTAACGTAAAACTTACGATCTTGGAGGCAACTCCAATTAGACAGTATTATGTTTGTATGAAATCTAGACTGATTAAATGTCTTCCCACTTAGAGTCTCAGGTCATGGCTGTTAGTAAAGCACACACTGTGAGATCATGAGAACCCCAAAATAATGAACAAAGCTGGGAGTGGTTTCAGAGGTAAGGGTAGGAGACAGGAGAATCACATGGCCTTGTTAGCTATTCAGCCTGGCATAATCTTTGAGCTCCAGATCCCGAAGAGAGAGATTTTATCTTACAAAACAAAGTAAGTGGATCTTGTGTAGTGACAGCTGAGGTCACCCTCTGGCTTCAGCACACAAGTGCATGTGGACCATTCCCATCCTTTCCCCCCCACATAAATGTCTTCTTGCTTTTATTTTACAACCAGAGAATCATCAGAAAATCCCCTTGAATGTTCTTTGAAGAAACATGAGGCATTTACGACATACACCAGTAGTGTATACTCAGATCTGATATCATATAGATTTCTGTATATCCACCTTTTGGGGAGGAACAATATTTAATATCTTATTGCAAACAGCATGTTTGATATAGGAAATTCGACTGTTCTTCCTGTCCATATGCTGACTGGCTTACAATTTTCAGTTAATTGACACCTCCTTTTTGTTTACAACATTTATCAAGTGACTACAAATGAGGCAAAAACTAATTTTACAGCATTCTTTTTTTTATGAGCTTTTATTTTGTGCATGGAATTACACCTGCCGTCACCTAATCAGACTGTCTCGGTTAATCTCACTCATATCCATGACATGTCACTCTGCATTTTCACGAGAGGCAGATGAAGCAAAGAGACCATTATTTTATTTAAATACACTTAACTTTTTTTTGCAGTGTTAAGTCAAAAATGGGTATCTTGCCCTGGCCACTTTTGAGCAATGTCCAAGAAAGCTATAAAACATCATTAGTCAAAGAAATTCTGATACCATCAATGCATTGATGAATCAATCATTTCTCTTAAACACAATATGCATAGAATACTTACTGCATACACTGTGAGTCATTTCACATACGTTGTATTCTTTAGGGTCAAATCACAAATCATTACCCTATTGTATACATCCACTGGAGGTTAGGCAAGAAAGAAGTTGACACATTTGTTATGAGTGACTTGTCAAAACTTTGCTGAAATAAAGGACTGTTTATTTAAGGAACTAAATAGCACAGCAAGGGTAGAGGAAGCATAGCCTGTTACATTGCGTGGTACAAAAATTCCATGATCCAGAGTACATGGCCTATTGTAGGTCAGGAGGGTAAGAGGAAAGGGATAGTTTATAAGAATTTATATGAAGAGAGACAATAATTGGAGAAATAGCTTCCACAGATTAAAGCCTCTTAATAGGAAAAATGCTCAGTGAAGACAACCCTTCACTCTTCACCTTACTGAGATTCAGCAGCCATTACTGGCCAGTTCTACTGACAAGCATCCTTCAGCCTTGAGTCATGCATCACTTATTTAATCCCAATACACGGAAGACAGAATCAGGGAAAATAGAAGATCAAGAATATCCTTGGCTATATAGTTGATTTGAGGGCAGCTTGAGCTAAAGAAGACTCTCAACAATGATGACGACAACCACAGCAACAACAATAGCAAGAACAACAAAAGAATCATTTAATTCAAGTGCATGCCACATTTATAGCTGCCTGAAAGACAAAAGTGGAAAAGCAAACAGATCAGAAGGCACCCTTTCTCTCCTCTGCAAGCATATCTGCAGGCCTGCCCCCCATCTACCTCCTGTCCCCCACCTACCTCCCTTCTGACTTCCTCAGATTGCCACACTTTCAGTTAGATCCACTGATAATTTTGCTCTTGTCTTGGTATGTACATAAACCAAATCAAGGAGATCAAGGTTGCTAAAATATTCCTATGCTTGTCCTTCTCAGTTGTGTCTGAGATTACGCAGTGTTTCTAATTAAAACACTTCTCCAACCCCTGCCCAGGGCCTCCTAAATTCTGACTTACATGTGCAGAATATTTTACTCTGAAATCTGAATGAATTTGGTTCTCCCTATCTGTTTGTACCTAGTTTCAACTCTCGCCTCATTGAGAAGCCATCTTTGACCATCTCTTGTTCAGTCACATTTGAATCATTTCTTTCCTTTTACTTTCCTTGTAGAGCGCATGCCATTTAACATTATCTTATCTCTTTGTGATAATCTAAGTTTATTGAACAAGAAATCTGCTTTTGATTATTGTATTTTAATTCCTTAAAGCAGATGTTGACATATAGAAACAATTCTCTGATATTTAAAATATGTCCACTCAGAGTCGAATTCATACAATAAATGTTCTTAGCTTAAATATGAAGACATGTTTTTGTTGGACTGGGTGTAGGCTGGTTGTTGTTCTTGGGTTCTTGGTCTGTTTACTTTTTATTTTATTTATTTTTAAAGATAGGGTCTGATTATTTAGCCCTGGATATCTTAGAAAGAGATATGTAGACCAGGCTGGCCTTGAATTTATAGTGACCTTCTCAACTCTGCTTCCCAAGTGCTAGAATTAAAGATGTGTGTCATGTGTGGGAATTGACAAAGCTCATTCAGAGTTGCAAAGACAGGAGGGACATTTCAATCAAAGCAAAGCAATAGAACAGATCAAATGTACTATGAAGAATTACTGCAAGCACGTGAGTGAGAGCACTCAAACATCTTGGTTACTGTTTGCAGCATTCTATTATGGGGTTCATAGGAAGTGGGGGTTGTTTGCTAACAGGCACAGTGTAGATGGTTCTCTTTGGCCTTTGCTCATTCTCTATGTCCCTTCTTGTAATGCATCTGATTCTCGTCACATTCATTTCCAGCTGTGCACAGGCATAAGATGATAAACAGAGAAGTCTCCCTAAAAGTTCACTTAGATGACAGTCTGCCTTATTGCTCATATGCCCTTAATCAGTTTAGTAGCAATACATGTCCTGTAGTCTGTTGTTTGAATAGATGCAGTCTAAAGTTGAGGACCATTAAACGGATGAGAAACTTCCACTATTCAGACAGTGGTGAGAGTGTATGCAGCTCAATGTAGTCAGGGGTAGTCTTTGGTTGTGAATAGGTTGTTAGGTGAATTGTTTAGAGAGGACTTTGTATGTGTATAGTATTTGCAGTTAAGGATTTTATGCTGTCAAGTGCATTATTGGAAGTGAAGTATGTGCATAGTCTAAACCAAGAAGACCAAGGTTGCTAAAATATTCCTTCCTCGTGTTTGTACATCTCAGTTTGTGTCTGAGATTTTGCAGCCATAAGCAATAGGACTAAACCTTACCGTCAACACAGCAGATCTGAAGTACTGTTAGGGTGCCTCTTATAAGGTTAGTGGAGAGATGCTGTGTTGCTGTTCATGACCTTTTACAGTTAATGAAGTTTTAAAGAAACTTGACTAAGAAGTGGTTTATCAACACAGAAGCAATGAAAGTACCAGACTAAGGAAAGAAGAATTTAGAATTCCCAACTCCTGGTTAAACAAATCTGTATAATGGTAGTTTCAGTATACGCCCGTGGATGGTAAATATTTCCTAATCTACCATATTTCAAACCAAAGGCAACTTCTGTTCTGCATTGCTTTTCATGATGGCTGGGCAAAAACAGACGCAGCTTGTTTTCTCGAATGTTCCTGTTCTGATTTAAAAAAAAAGAAGAAGAAGAAAAAGAAAAAAAGAAAAATGTAAATTTTATTCCCATTGAAAAGAAAAGGCACAGTTTATATCCTTTTCTCATTTTATATTTTAATTAAGCCCACTCCTCGCTCTGCCTTCTTTTCTTGCTTTTTGAATCAGACCCAGTTGGAACGCAGAGAGGAATGTCACTTGTGGTCAAAAATAGACATTTTCTTTTGCATTGACGTAATCATTTCCACTATTCTTCCTTGGCTTTTGTTATACAAAATGAAAACAAAAGCTGATAAAGATGTTGGCATGAGAGGCGGGAGTGGGAGGCAGAGAAATGGGGACAGGAAAATGGGAAGGCACATGCATTCCAAGCATTCTTGGTGGCAGTGTTCCCATGGCTTCCTTTTATGTATAACCCCTCCAGGAGGAAGATTCTAGCAGGTGTCCTTTCTTCCATATGGAGCTCGTTTTTCACATCCACTGTATTGTGATGCACAGAAGGCTACGTGCAGTGGGAAGGATAAATGTGACCTCAACTGTCAGAATTCCCCACCTTGGCATCTCCTCTTACAATTCATGCATTTGTTTTGGTTTGGCTGTGGGCAATGAAGCATTTTCCCCCCTACAATTATCTCCCTTTATTTATTTGTTTAGTTTTGCATTCCAAGCCCCTGTTCTCGTAGCAATGTTGCATTTTTGTGTTCTTTAGGTCCAAGTCAGGCGCTGCTGGTCAATAGATATTTACATATCTGATAGTAATTGCAAGGCACAAAATCACCCAAAACCTTGTCTTAGCAATTCGTCGTGTTGCGGGTTCTACAAACACATTTGCATGGAAAACACATTCTCCACACAGTGGCTGCTATTTTTTTTAACTAATAGGACTCTGGTCAAAGATTTTTATCATCTGTTGTTTTCCTAGTATCTTCAAATATATTATGCTTCAAATAATGCATTTATTATTTTAATACATCACAGACATCAAAAGACAAAAATAACAATATATTTTGTTAAAAGAATCTTATTGACTTTTCTTGGAAATTATAGAATTAAGCAATTTCTCATTCAAAAAAAAAAAAAGAATATTCCAGTGAGCTGAGCTGCAGTTTTGTTTTCTAGACGGGAAAGGACTCAAGAAAGCAGAAACAGAGAATACAAGCAGATTGGTAGCTTAATAATGCGTCTGAGGAGACTTCCTCATTTTGTCAGCAGTTAATGGGTTAAAAAAAGAGATCTTTCAGACTTGGCTCAGGTAAATGTAACATTTATTTGATTGGTTGCTGTGAATCTCCATTTAAAACCCTTTTTCCCTTTCCCAAAGCTGAGTAGTGGATGACAAGCTGTCTTTAAGGAGTGCATTCTCTGGCTTGATTCTGTCTATGGAGGTCAAGGAGGTTAGTACAAAATAACGCCCTCACATTTTATTTAATATGTGTTGTTGAAAAAAAAAAAAGAATAGGTCAAATTATCTGCGAGTAAAAGGCCACAGAGTGCATGTACTTGCTGACCTGTTTCACTGGAGTTAAATCTGGAAGGAAGGAAGGTAATCACCACCAATTTTGCCATCAGTAGCGGTAGTACTAACCTTGTTAAATTGAGATCATCGTAACTGGTCCATATCTATCTTTATTTATTTGAAATTATAGACTGGGCAGGGAATGAAATAAGGAAATCATGAATTTATAAATCGTTCACATGTCATCTCAAAGTAAATGAGTAACAACACTTTAGAAAAGGTCTAGGAAACCAAGTTACCATGAATGTTTAGAAACACAAGGCCTTGTGGTTGCTATGCTGTTCTCCATGTCCATTGCTGGGATCTGTCACTAGAGTTCCTCGTGGAGTTATTGATGGTTGTGGTTACGACATGAACTAATTTGATATTGGCCTAACTGGCTAGCGTTTTCTGATTCTGGAGACTGTCTCTGAACTCTCGTTGTTGCTAGACTTGAACTTGTCTGCATGTCCAGTAAGCGAAAGCACTTTGCATCCTATGAGTTCAGCAGAGCATCTTCGTAATACTCGACTCTGGTACTGAAGCTTCCTCACGTCCAGCATGTATTGACCTTGTGTCTGAGTTGAGTCCTGTTTTTCAACATGGCAAGTCACCAGCCTGCGTCAAGGATAATCCAGCTTCTGGTAGGTTCTAGGTGTGACTCGAGGAGATGTGTGACAGTGAAAAGGCAGCGTCAGTGAGGAGTTAGTGATTGCTGGTCCGTGTGAGGACTAGAGCCATGGTCTGCAACATGCAGTGTCATCAATATTATCTTAGTTGGATTTGGTTTGTGGATGTGTTTTCATTGCTTTGAAGAGGCAGTAATAGATTTTTGAGTGGAAGAAATGAGGCCAGGGTAAAAATCAGGGGAAAAGTGCAAGAATAAGGGGAATGGCTAAATTCAGTGGAAATTGTCTCAGCTTACTTCTTAGGGTTTCAGATCTGTGTATGTCTTTGCTCCCCACTGTTCTGACAATCTGTCTTCATGTATCAGCTAAAAGGAAAGATGATTTATTTTGGCTCATGGTTTCAGATATTTCACCCATTGGTGCAATCACCTGTGGGGTTCACCCACAGTTAAGCAGAGCGTCATCAAATCAGGAATGTGTGATAGACAAGGCTACTCATCCCAGAGAGGCAGGAAGCAAAGAGATAACTCGTAAGAAAGCTCTTTCTCAAAGAACATGAACATGAAATAAGTGGATAAATCCAGTCATAGGATCAGAATCTTCGTGATCCACTCACCTCCCCCACGCCCAAGGTCCATCTCTAAACACTAAGGTCCCAGGCTTAAAGATCCCAAATGGGTGATGATGAAGATTTTGCAGCACTGAGGACGTAGCACCTGCTTTCCTCTTCTCAACTTTGCTTCCTGTCCTCATTGTTTACATTATTGAAACCTCTCACAGTTTGCAGGAGAAGATAGAAAGGGGAGTCTTCGGGCAATGTGTTGGGAGATGTCTAAAGAGACAGTCTTTCTCATCTTGCAAGTTAAGCAATTGAGTGCAAAGAGGTTAATATATTTTCCACCAGCCTCGTAGTAAATGTCAGGGGCAATTCCACAATTTGTGCACATTTAAAGCCTATATTTTCAAGTCACAACACTGTATTATCAGTCCTGCTAATGAAGAAATCATGCCTTAGTCACTTTATTGCCTTATTCTTTATTTGTGCATATTATATGGCAGAGATAAGCATTAATAAATAAAAGAATTCCCACATGTAGCTTCAGTCCCATGAGAGTGGGACTGGAAAGGGACAGGTAATATCCATGAGCCATGGGGACACTTGGGCAGTTTTAGGGTATCAATTTAATTTGTCTCTGAGACCCATAATCTCATCACTGCATAGTCTCACGCATGATCTGAGTCTTTCTTAAAACTCCATCTCCTCAGGAAAAACAGAGGCTGTCCATATTCTTGTTTAAACTCACATTTGTAATCTAGCTTAATAAAGCAGTGATTGGATACGGATTTCACACAGCACATACTAATGAGAAAAGTAACTTAGATTGACTGTATGATTCAGAGAGCTCTTAAAACTCCCAGAAGTCATTTCCCCACAATTACCGTGTTACTATATAAAGAGAAAGATGTGCTGTTTGGTGACTAGAAGATCACGATATTATGGTTATTGAAGAATCAAATACATAATCACATTGGCATGCAGTTTTAGTCATATTTCTGCCAGTTGTCTTTCACTCTATGTTAATTATAGATAGTGACATTTTTAGGATGGGCAGATACAGCAAGTATGACTTTTTTCCAGTTGATTTCTGTGTTGAGCATTCTTGGCTTCTGTGCATTCTTACTAATAAAGAAATGTGCTTTGTTCCTTGTTTAACAAAATAAGACCAGCAGGATGCCTTACTTTCTGAAACGTTTGATAAAGTATCCCTCTCATTGAGTTGAGAGAAAAAGCAATGTGTTTCCCCACTTGGTGAGCTCTGTGATGCAAAGCACCTAAGTTCTTCCTATGACTTTCTCACTGCATCCTACTTCCTTTTTTTTTCTAGCTCTTTTAAATATTTCTCACAGTTCTTGGTAAGCTGCTAATCACTTTAGGCTGTGAAATCCAGGATGCAGTAAAGTACATTACTGGCGCAGAGAGATGAGCCTTTTATTTTTAAGGAATTCAACACGGGTATTTGACACCCTTTTCACTTAGCAAGAGCTAAAATTCACTGACAAACTAAAACTGTTTTTTTTTTTTGCTTTCTTTAATATACTATTGGCAATTAACATAAATTAATGTTAATATGCACTAACATACTAAAATTAAATATAAATACCGAGGATATACATTCAGTTTTACTCTCAGGCCTTTGATTAACATGTGGGAAAAACTATTTAGAAATACCATAGTCTTAAGTTTGTAAACACTCAGGCTAGAGTCTCAGCATGACCTCAAAGGATGTTTTAACAGAGAATCCTGAGTAAATAAGGGTCAGAATCATCATTTTTTGCTGATATGTCTTTGTTATTACCTATAACATTCGGGTACTGTATTCACCTCTGTCCCCATTTTACAAATTGATTTCACCAAAATAATTGATTATAGTTTAGGTGCTGGAATTCAGAAGGAAGTGAAGAGCCTTGAAATTATTTATAGTAAACTGAAGAAGAAAAATTACCACCGGGAACATTTTATACAGACTTCTGTCTCTGTGTGTGACCTGGAACCTCTTCTTTCCATGCAGGCACTTCTGTGAAGGCATGCACAGTACATGTTCATTATGGGGTCCAAGGAGGATGTTCCAGGCCTCAGCTGCTGTCCTGTGATGCTTTAAGTTGGGAACTGAAGAGCTGTGATGGCCTACTCCTCTATTATTAGCCAATGTTTTTGTAGTGCAGGCCTCATGTTCATGAAGTGAAAATTTCTTGGACTGTGTACTCATAAAATGAAAAGAATCATGTTTCCCGTGTTTGAAATTTTGTTAAACAAATGTAAAGAAAATATTTATTCAGATCACCCCTTTCTTATGGTTTGAAGGCAACTTTTAAGAGACTACTCTCAATTTAATAACCCCATGATATATAATAATAATTATATATTATATATAATAATATATTGTAATAAGAACATACTAAATAGAAAAAGGTACTCTAAATTTTATCTCAATTAAGAAGATTTTTGTGGTTATTATGATGACAAACATATCTAAGTTATAGGTCACTCTTAATGCTACATTTTGTTAGTTCTGAATAATTTATTGCAAAGCATTTATTGCAAAGTAAGGCTGCGGATAAGTTATTTTAAAGCTGGACTTGTTGAGATTGAAAGTCAAGGCAAACGAAGAGAGGAGTTACTTTAAACTTGGATTTCATCAGGAAGCAGGTAGTCCCAATTCATGTCAGTCTTTTAAGTTTTTTTTTCCTGCTATCTATCTATACATCTAGGAACCAGCAAACCAAACAGATTAAATGAGATTTAAAGCAGACATTATTAAGAAAAAGAAAAAAAATGTATAAACTCCTCTGACCTCTCTGGAGAGAAATCTCTCACCATCAAAATCAATATTCTTTGTCAACCTACAGAAAGCAATAAGAAATATTTGGGTGCAATGGAGGGGAAACTATGAATTTCAAAAAGGAACAAATTGAAAACTTTACTCAGGCATATGTATTTGTAGGCAAAGATTCCTGAACCATAGGGAGCTCAGCTCTGGTGTAGCGATTTGAACTTTTCAATCTTATCTCAGCAGCTTTGCAGGATAAATCTCCAGGGACTTCAACCATGTTCAAAAGCTTCTTGTGATCATCACAAGTTGGCTTGATTTGCATTTTCCAAGTCAAAATGTATTTATTTACAGAGATAGAGGACACATTTAGTTCTTGCTTTTGAAAAAGATACAGTAACAGGGCTTAATACTCTGATGCTAATATCTTACTTAACCCAATGAGACATATGCTATCATTTTCTACAGTTTTCAGAAGAGAGAGGGAAGGATTGTGGGAGATTAAGTACTAAACTGCAGGTAATGTCACTAGGCTTTTTATTAAGTCTATATGACCTTAGAGCCTACGTTCCTGCCTGCTTTCTGAGCTGTCAACGAATCATCTAGATCTTGTGTTTCCTACTGAGCAGCCTCCAGTTTTTGACTATGTCCTATATGCTTTTGAAATACTTGAGTCAAAATAGGCTACTGCCCACTTGATTTTGATACAGCATCCTGCTTCCTAAAAATTACAAATTTTGTCACAAACATACAGTTTTTGTTAGGGTTATTCATATCTCTTATATTTTTTCCAGTTTATAGGGTCTTTTTTGTTGTTGTTTCTGATTTTTTTTTGTATTTTTTGTTTTTTTTTTTTTTAAACAGGATTCTTCTGTCTACCCTTGGCTTTTCTGGAGCTCACTCTGGTCTTGAACTCAGAGTTTTGACTACCTATGCTTCCTAAGTGCTGGAATTGATTTATTGTCTTTTTTTTTTTTTAAATTTGTTACATGCTAAAGAAGGAACTTTAAAGTTGTGAACTCTGATGTGCATTTGTTTGAGTATTTTGGTTTCCACACACAGTGAGAGCCTGTGGTATCTACTTTCTGCTTCTGGCTTGCTTTCATTAACAGAATGCTCTTAGGTCACTTATGCCTCTGTTAGTAGGGATCTCTATGTTAAGATCTACCTTCCTTTTGAAATGTGTGCTTACCAGACACATACGTGTGTTTCACAGGGGTTTTCTTTATCAGCGATTTGAAGATTTCAGTCTGTTTGTTCTTGGGCTCTAAAATCCCCCATTACTGAATCATCCTTGGCCTCTAATGGACCACTTTCTCTTTCTACCAAAGTTGCTTCTATTCAACTGATTAATTATGATGCTCCTTAGTATGGTTTTACTCATGTTTAATTTAGCGTATCTCCTTTTGACTTAAACTTTATAAACTCATCCATATCAATACAAATTATCCCAACCTTAAATATGATCAGAAACAAAATATTATGATAAACATACCATCTTAAAACGTATCAGAAGCAGAAGTGTAGATCATTTTCTGGTTATCTACTGATGGATCATCAAAGCAAGATGAGAGTCGTCTGCTGATGAGAGCATCATGGAACTACGGAGGTGAAAGCAAATGTCAAGGTCACATTGTACACATAACACTGAGTTCTGTGCATCCCAGCGTGTGAGCCATTTCAAATGGATTTTCTCGTCCCACTAATAAATATTTTGTGATGATGGAGTTTCTACTGAATCTCTTCTATCTGCTTCTTACTGTTAGATTCTCTGATTATTCATCTTTAATTGAATTACTTTTATAGCAAATGTGTTAGCAATATTGCCATTGCCATGTTGTGCTGATGATCTTGTACGGAACAATACTAGACCAAGATTTTCTTGGATGGGGATGATAAAAAGCAGGCACTAAAGGGTCAGTTATAGGATGCTCTCAATCCTTCCTTCCAAACACCTTTAAGTATCTTCATTGACTCATCTAGTTCTGAGTCTGTAATCAGGCGTCCTGACTATAAGACTGGCCCAGAAAAACTGACATTGATTTAAATTGCTTTAATAATAGCAGTTCTTGCACAAAAGAAAGCATGTAATATTGTTCTCGCACTTAAGTCAAAAGAAATTTCACAGCCAGCCTTGATGGTATTTTTTGAAGCCAGCATTAAATTTATGACATTCTGGCAAGTAGAACAATGTGGTATTTGCTATTCTGGAAATACATACAGATGGATGTTACCAAACCACCAATAGTCCTCCAAGTCAGAGCCCTGTTTAATGCTCTGTGTGAGATGGTTCTTGTCATTTTTATCTTCTAGTAAAAACTTTCACCCTCACTGAACCAAGTTATAAGTTTCAGAGTTAAGGGGAAAAAAATTCATAAAATATTTGCGAGTAACATGCAACAATAGCAGTCTGGATCTTGATAAATAAATTATAGTTCCTTTAAAAATGAATGATTCCCAGGGGAAAACATTGACAAAAAGGAGCACTTCCATATCTGCTGTGGCTAAGGAATCATAATATTCTCAGGGTCTAAAACAGCAATTGGCCTCAAAGTCACCACAGGAAGAATTTAGACATTCGGTGAGGGAGAAAATAAACCTGCCTCAGGAGTCTCAAACAGAAACTCTGTTTTCCCAAAAATAATTATTTACTATTATAAAATAAGATGTAAGATTAGAGAACTATATACAATGAAACTAATTCTGTCATTATACGCAAGTTAGTGGTTTGGGGGTTTGTTTTAGCACAGCGTCTTAACGTCCTATGCTATGGTGGTTTCCTTTTATCTTTGTACACAGTCATTGAAAAGGCATCACAGGCCAAACCTGAGATCCAGTGGGGCTTGTTGAGAGACAGGATGAGATAGAAGTAAATGACTACACCATCTTTCTTTTTTCTACCCTGGAGACTTATCTGGTTGTACGTCATCTCAGAAACACCTTTGTTCTCCAGGATGGGTTGTGACAGTGACATTAGCAGAACATATAGGCCAGAGAAGCCTTGTAGCATTTTTATATCTTAGCAGATGTGTGAGAAATGAGGTCCAGTCATTGTCTTTTGGCACATTCACCTCCTGATGAAACCACAGAAAACATTCAAATTCTCTAGAAGAATTTTGGGCTAAGGTTAACAGGTAAAACACAAGACAGAAGGTAAATTCTTATTTACAGTAAATACTGAATACCATCATTTAAATCCAACTTAAATGTTGTAGGGTGATATTGATTTTAAACATCAACTATTGTTTATCTGAAATTCACATTTGATTTTATATTATGTTATATATTGTATAGTTATCTATTCTGAACTGAAGGAATCTCACTGTTGGGATGACTCTTAGTTGTGGGGTCTGGTCAAGATCATAGGATGTTGTGCTGAGATTTTGGCTAGCTTGATCTTCTGCTGGTCTTCTGTGTAGTCAACCATAGATATTGGAAATTCCTGAATAAGATAGGTTTGCCATATCCAGAAGAAAGCTTTTCAAAGCATTTCTCTCTATCCTTCAGATCTTTCATTCATCCTGCCTTCTCTTCTATGATATTCCTGGAACTTTGGTAGTCTGTGTGTTGGGGGACAACTAGAGTAGATAACCCATTTAGGGCTGCGCATTTGGTATATTATTCTTAGCAGCATGATTAGTTATGAATCTCTTTATTTACTGATGTCCACTGTGAACGAAGCTTCTCTGACAAAGCTTGAGTTTGCTCCATGTCTGTGGATATAAGTATTTAGAAGGCACTCTGCAAACATGGCCATTTAGCAATATAACAATAGCAAGTCTTACACTATAACCTATGATCTCCCCAGTCATACAATTTTGAGCATAACTATAGTACCAGGAATTATTTTTTTTTCATGTGGAACAGGTCTAAAATCTAATCAGAAAGCAGTCGGTTACCCATGATAGTCCTGCCACCTTTGTACTAGTAAGTATAACAAGCCTGGCAGATGAGTACTGTATCATACAGGGTTCAGTGCTAGATAAGACCACTGGCATTTTTTCTCACCCAGCAGCCTACATAACACCTTCTGGCATTATGAAAGTTATTAAACAGGGAAGAAGTGACCCGGTCAGTTTGATATTGATTTCTTATATCCTGCACAAAAATGTGTGATGTCTTTAGCAGTAGGATTTTGCTGTGTATTTATGGTGTTTTTTTGATTCTTAGTAATGGAAACCCTGATGTTATATATCAAAACCAGCCAGGCACACATACACAAAATGAAATGTCTGATTTTCCCCTCTCTCACCTCTGTAACACCTAAGATTGATAGACTTCTTGCCTTTTCTACCTTGGAAACATCCTAATGTGGTTGAACCACAACAGCCTAGTTTGAATGGACTGCTTGGGGTTGTCATGGCTCAGAAGCTGTGTGGCTACAGTGGTTTGAGGAAACAGCATTTGATAGGCACTTATTAGTGTTCAAAGAAGATTTTTAATTATGTTAACTGCCGTTTACTGCTTTGAGTTCACGAGAAAGGCTTATTGTATGTGTGAAGGGCTTTTTAATTGTGTATGGCCTTGATGGACCCAATCATTTATCATTCAGTTTTCACAGGTTTGTCACACAGGGTGGGTCAGGAGATAGAGGCATAGATGCTCTGTGAAAAAAATGTTTTTAATATAAAACTTTTAGGTCAGATATGAGCAAGTCAGGACAACAAGGCTTAGGACTGGCTACTTTGAATATTTTCAGTGATTTCTAGAGCACAGAAACTTCCTCTGGTTATCTGGTCCCTCCCCATGGAGGCCTTAGGGTAGATAGAAGGTCACTAGGCTAGTGAGAGCCTTAAAGGAAATGGATGAGGTGTGAGCACTGGTCATGTTGACCGGCATCCAAAGAGCGCACTCACATGTGAGGTGCTTTATAATCACACAGAATAGGTCAACAAGGTTTCAAGAGGTCACATCATCACGTTATATGTGATTAACAGCTGAAAAGACTGTGACTATATCAAGCCCACAGTTAAAGTTACTAGATTAAAAAGGACCAAGGAAATATGACTTGAACGGGAAATGGAAAACTATACAACTGTCTTTGATTTGCTTTGAAATAACCTGATGGAATTAAGGAGTAGACATGGAAAATGCATTTCTTCCATTTGGTTTGTAGAAATATTTGTCATAAATGGTTGTACATAAATTACGGTAAGGGACATAAGCTTTCAAAGTCTCACCTTCCTTAGTCCTCAGATGGAAATAGTAGGAAGTCCTTCCCAGATGATGAATGGAAGGTGACTACATTGTGATCCTGATCACAGTCGACGTTTTTAGCGAGTCATCTTCAGTGATGTGTTGTATCTTGGTGTCTGCTGTGCCCGTGTGTGTTCATAAACTGATGTGAACAGAAACTCTTAGTCTGTTTAGCATGCATCTCTCTGAGAACCCTTCCACGAGTGGGGCCATTGTGAAAACATTGTGATGTATACTAACTTTCATCAAGGGCTTCTTCCCGTTCGCTGCTGATGCTGGTTTTAACTAAGAAGTTTAGCTCATTCACCTATGATACTATGTAGAAATTTCATAGCCTATGAATTTGATGCTTATGTCTATTCACTTTAAAAATATTTTTTGGGGCAATTTCATAGATGCATATGACGTATTGGGATTATATATACTCCTAGTTTTCCTCTCATATCTCCTTTGAATTCTTTATTTTTCCCTCTGGTGACCTCTTTCCATAGTGGCTATACAATTACAAAATATGACAACCCTTCTTCCAGGAGCCACTAATAATCACTAACCATTAACCATCACTAACAGTCAGAAACTTCCCAGGAAGGGACAGGTTCTCACATGCACCTCTCTAACTACGGTGGGAAAGTTGAAGATATTATCATGTCATGGTACTGGTGAGGCAGAGTGCCATGTAGAAACGGCCTCATTTCATAAAAGAGAAATGTCCCTCTAGGGAGAATAACAAGAGCTATCATGAATGGGGGGAAAGATTAAAAGCACATTTCCTCAAGGAACAGCAGGGGGCACTAAGACTCCGTAGGAAAAATAGCATTCCTGCAGCATTCACAAGTCAATTTTCTTTTACTTTAACTCCGAATTGATAACACCATAAACTCTGTGTTTTTATCTTCATTATAGCTGATAGTGTATCAGTTCTTTTAAACTCCCAAACTGTAGCCTGTTTAAGATTTTTTTTTTTTAAATCCACCAATTTAACAAAGTTTCCAGTTCTCCTGATCTGTATCTGTGGCGCTTCTCATTCTGCATTCAAATGAAACACTGTTTCCTCTCTTTGACAAACATAGAGTAATTAGGATTTTCACAGACAAGTGATTACCTAATAAATGACCTTCGGTGGGCAGCTCTATTAAAACGGAGCAAAAAGGATGTTTACTACAAGCGGTGGCCAAGAAGGAAGTTACGGGAACATGACAAGGTTTGCATAAAGAACAGCTTCTTCAGTTCTAAGAATAACATAATGAAGGTGTTTACTAAACCAGTAGATCTGTCTGAAAAAAATAATTATAAGCCTGACAGGACACCAGACTGTAAACACAAGTTACGATTGGCTATTGCGATGCTTCATTAATTCCGTGGAAGTCCAAGGGTAAAGTAATAATGCTTATAGTAACATAATGTATAAACCTGGGAAGGACAAAGCCCAGTGATCAGTTTTCACATACCTTGTCTCATCCAGGTCAAGTCAGAGGATGAGGAATAATAGTGTGGGTGGTGAGTGGAATGCCTTCAGTGTGCATTTCTGTGCGGATAACTGCTTATAAAACAAATTGCTAGTGGCTCTCAAACAGGACTTTGAATATAGCTGTGTAGTTTCATCTGTCCTCTTGTTTCTATGTATGCACTATATTAAAAATATGACTTAAACACTAAACATCTTTTTTTAAAAAAAAATGTCACTTAAGAGCCATGAATTTGTGAGTAAGCAAGAGGGTGGCAGTGCACAGAAGGCGGGGGGGGGGGGGGAAGGAAAGGAGAAGGGAAAATGATGTAACAGTATTCTATTTTCAAGAAACAGTAATAAATAAATAAATAAATAAATAAATAAATAAATAGACAGAGAAGAAAAAAAATCTTTAAAAAAATTGCTTTGCTTTGGTTTAGTCAAGCTATGGCTTAGGTAACCCATGCATTCTTGGTAAATGGTAGACTCTAGAAGGTAAGTTCTGGGAAGAATACTATTAGCAATGCAGCCAGACTTCTCATTCTATACATGAGAAAATGACAGGCCCTGAAGGGCCACTAGCAGATTTTGGTATGGTAACTGTACTTGGAGTGCGTCTCAGTGGTTCCCTGGTTCCAATAGAGTTCTTGCTGGGGTGCTACTTTCTGCCTTTCTCATTTCTATGTATTTATTATTTTCTTAAAGTGACAGAAATTACCACACCCCAAGACATCAGATAATGTAGGATATGGTCAGATTGATTAGCTCACGAGCTTATGGTTTTGTATGGTGAGAATATTAAAATCTATTAATGATTTTAGGGGAAATAATGTTTTAGCTACATCAATGAGTGATAGATCTCTTGAATTTATTCCTGTTTTCTGATACTTCGTATGATAATAACCGCCCATCATTCTAGTACCTTCTATCCTATACTTTTTGCAAGTGTGAAATTAGACAATGTTGCCTTTGTCTACTGGCTTGTTCCACCTCCATAATATCTTCCAGGTACATCATCTACATTGTCCTGTATGACGTGGCTTCCTTATTTCTAAAGACTGACTAGCATTCCATCATGGATGGATGTATTCCACATTTTCTTTCCTTCTTCCTTCCTTCCTTTCTTTCTTTCCTTCCTTTCTTTTCTTTCAACCTTCCTTCCTTCCTTCCTTCCTTCCTTCCTTCCTTCCTTCCTTCCTTCCTTCCTTCCTTCCTTC
>JADRCG010010468.1:4021276-4041556 GCA_019844195.1 Rhabdomys dilectus
GAAACTGATCTGTCCGAGGCTAAGTGGAAGCAGTGCACAGCAAATGAAAAAGCATTCATCTGTGGAGTGTACTGCTGGTTAAGAAAGAAGAGAAATGAGGCTCTGCTATCTAATTTTAAGCCAGGGAAATTCCACTGCACTTAATGATAGCAACTTTCTTTCTTTCTTTTTTTTAAAATTTTTTTTATTCGATATTTTATTTACATTTCAGATGCCAATCCCTTTCCCCATTTCCCCTCCCCAGAAAACCCCTATCCCGTGCCCCTCCTTTTCCATTTGGCTTTTATACAGTTTTTTTAAAATGTTAATCAAGGGCTTTATAGCACTAGGGATGAAAACCTGTCCAGAGGAGGTTTAGAAAGAATGGAAGGAAAACAGATAAAGTAATACTTAGTATTACTAAATGCAGTACAGTAGATATTCATAAAAATAAACTCGTTTTTTTTCTAATTGTTTCTGTTTTCCAATTTCATTATGGGTCAAGGATTAGGAAGTTTCAGTGTTAGGGAATGTGAGGAATTACCTGCAATAATCACATGGAAGACAGGGTGTGAACCAAACTGGAAAATGAGATCAAGGTGTCAGCAGTATTGCAGACATGCACGATACAGTGGAAGACATATAGGGCATCTTCCATTTATATTAATTTATTATTGGGTTAGTTAAGCTACCAAATTTATAAAGTTTAAACAAAGACAAAGTCAAGTACTAGGAAAAAAAAACAGTTTTAACTGACATACACACATCCTTAGAAAATAAAAGACTCTAGTACATCAAAGATATGCACAAATTTAAGTGTCAATTAAAATATACTTAGTAAATTTATTAGAACTAATGAGGTTAGCAAGGTTTCTCTCTATATGAAAAACATAAAGTATTAGCCTTTATACCCGTGATCATATGAAAAATATGAAGAGAAATAACGTTACATTAAAAGGATAAATGAGTTTTATGAAATAGCCTGGTGAATGTTTAAGTTTCTCACATAGGAAGAAATCTTTCTCAAAGAATTAAAAATAAGATCCAAGTTAGACCATGTTTTTCTCATGCATGTTAGTTTTTTTTTTCTTCCTTTGCCATTGTGACAGATATTTAGCATAAATATCTTAGGGTAGGAAGGACTTTTTTGGACGCAAGGATTCATGTGATTTCTGACCATCATGACAGGAAATACATGATGGTGGACATGGTCCAGTCCTTGCTGTCCATGGGTGAATATTGTAGCAGGTGATACAACAGTGGCCAACCAGAGAATGTGACTAGAAGCAGGGCTTGGCTTTGTTTCTTGAAGGGTGGTCCTCAGTAACCTCTGTCACCTAGGCAACTGACTCAAAGGTACAACAGCTATCCAAACAGCACCACCATCTGGTGACTATGTTCAAATACACAATAAGCCAATGGGCAACCTGTGACATTCAAATCATACCAGATAGGAAGTCTTACATGACCAAGATATCAATTTTTTTCCTAATAAGATATATGCATATGTTTTAAAATGGATATTATGATTGAAACTATCAAATTTTGTAATTGATAAGGTGTTTTAAATTTTTCAACAAACAAAATAATATGTAATGTATATTATGTATTATATTAATATATATTTTATGTATTATTGAATATATATATTGAATACACACACACACATACACACATAAATATTTGAGATATGGTCTCACTGGGATGACATGGCTGGCCTGGAATTATCTGTGTAGATAAGGCTGGCTTCAAATTCATAGAAATTTTCCTACCTCTTCTTCCTGAGTGCTGAAATTAAAGGCATGCACCTCTATATCTTACTGAAGATAGTTTTGAAGTTAAGAATTGGGGACTCTTTTTGTTAAAATAATACTCCACTATCTACACCTTCATCTGTCTTATATCTGTATTATATTTTTCTCTGTCTCTATGTATACCTATATAATATCGATCATTTGTCTATCGCCTATCTATCATCTATCTATCTATCTATCTATCTCAATCTATTTTGTTATAGAATATATTCACAGACACCATATATATATATGTATATATATATATATATACATATATATATATGTCCTTCACTATATATAACATATTTGATATACAAGATAAACATGAATTTATACATATATATATATATATATATATATATATATACATACACATATTCTACTGAATAAATTAGAAAAACAAAAAGTATAACAAAAATGCATGAACTACTCACTCTTGTGAAGTGGAAACAGCTCTTTTAAGTTGCCTGTGTACTTTTAAGTAGTTTAAACTTAACTATTTTGTGGCTTGCTGATTTTATCAAACAAAATTGTTCTATGCAAGGTATTTTTAAAAGATTATAAATATTAAAGACTAAGTAAAGGGAGACGATGCAGGACCTGTATAGCAATTTCTTTCTTAAACAGTTTGGCCAAGAAACCAGTTTCCTACAGTTTGTTGTATTCTTGGTGACTGTGAGAACATTCCCACCTGTAAATGGAGGTCAGGCAGGAAAAGGAAACCCTGCAAGGTGAGCCTGCAGAAGGGCTTCTAGACAGATGTAGCCCACCATGGCCAACTTACTATAATGTTTGTTTTCCCATTTCCAACAGGGAGCTAATTTTCCATTTTGGAATAAGTGTATTTCGACAACAGGCAGATGACTTAATTAAAAACATTAAGTGAACTATAGTAAGACATGCTGTAGCTTTATAATTAACAGAGACGGTGGAGCTCAAATCATCTTTGTTTCTACTCTCGTGTTGCCTCATGTGTACTTCAGATGCCAAAATGCTTGGTGCTGCTACTGTAGTTACACAACTATGGCTTTCCCAGCCTTAAGGACAGAGCTTGGATTACTTCTTGGCATAGATCTTGAAAACAGTGGACTTTTGACTCTTAGGTAATTGATGTTTTACATTTTCACAATGGTAGAAGCTGTCATTATAATGAAAGTATTCATTCTGATTTGATATTGTTATGAGAAATGAGTAATTTATTCCTCGGTACTTCCATTCACATAGACAAGGTATTTGATCATATCTACATCTCACTACCTCCTGCTCTTCCCTGACTACTCCCTGTGTTCTTTCCAGTCCATGCTAGAATGTTGACCAGTCTGATCTTGTGGTACAGCTGCTGTGAGCAAAGGTCCCACCATGTCCGGAAGACACTGCTTGACAACAGTAGCCCTTGTCTTTGGCTCTTACAACCCCTCTGCCCCCTCTTCCAAGATATTTTCTGGACCTGGGGAAGGCATGTGTAATATAGATATATGAATCCACACTCCATGGTTACTCACTCGGATATAAGGAATTTTCATACTTAGAATATTAATCATAGCAAAAAAGATGTTGGATTTCAAAATATATCAATTCACTTTTCGATATATTTTATTAAAAAATATAAAAGTGATATAAGGTTCTTAGAATGTTAGTACATAAAGTCAGTGAGTTATTTTTGAAAAATTAGACAAATCATTTATCTGTGTTAGATTGCTATTATTTTGTTTCTGTTAGCTATCGCTCTAAAACCACTGGTAAATGTCCCAACTAAGACAAAGCCAACTGCCCTTCTTAGAAATGACTGCTATTGTTCTTTACTGCCAGAGAGAAGTAATGCCTAATTAGAAACAGAAGTGAAATTAGGCACCAATTTTCTGAAGTTTTCTTTTTTCCTCTGAAGTTGCAATATGGCCATAGCATTGGATTAGATCTTTCTTTAATTCAGAGAAACTACATGATGCCTATGGAGAGTGCAACTATGACATTGGCCTTCCTCGCACAATTTCTTAACAAATTCAACTCTTTAAATGAGTATACTAAAGAGAGCAAATTGAAATCATTTCCGATAACTTCAGGTGCTTACCTCAGATTTTCTAGTGCCGTGGCGAATCTCAGCTGCATGCTTTGTCTGGAGATAGATTTGAATGTTGCACCAATAACAACACCATGTTATTAGTCTGGTGCTGAGATTAAAGGCTTTTATGCTATAATGAAAGTGATACCCCACATGCTTTCTAATTAAAAGGGCCTGATTTGGCCAGAAATAAAATGAAATCCATTAAATAGATAATGCTGGCAGTTTGTGCAAAATGTCCCGATAATTAAATTAATATTAACACATGATTCTAAGTATAAATGCAAAGACCCTTCTTACGTCCGTGGATTTAGTACTTTGTATTCATTACCCTTTCTGTTCAGCTTTCCATCTTCTTTTTAGGCTTCCTAAGAAACATGTGCTCATTCCTGCTTCTTTCAGTTTGCAAGTGGAGTGAGAAGTGAGATAATTTTAGAGCCGTTCTTGAAACCATGAGCCGGATGAAAATGAATAGCTTATTAAGTCTGCAGAATGGCTATTTGAGTTCCAAGGGAAATGACATCAAACTGCTCCCTCCAAACCTTCAGTGGCCTCTGAAGATGAGCCTCCCACTCTCCTCATCTCTTTCCTGTCTTCTATAGCCATCTTCCTACACTTGGGCTTTGGCCAACTGAGGATTCTGTTCTTCACCTCAAAGCCCCTGCTTTCTTTTGCCCCTGGGCATTTGAAAATCCCCTTCTCAGCCTATTTCTTAGGGTGGGATCTATTTCCCTTTCCCTGGTCCTGGGACCCTCCAGTCATCCTCCAACTCCCAAGACCATGGCCCAAGAGTTTCACATGTTTAACTTGTGAAAAGGCTTTTCTCCCTAAACTCAACTTTATCTTCTGCTCCTAACATTTAGGTGTTCTCTTAGAATCTGCATCCAGAAAAAGCTCCAAAACAGCAACCCACAGGTGCTTCTGTTTGCCTTCACAGATTTTGATACCTGGCCTACACTTTCCTAGCCACAGATGGTTCTCACAGACCCTGGACAGCAAAGAAACAACCAGCTCTTCCTGGACCTGGCCAACATTCCACTTTTTTACCCACAACCTCAAAACATTGACACAATGTCAACAGAAAGTAGTCATAGATGATTACAGAGTCTCTTATTCATTTATAACTAGTAAACACTTGAATATTTGGTTTAGGACCAGAGATTGAGGTGCATATTTTACATATCAAAGCAGATCTGGCCTCCAGATTCTCCCAGCATCCTTCAATCCTTACCTGGCATACTATGACCCCAACCCTGAACTTTCCAGGGCAGGGGCTGGGTTGCCCTTCCTTTAGAGACGAATCCAGACATTTTAGTCTCCCCCTCCTCCTTTTCTTCTCCTTCTCTTCTCTCTAGGTGTACATGCCCTTTTTCTCTCTCCTCCCACCCACTCTTTCCATGGCAACTCCCCTGACCTCAATCTTTGGGGCCTGCAAGGTATCTCTAGAGCAGCTTCTCAATAAACCTGCCTTTAATATCTTCTAATCAGGCTTAAATTGGTTCATTTTACCAGCAGAGAAATGACCTGTCATGAAGTATATTAAACAAGCTTTTTATACCTACTATTTTTGCAGCATATAACAAAGCTCTATAGTACAATGATAAAATTGTGAGCTTTTAATTACATTGATATTAATTTTGTATTTCCCTATAAAGTCATAGGTTCATTGTTCTGAAAAAAAAATGAGGTATTATAGTTTAGTAATCAAGAAAGAAAAAGATATTGCAAAATACCTCTCACTAAAAGTTTATTTTTAATGACTGATCAATAAAATGTGGAATATTATGAACTTTTATAGAATTTCCTATTGTTAAACATAAAATGTTTAATATAGCTTCTATTGAGTGCTCAGTAATTTAAATTAGTATTAAATAATTGACATTTGGTTCTCTCTCTTATACACACACACACACACACACACACACACACACACACACACATACACACACACACACACACACACGTATATATGAAGCATATGTATTTAAAGAACCCAAGTTACTAGTTTTCCACACTGATGTATACATTAGAAGAACATTTCTTGAGCTGTGCATCAGGAAGCACTAGTGTCTTGAGAACTGTTGAAGGGTGTTTTGGGAAAAAAAAAGGGTCTTTGTCCAAATTAGATTGTTAAATGTTGCAAGAAGAATCACTGTCCTAATGATCTGCAATATGTCTTAAAGGCTCCAAGAAGAGAAACCTGCTTGATAGTGTTCAGCTTGATAGTTACTGATCTTCTTTTTGAGAAGTTAATCTAGCTCAATGATCAAATATTGAATAAATGTATGATATCACAAAAATGTACAGTTTCAATAAATTATGAGGTGTACTCTTTTATAAGCATGATGCAGGTCAAGAAATGAAACATTTCCAATCATCTCCTTTCATATATTCATACTCCTAAACCTCACCATCCTCAGTCCTCATACAAGGATCCCTGCCTCAACTGGAATTGATAATTTATTTCTTACATTTCCTGCTCACACAAATGTCACTAAAATTTTGTTTTATCTACCTATTTCTATTAAAATATATCTAATTTGTTCTCTTTCTCACAAAATTGTTTCTTTACACTCCCAGCAACACACATTCCTTTTCCCCATTACAGTTTTATCTGTATCTCTAAGTTCTGATTTTCCTACTTATATTGTGAATTGTAAGAGTCCCTGATTTCGTAAGAATGATGCCCTGGACTCAAATAGTATGTAAATGCATAGAGTGTTTTATTCTGCAGAAGTCCAGCATGCTGGGGTCTCCCCATTACCAAAACAGAGAGAGACATCCATGTGAACTTGCATGCCTGATTTCAAGCACATTATGGAATTCCCAGGTAGGTAACCTCTATGTTCCAGTGTTGGATCATCCCTAAGGATATTCCATTGCCTGTGGGGACTAGAAACTTGCTGGGGAGGTCTGGGAACTGTAACTGAGGAGGTACATGAGGAAGTCTGGAAGCTGCTGCTGACCCATTGTCCTTGCTTTAGGCCAGGTGGCTGGGACATTACATTACCTGTTGAAGGCTGGAGCCTGGGGTTCTTTTATTAGTAATTGACTTGACTGGTCTTGCCTTGCCTTGCTCAGCTTTTAGGCCTAGCCTTCTTAACTGACAGTTTGAAGTCTGTCATGGAATCAGCGTAGACTTAGAATCTATTAATTTAGCAAACTACTAGCAGACTAAGAATGTCATCACCATATTGAGTCTATAGAGGAGCTTCCCCTCCTACCTTTCTTATGACCCACCCATTGATTTTAGATTGCTTTGATTTATGATTTTCATGTTCTATAAAACTATAAAAACTTCACGAAGCATGTTCCATGTTGGAACCTGAAGTTTATTGTAACACAAATTTTTGTGTCCTGATCATGGTCACTCAAAATGGCCCCAGAACAAACTATTTCTTATTACCTTAAAGACGAGAGCTGAGGTTTTTGCATTGATGTCTGCTTTGTAGTTTTTGCTGCCTTTCTTGCCTACCATCTAAATTGTTTACTCTGGGAAGAAAGAAGATATTTCTAGTTTAAAAGTTTACACTGATAGAGTAGATAGCTTCAATATTCCCCTTCAACAAACCCTTAAACTGTAGTTTTTGATGACTCTGGGTTCCCAGCTTACCTGCTCTTGGAGCACTTGTTCTTAGAAACCTGCAATTGTTAATTAATTCAGTCCTCCTTTGAGGTGCAGATCAACTTAAAAGCCTCTTGCCAGTTTGACTTCTTGGAGTTGCCTTAGTCAAGGACCTGCTTTGAAGTGTAATCATCAGGGGAGTTAGTGACTCTGCTTCCAGTTTCTAAAGTTTATGGGCAGACACTCCCAAGTTGTAAACTAGCTCTTGCCCTAAAAAAGAGAAAGTAGACTTTGTCATTGGGTAAAAGTAATTAGGAAGCATAAGGAGTCTTAGTCAGGTGGTTATCAGGATTTAGTCTGTGTTCTTTACTTCTCATGCATGTGAACAATGTAGCAACAAAACCAGGTTCTATTCAATTATCTTGTCCGGTGTGAGTTGTCTTTAATGAGAGTATTTGTTGACTGCAGTCAACCATGTTAATGTATATATAATGTTAAAATTAGTATTTTACAGTATTCTGCGTTCAGTTGAACATGTTTCTAAAACTTAAAATTTACAATCTGTGTTTATAATAAACACATGTAGTTGGATCCTGTTTATATACACAACAGACTAAGATACAGAAGATAAATCTAGGGCAAATGGCATGTTCACACTTAGATAAAATAAGAAATATATTTAATGAGAGAGTTGAGAAAAAAAATTTTTTTTTTTAAATTTTGATTAAAAGCCATGAGTAAAGAAAACAAAACCAGGAACAAGATAACAACTTGTTAATACTTTGGGGGAAGTGTTTGACCTGCATTCTTCATAGTAACTGCATACATCCTTCAAGTTAACACCTTTCTTTTGGCAATTCAGTAGCCCTCTGAACTCCTAGGAATCATTACTGCTGTCTGGCAGATGAGAAGAAGAAAATCTTAACTAGACTTTCCAAGGTCACGTAAGTAATGTTGCTCTTGTTCTACGTTCCGTTAATTGTACACCAATTCAATGACAAAGTTCATTTAGGAAATAATACATCAATATAATACCTCAGAGAGAATCATTTGCACAATTAAGGAAATAATTTCTTAGATCAAAGGTGTAGGAAAACTCAATGATAAAGATTTCAAATATGTGCATGGAAAAATAAGCCAAAATGCATTTTCTCCCCCAGAGTATTAGAAGTCAATTTTCTGCCTAATCATTCTCTCTCGTTTTAAAATTGCTTTTCTTGATTGTTGTTTCCCCTTTCCCCCTGTATATTCTCTCTGATGTGCTGATTAGTTAATGGGTGTTTATCACTGTGTACACACTTGAGAGTGTTTGCATTGTTGAATGACACTTCTGCAGTCTTTCAGTTGGGCTGCAGATGTTAGGATCACAGAAGGGATAATGACCTAATTAGGTTCTGTGGATACATTTCTAACATAAAGAATTAAGAGATGAGAAGATAAAGCTTTTTAACTACTAGAAAATAAGATTATTATTTGTAGATACAAACAGACAGGTATCACAGGATTATTGCAAATGTTTTAGCATAGCCCTGGTTTTCTATATTTTAACTAAAAGTTAATTACAGCTTTGCTTGCTGTCAAGGTCTAAGAAGATTGGCTTATGATACTTCAAGTGGGAGTTATTTACCTTTTCAGTTGCAGCCAGAAAGAGCTGATAAAACTTAGTCTCTGAAAATTGCTACACTGTCTGGGGTGCTTTGAATGAGTAATGTACCCTGTTGGCTCAGGTACTTAAACCCTTGGACCTTTATTGGCAGCAGTTTTGGGGTCAGTATAGATGGTAGAACTTTGCAGGTATATGTTATGTCACTGGGGTGGGCTCTGACAGGTTATAGAACTGCCCCATTTCTAGCTTGCTGTCTGCTGTGTTAGTAGTTGAAGACGAGATCTCTCAGCTTCCAGCCCCTATCTGATGCTATGCCTTCCCTACCTCCTGAACTGTATATGTAAATAAATTCTTTCTTCTGTAAGTTGCCTCAACCATAGTATTTTATCACAGCAAGAGAAATGTACTTAGCACTATGTATATTCATGATTATTAAAAACAAAAAACTGCAAATATTTATTTAAAGTAAATTTGATGAATTGAGAGGTAGGCAAATACTCTTCATCTGTCATCTGAAATAACAGAGCCACTTAACACTTGCCAAAACTTCCATTTTTTTTTATTGGATATTTTATTTATTTACATTTCAGATGTCATCCCCTTTCCCCATCCCATCCCCCTCCTCTTTTTTGCTTTTATATCATTTTGATTACATGCAAGTATTCAGGTCAGTTCTAGGTTGAGAAACTAGCAATGCAATAGATGCAAATAGTCAAGGAACAAGCAAGACAATAAACACAAATAGTCAAAAAAAAAAAAGCAAGGCAATAAACAAAATTCTGTGAATACTCCCATGATCACTATTTCTAAGGGCTTATCAGGATGACCAAAATATCGGAGCCTACTTCCCTGTCCTAGCCCAAAGTCATTTTTATGTCTGAAGCCTACTTCCTTGTTCTAGTCTAAAATTTAGATTCCTGTCTAAAATTACTTCTTTGTTCTAGTCTAATGTCATATTCCTGCCTGAAGCCCAGTTCCCTGTCCTTGGCCAATGTGTCGTATTCCTGTCAAGCAACCCATTTCTTTGTCCTTGGCCCATGTCTGATTCTTGTCAAGCAGTCCCAAAAGCTCTCTGCCCCTTCTCCTTGTTTATTTCATAAACAAGACTGAGTTTGTCTTAGGTCATTCTGACAAGAATGCCTTCTTTGCCTGTCATGGAATATGCATTATCAAAAGCAAGGCACTTATGTCTTAGGTTGGTAAGGCTCTGTGCAGAACCTTACCCATCCTTGACTTGCCAGTCTGTTAATTTAATAACTTTGTTTATCACAAAAAATGCTTAGTTAGGGATTCAACTTTTTAATAATGACTTTTAAAATATTATTTTTTTCTTAAGAAGATAACTAGGTAACTTTTACTCTATCTTGTACTTTCATGTTAGTTGGCTTTTATGTTAATTTGGAAAAATACTAATCTAAATTGCCTCTTCTACAAATTAATCTGAAGAGACACTTGGACTTTCCTGATCTGTGTGGCATTGGCATTCATCACAGAGGTTGAGATGTAGGGAAAACTTTAGTTTCTATGGAGAGACAGATAAGGAACAAGTGCAGGAAAGCCAGGGTAAGTCCCAACTATCTCTGTCTTCAGCTCTGTCTGTCTCTCTCCTCTCTCTGTCCTTAAAAAGACTTTTCATAAGTTGCAACTCAATAAAGCCAGAGAGAATATACTAAAAATAAAATGTGAATAAAAATAATTTTTTAAGCTTTGGATTTCTTTTGAGAGATTTTTTTAATTTTATTTTTTCCATACAATACATTTTATCATATTTTCCACTGTACTAACTCCTCCCAGATTCCACCACCCAACTTCATGCCCGTTTTCTCTCCCTTTAACAGCCCTAAATCTCCCCAAAACAAAACCAAATCCAACAAGGAAGAAATTAGTATCCTATTAGACCATAGCAGACTACAGCTGGATTTCTGCAACAACAGAAACAACAGAAAGTCTACAAACTCATGGAAACTGAACAATTCTCTACTTAATGAGTATTGAGTCAAGGCAGAAATAAAGAAATTAAAGACTTCCTTGAACTTAGTGAAAATGTATGCACAGCATACCTAAACTTATGGGACACAAGGAAAGCAATGCTAAGAGGAGTTCATAGCACTAAGTGCCTTCATAAAGAAATCAGAGGGATCTCATACTAGCAACTTAACAGAAGAACACCTGAAAGGTCTAGAACAAAAAGAAGCAAACACATCCAAGAGGAGTAGAGGAAATTTTTAGAGTTAATATTTCCTTTGACTTATGTATCAATCTCTTCTGTGGTATCTTCTGCAGCTGAGATTCTCTCTGGTACCTCTTGCATTCTGTTGGTGATGCTTGCATCTGTAGTTCTTGTTTACTTACATAGATTTCCCATCTCTAGGAGACCTCCAGTTTGTGCTCTCTTTACTGCTTCTAATGCCACTTTTAGGTCTTGAACAATTTTATTTATTTCTGTCACTCTTTTTTTTTCTAGGCCTTTAAAAAGGAAGTTATTCATTGCCTTCCATTATTTGTATTTGCCTGGATTTCTTTAAGGGATTTATTCATTTCCTCTTTAAAGACCTCTATTATCTTCATACAATTTGTTTTAAGGTCATTCATCATCTTGTGCTTCAGCTATGTTGGAATATCCAGGGCTTCCTGTAGTAGGATAGCTGGGCTCTGGTTGTAGCATATTATCTTGGCTGTCAATAGTGTTTTTACCCTGGCTTCTAGGTTTCTGAGTTTGGGGTGATTATAGGGCCAGGTGACTATATCTGAGTTTATCTTTGCTGGTTGTATGTTTTTTCCCCTTGGTTTCTATTTTCTCTCTGGTCTTCTGACCTGAGTGGCCTGTTTTTCTATTGACCAGTGAGTCCTCACCTCCTGTAGAATGTCTGTATTGTGGTTTTGGTGTCATAGATGACCTCTGGGGTTTTGAGTGCCTGCATTGCCTCTGGGGTTCAGTGATTCTAAGAACAGGTGTGACTCCTGAGGTTTTGGGTACAGACATGGCCTTCTGTAGAGCTAAGAGCTTCTGAGGTTCCTGCTACCAGTGTGGCTTCCCATAGAACAGGTGGTTTCTGCAGGGTGTGTGGGCTGAAATACGAGGCCAAGGCTAGGGGATGCTGTTGGGCTCAGCAGTACAGGCTCTAAAGAGTGTTGGTGGACAGGGTCTTACTTGGGGCTTTGGGTGCTAGTGTGGCCTCTGGCAGAGCAGGAGACTTCAGCTGGAGTTGCGGGGCCAGGATACAAAATTCTAATCTTTACAGAACTAGGAAAATGATGTTAAAATTTACATAAAAGCACGAAGTACTCTGAACATCCAAAGCAATCTGAACAGAAAGAGAAATGCTGAGCCATGTTTAAACCAAACAAGCAAGCAAACAAAAAAGCAAACAAGAAAACAGTCAGATGGACAAACAGCTAAAGAAACAGCATCATCTTGCCTCCTAACCATCCAGAAGACCAGCAGAATGTAAAGGAAGTACAAACACGCTATGTAGTTAGAGCCAATTTGTTCTTGACTAAGGTGCCTGAGGCAAACTTGAATAAAGACAACCTCCTAGCAAATGGTGGAAGAATGAGGAAGGTACAATTTAGATACCAATCTCTCACTTTGCTCAAACATTAGTTGAAAGGACACTGAATTATAATCTTGTTGCCTCAGCTTAGCTTGGCCTTCATTCACTAATGCAGTAGAGAAGAATAGAAGCAATTTGCGTGAATCAAGAGCTATCAAAGTTAACAAGGCAGCTAACTCAAGTTTAATGGATGCTGACAACTTCTGGGCCACACAGGAAGGACTCTGCCCAGTAAGATCAATGTCAGTAGTCAGAGTTCTAGCACTTGTACCGATTTTTGGACCCCCTAATTCATAGAACAGCACTAGCAGGTACTATATCTTGGCATGTGTAATCAGGGGAGGAATCTTAGGTTAGAGATTCTGAATCTTTCATAATAGTCTACTTGAGCTTTTCCCAGAGAGACATAAATATGCAAAGTAATGAGGATGTATGTATGATCTTTGCTTCCAATTATTTGACAGCTATCTGTTTCTACTATCTCCACCTTCCATGGCGATGGTTATATAAGAGACTTGGCTTTGGTTATATAAGAGAGTGTCTTTACCTCGCTGAAGCTGCACGTCTATATAACAACTTGCTATTTGTTTTCCTAACAATTTTGCATGCTGACATACAAGGTAGAAGATCACAGGTCAGAGAATAATGAATCGATAATGCTTAAGCAAAGAGGAATGATGTATGAAGCAAGATAAAAATGATAAAAAGAGCAAGGGCTAAGATCACAATTTTTAGGTTGCACTAATGCTAGGATTCTGCAGAGGAAGTGAATCCCGAGCAAGACTCCAATAGCCAGAGCCAAGCAGATAGGAATGTGGTAGACTGGAATGTTATAAGAAACGATGATTGCCAAAAGACAAACCTTGGCACTACACAAAACAATTAGGGAACAGTTAAAGGTGTTTTGATTGGCATCATTTACCAATCCAGTTTTGACTGGACATGATGATGGTAAGAAATGGGTCTGGGAAGAGATAGTAAGGTATAAAAGATGAACAGGGAATCTCTGAGTTATATGCATAGGACACACATGCCATCAACAGATCTCCTTGTGGGTGGCAGAATTTTTTAGCTTAGGATGAAGCCTAGTGATATAAAAAAAAAATTGGAAAAACACATGTATACGTCTCTATCATTTATGAAATATTTTAGAAAACTAAATACTGACACTGAGGTACAGCCCAGAATGCTGGTTTGTAATATCTTGGAAAGATAAACATACTGTGGACTGGCCTGAAGGAGCAATGCTCCATAGCAGCTGAAGACAGATTTGGAAAGCTACAAAAAGATATGTTATAAATTTTTGGCTAAGCGTTGAGCTGGCAATAATTCAGACAGAAATGTGCATTGGTGCTGAGGAACTGATCAATACTTTGTTGGCACAGATCTCTGGTCCATGCATCTTTTATGAAAAGGAAAGTCATAGACTCCACTTCGCCATCATTCTGAGACTTTATTAAAGAAAAGTCTGCATTCAGGGAAAATGAAGAGCAAAGTCCAATACTTAGCTCAGGATTTCTTACTTCTCATTATCCTAGGAAAAAGAAAAATACATTACTTTGCTTTTATGAGAATATATTAATAATGAATGTAAATTATTGGTTGTGACTGATGGCAGTTGTCTCTATCTTTGTAAATTATAGTCCTGTTCTGATCTGTTTGATAAGAATTTCAAGATGACTCTGGGTTTATTATGACATAAGGCAACTAGTTGCATAAATCTTATTATTCTGAATACTTCTATTGCCTTGGTATAACAATACCAATACATATCTCACATTTCCCTATTTGGGCTAAAAGTATCACCCCCATGTACACACTCTAATTTCAAAGACCCTACACATCTACACAGTCAAATTCTATTAAATTCTATTAAATCTTTTAAATTTTGTCATTCTAATCTTTTAATCCAAGATGCCAGGCTCATTATCTCTTTTGGCATTATTTACAAACTATTTCTTTTCTTCTTTATCTGTTTCTCTCTTTTCTATTTAGTCTTATCAATTTCTTTCCTTAAAATTTGCTGATGTCTTGATATTTTTTTTCTGGACTACTTGTGTATGTATGCATGTATGCTCAGATAAACATACGTGTGATTGCATGTGGGTATTTTCTTTGAATATTATCCACACTATTTTTGATACACTTATTGTCTATGAATTCAATCAGTAGGCTAAGCTGCCTGACCAGTGAGGTTCAGGGCTTCATCTGTCTCGACAGCATTGGGATTATAAGCATGTACCACTTCAATATATATTTTTCCTTTGTTTTGTTTTTGTTTTTACTTGGGTTTTGTCTAGGGAATGAACTATGTCTTTAGGATTGCAGACAGATACTTTACTCACAGAACTATCTCTCTTTAACTCCTGGAATTTTCTTATTCTCAAGATGTCTGCCAGTCTTATCCTTAGAAATATCTCTTTTTGAATAGACTTAACATATGTGGTTTATCAGGATTCCTATGTTGAAGCCCTAAGTGCTGATTGTGATGGTTTTTTAGCGCAGGGCCTTTGATAGGCAGTCAGGGGTAGATGAGTGTTGTGTACAGTGATGGGTACTGCGTTTCTTTAAAGGAAGAAGTAGACCTAACACTTTTTGCACTCTGTGATGGGACAGTGTTAGAGTGGCTGTTTGCAAATCATGAAGACAATTGTCACCAATAATTCACGATGATAACACCATGATCTCATACTTCAGCTACAAGAATGGAAAAAAAAAAGTACATGTACTTAAAGAATGTACACGGGCTGCACCTAGGTCTCCCTGCACTTACTGAGCAGATGCGCAGCTTGGTCTTCATGTGGGTCCCGAACAACTGAAGTGGAGGCTATCCCAAATGTTATTACTTGTATGTGGGATATGTTCTTCTAGAAGGGCTGCCTTGTCTGGCCTCAGTGGGAGAGGAAGCACCTACGCTCACAGAGACTTGAAGTGCCAGGGTGGGGGTTACCCAGGGAGCCCATGCCACTCAGAGGAGAAGGGGTGGGGCATGGGAGAAGGATCATGGGAGGGGGTTTGGGAGGGGGCAGTGAATGGGATGTAAAGTGAATAAGTAAAATAAAGTAAAGCAGGTAGACTAAGCGCAGATCTTCACCTCTCCCTCTACTCTTCCAAATCTAGTCCCCAGTCTGACCTTTACTTCTGCAGCACACAACCTGCTACCACCTGGTATGGTCTTCCTTCACCCTATCCCCATCTCCAGTGAATCACATAGATCTCCTTCAACAAACTTCCTCCCTACATCCCGTTAGTTACTCAAGCTCTCAACCCCAGCAGGTATGCCCTGGGATCCCTCAGGCCTGTCCAGCTAAGGAAGCAGGTAATTGCAGATCTTCACCGATTCTTCAAGTTTTGCAAATATAATTCTGTAGATCACCTGCTGTTGTCTCTTCTTCCTCTCTGACTCCATCTGTAACAGATCACAGACCTAATCCTCCAATGTTCCCTCTCTTGCTAATCATGGTATTCTATTCCGTAAATCCAGCAGGCATTCCCTGGGAACTCACCAGCTAAGCCTGCCAGAGAAGCTGGTGTGTGAGCTTCAGATCTTCACTATCCTTTTTTTTTCCACATCCAATTCCCTAGCGTCATCCCCAGCTCTCTAGTAGACTATCTGGTGTGGCCTCTTCTTATTCTGTATTTCCATTTTTAGGGGAAAAAGCAACCGATGCTTTTCTCCCTCCTGTGGACCCTGTCACTTGTGCTGCTGTTAGTCTACCCCCATTCTTAAATGTCAGTTCCAAATACCTAGAAACATATTTTACCTGGAATCCCTAGTGGCCACACAGTGTTCTAGAATTCCAAGCCACCATAAGAACCAGAGAAGGAAACAGAAAGCAAGGAACAAAACACCCACCCAACAATAAGATATTAGCACCTAGAATTA
Organism: Rhabdomys dilectus; assembly: GCA_019844195.1. Lineage (NCBI taxonomy): Eukaryota > Metazoa > Chordata > Mammalia > Rodentia > Muridae > Rhabdomys > Rhabdomys dilectus. Next base: position 4,037,722 of record JADRCG010010468.1, read on the forward strand.
CCATCATCCCAAAGCCAGATGCCTAGACATCAGTGTAAAAATACTTTCAAAAACATATAAGACAATATGTCTTTACTAGAGTATAATAACAATACCACTGTTTACTGAATCAGTATGCCCAGGGCCAGCATCAGATGGAGTTTTAGAGGTGAAGTGGGCACACACCCCTATCCCTAATCCAGAAGCTATCTCCAATTAATAGCCATTTGCAAATGAAGAATTAGTTTCCCCTGTGAGAGTATCACTTGAAAAAACAAAATATACTTATAAGTAAGCTGCCTGCCCAGCAATAGTAGCAAACAGAAAATTAACTCAAAGCCATCGTTCAGGGTTTTTTGTCTAATAATGCTTTGCCTGGGGTTTTTTGTTTTTTTTTCCTCTTCTTTCTTATTTTTATTTAAATTAATTTATATTTTTCTTCTCTGTTTTTACCTTACAGATTCTTTGTACTTGTATTATTAAGGGTGAATCTGGATGAGAGATATGTAGGGAGGAACTGGAAGGAATAGATTGATGGAATATTCTAATCAAGATATGTGAGAAAATGTTTATTTTCATGAAAAGGGAAAATATGTCAGCTTTCTTATTCTAGACTTTCCACCGAGCCACAGTATATGCATGTATGTGTGTGTGTCTCTCTCTCTGTGTTTGTGTGTGTGTGTTTGTATGTATGTGTTTGTATGTGTGTGTGTGTTTGTATGTGTGTGTGTGTGCGCATGTGTGTAAATCTGTCTTCTTTTACCTACTTATCTTCCTATATATTAAGCTGATAATGTAGCTCTACCCTGAGTTCAAAGGTCTAAGAATAAAATGGGTAGTGATGACAGTTTCAGCCTTGATCTGATTGGAGGTCAAGGGAACAGTGTGTGAATAGGAAGGCAACCAGGAAGCCAGAGCAAAGTGTTCCTGCTCTGCTCCCTTGTTTTCTTTAGGTCTTTTAACAGCTTTGTTAAGGCTCAGTCATAGCTGAGATCTAGATGATTTGCTTAGGCCTCCTATTTCTGTCCAGTATCTTGGCATCTCACGACTCAGTTCAGGTTAACACAATATTAGAGGTTGTATTCGTATGGGTTCTTCTCTGATCTTTGCATGTAGATGTCCCTCTTGGTTTTTGTGAATTTCTACTTGTCGTGAACCCCTTCCTTTAGTTTTGTGCATTTTCCTTATCTGAGCCAGCATGACTTGTGCAGGTGACCTATCTTATATGGTTGATGAAAAGTTTTTAGTATGTGTTTGTTATTGCCCTTGGGTTAGTATATTAGTGTGAAATCTATGTTTTTTTCCTCTTTCTCTTTTCAAAATATTCTTATAGTAGAAAACGACTAGGAAATATACTGATCTTTGCCATGTCTGAATGTTAGTTTGAGAGTGAGATATGCAGATGCAGTTTTAGACCTGTGACTCAGAGTTCCAACTTCTACTGTGGTGGAAGACATGACACATTATCTGGTCGATGAACAATTTTAAAAAATAATTTATATGTTTTGAAATCACAAAACAATCACATAATTTACCCTTTCCTGTTTATTCTTCCAACCTTTCCCATTCGTCCTCTTGTTCTCCCTTAAATTCATAGCCCCTTTCTTTAATTTTTGAAAAAATATATATTACTAAATACATAAGTGAACCTGCTCAATCTGTGTAATATGAATAAGTTTCTACTATGTACAAATTCAAGTTGCCTCTCTTAAGGTTAATTCTACTCAGATTAACCTGAAATAATTACATAGAAATCATTAAGTAAAAGAGAAGACATGATTTTTCCTTTTTAGATAACCTCATGTAGTCTAGCTTGTATGTGTGTGTTTGTACATGTGTGTGTGTTTGTATGTGTGTGTGCTTGTATGTGTGTGCATGTGTGTAAATCTATCTTCTTTTATCTACTTATCTTCCTATATATTAAGCTGATAATGTAGCTCTACTCTGAGTTCAAAGGCCTAAGAATAAAATGGGTAGTGATGACAGTTTCAGCCTTCATCTGACTGGAGGTCAAGGGAACAGTGTGTGAATAGGAAGGCAACCAGGAAGCCAGAGCAAAGTGTCCCTGCTCTCCTCAAATTCTTCTGAACTCCACTTTATTCATGCTAATATTGTGGATCTGAATCACCAAAACTCTTATGATTCTTTTTAATAGAGTGCTCTGTAGCCCAGCCTGATCTAGAAGTCTGTATGTAGCATAGGATGGTCTCAATATAACTACAATTGTCTTGACTCACACTTCAAGTGCTGGGATTTTAGGTGTGAGCAATTACATCCAGTTTAAGATTTCTCTTTTCTTTTTCTTTTTTGTTTTATTTTTGATATTGTAATTTAATTACAATTTACTTCATTTTCCACCTTCAAGATAGCCCATATGCTCCTCTCTATTCTCCTTCATATTCATGGTCTCATCATTAATAGTTATTGCATGTATATATGTATTTGTAGATACATATACGTTCCTAAATCTAACCTGTTGGTTTCATATTTTGTTGCTTGAACATATGATTTCAGTGCTGACCTTTGGCATCGCATGGCAAATTGATGTGCTCCCGTGTAGAGAGGACAATGGCCACTGTCTTCTGTTCACCTGAAACACTATTTTAATACAGGAGTACAATTAAAAGTTCTTTTGAGTTGCCAAAAATCCCCACTTTTCATAAGATAAATGAAAATGATGCTTAAACTTTTGTCAAGTGTAGGATGCTAGGATAAAAACAATTGTGTCTTTAAATTATATCTACCGAGACATAATTTTGCATAGGAAAAGGTCCTCAATCGAGTTTCTGGACTCTTAGGACTATAATTTCAATTTGCTCGTATCCTCAATGTTCTGTAACCATGTTTTTCAACTTGTTACATTTTGAGTCTTGACAAATAAGCATTAGCAGGTGTGATCAATTTAAAGAACCATATGGCTGCTGGGTAGTGTTTAAGTTACAGATGAGGAATAGCACATGAATTAAATAATTGCTCCATAAAATAACCATGCTCAGCTATGTTTTGCTATTTTGTAATGAAAGTGATTTTCAACTCTCTTTGATGCTACAATGTCTTCAGCAGCTTGCTTTGTTCAAATACTGAAGATCTCGCAAACATAACTATATAGGAGATAATGCAATTTTCTCTGATTTCTCTCTTCTGTTTACAATTTCCAGTGAGAAGTCCTAAGTAATTTTATTTTCTTTTGCAATGTACACAATGTTTTGTTAGAAAGTAAGAAGTTCCAAGGCTTTTAACAAAATCAGATTCTGCAGCAATAAAAATCTTTTAAATACAGACAAAACTGTAAACAGCTTCCGAAAATGAGGGAAACTGATAATTCTATATCACTGTTGATGTTCATATGAAGGGAGAAGTGTATTACCACTTTGTAATATTGTAAATACCTAGAAAGTATACACATCTCCATTTAAATATAAATCCAATAATAGGAAATAAAACTAAAATAAATTTTGGTTGCTTTCCATTTTGAATGCTTGCCGTTCCTGATATTTAATGCTGAATATCTGATCTCTGAAATAAAAATATCATCTGATAAAATAAGTTTGTAAAAAAAAAAATCAATATTTATTTTGCTGATTAGATCAACATACACTTTCTCATTGATGTTCAGGCAATCTCTTATATTCTTGCAAGATCACAGGGAAAAATAATGTTGGCATTTCAGGAGTGCATAATTATAAAATCATTCTCTGTGTTAGTTTTAGAAAGTAAAATAATTTCACATCTGCCAGCCTTTATGATCGAAAGCTGGATTTTATTTGGAAAGAAATTTAGTTTCAGGAAAATTCTTTGTGCATGTATGGGTGTTCATGGTTTATGAGGTGAATATATGTGGATTATGAACACAGGC
>JADRCG010010468.1:4041566-4056397 GCA_019844195.1 Rhabdomys dilectus
CATTTTCCACTTTAAAGTATGAGACAACACATTTTAAAGCCAGCATAACCTCCTTTCTTAAAGTGGAAAATGAAAGAATTCACTGCATGGCATTTTATTCTTGACACAGGGATGCTATAGTTCAATTCACTATCACCCCAGGAGGCAGGCTCAGTACAGTGTGAGCTGTGAGCTTTCTACCCTCGAAGCTGGAAATACCCAGCTGCTGCACTGCGGGTGGTGAAAAAATTATACTTTCAGATAACATGTCTGCCAGAGATGAATAAGAAGGTAGATTCCGAAGACTTATAATTATTTGATATTTTCTTGTGCCCAGTCATTATGATCCTTTGCCGCAGGTGGATATAGCTGCATCTTACCTTCTTATCTTTCATCCTGGTGCTCAAAAGTCCCATGTGATTCAGAAGTTTATTTCATACTCTCTTCCATTAGCAGACTGAGAAAAAGCTTGAATTCCTATAAGAAAAATAAATTAAGGTATGTGACAATGTGAAGTTTTCTTTTTTATTTTTTTTAACTTTTATTGGATATTTTATTTACATTTCAGATGCCATCCCATTTCCCCATTTCCCCTCCCTAGACCCCTATCCCATGTCCCCTTTTCTTTTTTGCTTTTATACTGTTTTTTTAAAAATGTTAATCAAAGGCTTTATAAGTTTGGTAATGTTCAATCAGAAGTGTAACCCAATACCCAACCTAGATATATCAACTATCTTTGACTGGTGGAGACGTGAACATCTGCCTCCATGTCCCCCTTCTCTCTTTCTCTCTCATCTCCTAGCTTCTCCTCTCCTTTTTCTTCTCCTCTTCTTACTCCTTCTCTTCCTCTCCATATTCCTCCCATCTTAGCTCCTCCTACATATCACCCTTCCTGTTAAAATAAAACTTTTCTCTCAAAATACAATTAGAACATAATTATGCCTATTTGTACCAGTGAGGTACAAGATAGTCCTAAAACCCAGTCCATCATTTTGTTGGCTAACCAGAACCTCTGTCATCTCTCTTAACTAAAACACTTAGTTCTGAACCTGGCTTTAGAATGAATGTCAGCTGAAAACCATCCACTCAGATCTTTTCTCTCAAAGTAAATAGCCAGGATTGGCTGCGAGACTATACATTTTCAACCCTGTCAGAAATCCAGAATGACTGAGTTAATTGAAATTATGGGAAACACAAAACATAGCTTCTAAAACTTAGCCAATTTATAGAGAATGCTGAACACCTGAACAATCCGTATACTTCAGAAGGTTGGAGTATCAAATCTTCAGTCTTCTGGCCCAGGATCATCTGACAGACCTTGGTGATGCAGAATTTTTAAGGGCTGATTACTCTGTCTAGGCAGATATAATCAGTCAACTATTCCACAAGTGTGTCCTTTTCTGGACAGTGATTTGTCTGTAGATGAAAAGAGGCAATTCTTGTCTAGTGGCTGTCTCACCACAACTGGAGTAACTCCAAGGATGCTCAATTTCTTCTTAGAATCCAAGACAGGAAGCTGTCAGGAGCAGACAGGTCTCTAATTAAAATGAAGATTAGTACAGAAATGTTTGTAATGTCAATTCTGTGGACTTCTGACGTTTTTGAAAGCCAACTATCCATGTAAGGTAATCTGTTGTCTGTTAACTACTCTCAGCTATTTCTAAATAAAATATAGAAAACACCCTAAAAATAAACTCAAAGCCGTAAATTTGTTATGGTCCCTTAACTCACAGGCTAACCATCTCAAATCAATTAAAAAAAGTTGAAGGACTGGGTCTAAGCCTTGTATTTCTAAATGTGTTATACAGGCACAATGCCCATGAGAGTATCAATATTCATCTCACTTATATCAATAGGAAGCTCGTACCAATGAAAACCTTAAATTTGAAATCTAATTCTGGAAGTCAAACTTGGGTCCTCTCTAAAACCATCAAGTGCTTTTTATCTGGTGAAACATCTCTCCAGTTTTTGTCATGTGATTTTTAAGTTCAGCATACAAATGAACACAAAATGCAGGAAATAGGATTGACATTTGTTATTGATATACGTTTTCTTTTTATGTGATAATATGGATATGTAATTTGTATGATGTTTCTATTTGGATAACTCTCTTTTGTAAATATGCTAGTTTTTCAACTTTAAAAAAATCTAAGTAAATTTTGTACCATTTAAGAAATTATAACTTCCTCTTGATAATAATCATACAGTTTTCTACCAATAGGTTATGGCTATGCAATAAACCCTAGCTAACCCCCCCTGTTCCAACAAAACCACTACTTTTCCCTAGAAAGATAGCCCAATATTAACCACCTTAGTCCCCAAGTCCAGGGAATAGGGGTGTTGACTCTTCATTAACTTCTTCAAGCTGATTATGGGCATTGAGATATTAGAAGGGGGGGGGTAAATTGATAAGCCTCTGACGCTGTGTCTTCACTGCATCCAGATGGAATTCCAGGACATCAGAAGTTTGAGGACAATGTGAAGTTTTCTATTCTCTAGTTCCTTTGCTTTCCTGGAAATGGTCTACTTAGAAAAAAAAAATTGGCTATATTTGACTTTAGTTTAAAGACGAACACATCATTACTTCAGATTTAGACCTTCTCTATTTCATCCTCTTCTTAAAAAAACAGTTATAACTCTGACCATAGGGTGTTTGTGGAACTAGGATTTACTGACTTTCCCATGTGTCAGGTATTGACTATTTTTTTTTATATTCATTATTTCACTTAACAATACAACTGCCTAAGGTTTTACATTTTCCAGAAGAGAATAGTGAGGCTCAGAAACTTTGATGATTTTAACCAAATTTTAAAATCCAATAAGTCGTATAATCGAACATCATTAACATATAATTGACAAAGATCGTATGCATTTGGGATGTAAATGTGATATTTAATAATGCAATTAACATATCTGTCATCCATTCAATTTATTATTCTTGTTATTTGAGGTGGTTTAAATAAGTATGGCTTCTATAGGCTCATAGGTTTGAATGCTTGCTTACCAGGGAGTGGTACCACTTGATGGAGAAAAGAAGGTGTGGCCTTGTTGGAGTAGGTGTGGCTTGTTGGAGGATGGAGGATGAGCTGTGAAAGGTCCAGTAACTCTCTTTCTGCTGCCTGCAGTTGTGGATGTAGACCTCTCAGTTAGTTCTCTAGCAATATGTGTGCTTGAATCCAGCCATGCATCTCTCCATGTGTCTTGCCATAATGATAATGGGCTAAACCTCTGAAACTAAGCAAAATCCAATTAAATGCTTTCTTTCATCAGAGTTGCCATAGTTAAGGTTTCTCTTTACAGCAATAGAACATTGACTATGACATTATTCAAAGTTATTCTATTCTTTAGGAACTTTATGTATGCGTGTAGTATCCTTTGATCAAATTCAACACCTCATTTCTCACCTCAAATTCTTATTTATCAACTTCACCACTACTCCCTCCAAATTTTATGACTTTTTTTTAACCCACTTACTGTTGCCTGTATGTGGATGGGTGAAGGACCACTACTAGAACATGAGTAATTTCTCAGAGGTCAAGTTTTCTCTGAAGAAAACTGACTCTCTCTCCCCTAAACGTCAACAATTGTCAATAACTCCTTTTCTGGAGATAGAACTTCATAAGGTCCCACTTACTAATTCACGTTGGTGTTTTGGCTTATGATGGTCTTGTGTATGTAATCAAAGATACTATCAAGTTATGGTCTTCTAGTTAATTCTATTTTGCTCCTGATACCCACTGCTTCTGATTTTTACAACCTTTCTGTGCTGATCCTTGAGTAGTATTATATGAGTGTGTGTGTGTGTTTGTGATATGTGCATCATTTAGAGCTGAGCACTCCTTAGTCACTTATTCTTTGCAAACTGACCAGTGTGGGTTCCTGTATTCGTTGCTATCCACTACAAAAAGAAGCTTCTCTGATGAGGCTTGAGAGATGCACTAATCTTTGCCTGTGATAAAAAGTCATTAATATTCAGTTTACTACAATGTCCATTAGCAGAATAGTACTAGGTATTCCTCTAGAGCCAATGATCAATCTAGCAAGTCATTGGACTTTAGGATAGTTGTTAGTACCAGTCATGAACTCCATCATGTGGAAAGTGCTTTAAAGGCAATCATACAATTGTTGGTTATTCCCATAACAGATATGTCATTGTTGTATCAATAGGCATATCTTGCCAGGGCAGTCATTACTGTATTTCTCAGAGTATACAGCTAAGTACCGTTGGTCATTTTTCTTCCCAGTGGTGCGTATGGCATCTTATAGCACTATGGAAGGTAACCAATAGGAATGAGGCTTCCATATTGGGATGCATTTGATTCCTTTACCTTCTATGGTTCAAGTATGTGTTCTCTTCAGCAATAGGGTTTACCATGAAGTTCTGGAGGGTTTCTAAAAGCAATGGTAATGGCCTGTAGTGTTGAGGGGCATCTATTGACTAACACCTTGAAGAGGAATAACCTATATTTGGCACTGAGCTTCTTGTTTGTTTGCTTATGATGTTCAGGCATTGCCTCCGTTACAATGTCGCTCTATTTAAACTCCTTTTAAATGTGTGTGTATATATTTTAGGAAGCTTCCACGGTAGGAGTCTCCATATGGACTTTCCAGAGGTATTTTGTGTTGTGTATTCCCCTTCAAGCTCCCTCTTCTATCTGCCCTCCCACCATCCACCTTATTCAATTTTTCCTGTTCTATCATTCCCCTTTCTTCTTTCGTAACACCTGCATTCTATGAACTTTTCCTTGAAGTTTACCACTCCATGGCCCCTTGCTAGTTTCCTGACTCCTATACTCATAAAGACACATATCTAAAGTTTCAAAGTCAGCATCCAGTATGAGAGAAAACATGCTTCCTGGTCTTCTTGAATCTGGGTTACCTCACTCAGAATGGTTATTTCCAACTGCATATCTTCATTAGTAAATTTCAGAGTTTACGTTTTCTTTGCAAGCTGAATAATATTCCACTGTGTATACACACTACATTTTCTTCATTCATTTAGCAGTACGTGATGAACATTTAGGCTGTTGCCATTTCATAGCTGTTATGAATGACGTGCCAGTGAACAGGGATGAGCAAACATCTCTCTGGTACAATACGTAGTCCTTTTAGAATGTGCTCAGGAGTGATAGAGATGGATCATCTGATGGAAACTGACAGAGTCTTATCATGTAGCCTAGGTTGTCCTTGAACTCATGTTAAATCCTAGGTTAACCTCAAACTAATGGCTTAGCCTCTTGAGTGCTGTATTTATGGCACTGAGCTGCCTCACAGTTATTGTGGTGAAGCATTTGAGATCTACTCTCAGCAAATTTAAATGAATGAATACTTGCTAATAAGTGGTAGTCACTGTGTTACTCCAGGTTCCTAGCGTTTCTTCAAGTCATGCTATGTACTCTTTGATCAGTAGCTCTGCTTTTTCTTCTTGTTCTACCACTTTTTTTCCTTTATGAGTTTGACTTTCATTACATACAAAAAAACAAATAAGTAAAATTATGTAACATTGATCTGTGTTTGTCTGGCTTATTTCTTTTAGCCTAATGTCTTCAAATTTCATCTAAAATATTGCAAACAGTCTAATTTAAGTCTCTCTTTAAGGATGAAAAATCTATTATATATTACACTTTTCCTTATGATTTAGGCTGTTTTATTTATTTATTTTTTTGCCAGGGAATACTAATACAACAAAAAGTATACATGTGCAATTGATAATAATTTTTTACCCACGTGGGATAAATTTTCGGTAACACGATGGCTGAATCTTACAACATTTCTAGTTTTTCAACATTTTTAGAAACCTCAGTACTGTTTTCCATATTTGCTATGTCACTTTACGTTCTCATCAAAAAGATTCCCTTTACTTCTTATCCACAACAGTGTTTAATGTTTTCTGACTCTATCATCCTGTGTAATTTTGATCTGCATTTCTATTACAGTTAGAGATACCCATCATCCACACACCTTCTGGCTATTTACTATGGCATCTTTGAACAAACTTCTGTTCAGGTTATTTGCATGATTTTTTATCAGCTCATTTGTCTTTTGCAATAGGATCTGATCCATATATATTTAATTTATTTATTAGTCGTTTTATTTGTTTACATATCAAATGTTCTCTCCCTTCCTGGTCCCCCTTTCATGACCCCCTCACCCCAGCCCTTCCCCTTTGCCTCTAAGAGGGTACTCTCTCATCCACCCACCCACTCCTGCCTAAGCCCTCTAGCATCCCCTTTTTCCGGGGCATCAAGCCTCTACAGGACCAAGCGTGTCCGCTGCCACTGATGCCAGATGAGGCAGTCCTTTGCTATGTATGTATGTAGCAGGAGCCATGGACTGGCCAATGTATACTCTTTGGTTGGTGGTTTAGTCCCTGGGAGCTCTGAGGGGTCCAGTTAATTGATATTGTTGTTCTTTCTATGGGGTTGCAATCCCTTTCAGCTCTTTCAGTCCTTCCCCTAACTCTTTCATTGGGGTCCCCGGGCTCAGTCCAAGGGTTGGCTGTGAGTATCTGCATCTACCTTAGTGTTGGCAGAGCATCTTAGAGGGCAGCCATACCAGGCTCTTGTCTTAAAGCTCTTCTTGGCATCAGCAATAGTGTCTGGGTTTGGTGGCTGCAGATGGAATGGATCGCATTGTGAGATGGTCTCTGGATGGCTTTCCTTCAGTCTCTGCTCCATTTTTGTCCCTGCATTTTGTTTTGACAGGGAAAACTCTGGGTTAAAAACTTTAGATGGGTGAGCGGCCCTCCCAGTTCCTTATATAATTAAGTTTGAATCCATTAAAAGATACATCTCTTCTACGTTTGTCATGCCAAAGCTTGTGCCTTAACCCCAAGCTGCCTTTATAATAGAAAGTCCTAAGTAGATGCAAGCTGTGAGTGTAAAAGTTCAGGAAGTCATACATATGAAAATGTCTAGATGATGAAAGTGGGAGAGATGTGAGAAATATTTGTGTACAGTGCTTGACTTCAAGAGTGACGGCAAAGCAGCCTTAGCCTCAGCAAAGATGAAAGCCACGCTCCTGCTGCCGCTGCTGATGCATTGGTGAGGAAGCACCAGGGAACTGATGCAGTCTTTTAGACTGAGAGCAAATGATATCATATTACAGGGTTATTGGAGAGCAGTCCATAATTGTATTCTGCAAAAATACAGAAGCAAGCATACACAGTTAAATCATAAGAATATACAATTGCATTATGTAGGTCAAACATTTTATTTCAGAGGGCAAAACAACCGTACAAGCAAAAGATGTGTTAAGTTTTGTGTCTTATCAAGGCTTTAAGAAACTATTACTAGGCTCATTTATTTTATTTTTATGGGGACCTAGGATGAATTCCAACGGGAAGACTATAAAAATTACATATTCTTCTATCTGTATTGCGTCTAAAATTAAAGTTTTTAATTTTCATGAAGAGGAAGCACCATTGCAGTTTTTTTTTAAAAAAGGAATAAAAAAGTTGAACGAAGCTCAGGCAGGGAGAAGAAATGTCATGATGTCATGGTCCTGACAGGATTCATACGGTGGCAGAATGAGTAACATCTAGGGATCTGCTGGCAGAAGGACTTATCTCAGGTTGCCAGGCTCACACACTGAATTACTACTGAGGCTGCATACATATTGCTCAAGCCCCAAGACTCTTCAGGAGTTCTGAAGTCTGTTCCATATTAGAGTAGGGAAACAGTACCACTTTTATTTTGTTTGGAGTCTGACATGCATACACATCACTTTATATTATTTGGTGTGGATGTGTTTTCATGTTAAAAGAAAGTTAATGGAAAACTTAAGTTCAATGAAAGGACTATACATTTTGTAAAAGGATATAATTACATTGTGGTCCCGTGGTTTGGGTCAAAATTATGTTATATTGGGTCATTGCTTTCTTGTAATGGGTATATCAAGCAAAAAAATGGGAAGAGAAATATGTGCTATAGGGATGTGAGGAAATAGGGGAGATTACCAAAGATCTTATGTCTTGATTTTAATGATTTGACACATGGGTGAATTTTATATTTTCATACCTGCAGCTTATTGTACATTATACTTTAATAAAATCTCTTAAAGATCTGTTAAAAACTGTGACAGATAAACTTCATTTATCAGTCCAATTTGTTTTTCTTCCGTACATGTAGACATTGTTCATATTTCTGTGACTCCTTGCATTCAAGAATAACACCACAATGTACTCTTTTTATCGGTTTTCTTCAGCTCAGTGAGGGACATTTTGAAGTCTTAAAATATAGACATATGTCTTACTAATTACAGATTAGAATTAGAATTAATCTAGAATTCACAGTATCTTGGGGTTGGAGAGAAGGCTAAGCAGTGAGGAGCACTTTTTGCTCTTGCAGAGAGGATTTATGTTGGGTCTGTAGAATTCATGGGGTGGTACATAACTATCTGTAACTCTAGTTTCAGGATATCTAATGCCTTCTTCTGGACTATGTGGGCACACATATGGCATACAGACATATCTGTAGGCAAAACATTCAAACACATAAACCAAATAAATGTAAAAAATTTTAAAAGAACTAGTATCTCTTTTGCTTTCTTCCCCACTCTCTCCTAGCTAACACCAAACTCAGGTTTCCATAGTATTTCAAAGTATTTTTAATATTTTATTTCATTTTATTCGTAATAATAATCTCAATTATTACATATACTTGAGAGGAAGTTTATTATGTTCAGTTTTCATGTAAATCACAGGCCTTCATCAGATACAAGCCACATAGTTCCACCCACAAGATTATTCATACAGATGCATTTCCTCATTTAGAGCCCTCAACCTGACATTGAACTCCAGTTCATCAATGCGATTATTCATTAGCATTAATATCTCTGGCATCTGGATCCTCAGATAACTATCTTCCATATTTTTAGTTTTATTATAGCTGAGTGATGACAGCCAATTAGCAAACGAAGAAAGCAGTTTTGAATAGTTTGTCATTATGATAAGACACTATAAATGGAACCCACACAGTCTTGATTTTTTTCTTTTCCTTTTAAGTAAGAAAAGAGAATCTCTTGGTTCAGAGAGAAGCACATGATTTAAATAATGGCATCAATTTTGATCTTCCATCTCTACTTATTCTTTTTATAATCTGCTTCCTTTTGTAGTTAGGAGATGGCTACCTTCACTTAGGAATTTTAACATTACTATGTCATGATTCCACAGAACTACCAAAGTCTTCCAAAAGCAACCAGTGACCTCTTTATTGCATTGTTGTTAAATAAATAGCTTTAACCACTTGACCAAGCAGTGATGTAAACTATGGAATGGCTCTACTTTACTGTTATATTTTCACTCTACTATTATTTTTACTTTACAATTATTTTTTTAAAAGGTTTTCATTTTGAAATAATTCAGACTTGCAGAATTCTTATGAAGATAAAACAGAAAATTTAAAATTCTCTACTCAGCTTCCTATGATGTTAGAATCACACATAACACTAAAACTAAGAAATTAACACTGGTGCAGTATTATTAGAAGGATTATAAGCTTTTATTTTTTTTTAAATCATGGTTTTTCTTTCTTTTCCAGAATTAGTCTGTGTTCCATGTGGCTTTCACTCATCCAGTTTTTCTTCATCTCCTCCAAACAGCTACCATTTCGTTATATTTGGTTGTTTATCTTTTTCCCTCTTATTATGTTGTATTAATTCTGATTGTCATGGGAGATGCCAACCTTGTTACCTCACATCGGGCCAGGCTAAAGTTCACCATTGTAAAGTTATTCTTCACCTTTCTCCCATTCGGTTACAGAAAGCTACAAACATTTCCTGTAAAAAAAAGCCAGAAGGCAAATATGTGTGAATCCATGGCTATGCAGGTACTTTCAAGATTTAGCTCTTCCAACTAGCAAAAATATAAATAAACATCACATCATGGTAAATAAACATTCTCTAATAGGGATCCAACAATATTAACTGATTCTTGCACTCGTCCTCAAAAGGCAGTCACCAAATTCCATTACAACTAAGGGAAACAAATCTCACCACTCTCAAAGAATGTGTTGGCATGAGTTAAATGTTCTGCAATAATTATTTTGATTCTGTATAGATCTCCTTCTGTTCTCAATGTTTCTCTCACTAATATAGTCATTCAATGATGAATTTTTTTTTTATGAAGAAACCATTATTGCCATGTTTTAATGGTAATTTGCGTGTGTAGAATACTGCAGTATGTATGTGTGCCTGTGTTTATGTATATGGAAGCCAGAAATTGACATGAGCGTCCTTCTTGATAACTGTTTTCATCTTAATATTTGAAACTTTCTCACTGAACCTGGACTTCCTGTTTTGACCACAGTGCCTGTCTGAAAGCCAGATGGATCTTCTGTCTTCACGTCCCTATCACTGGGGTTACATATGTGTGTTGCAAAATTTTGCTTTTATGTGAGTTTTGGAACATAGTTCTAGGTTTTCATGTTTGTGCAGCAACTGCCTAAGTAGTCTCTCCAACCTTAATGTGGTTGGTTGTTTTTGTTTCCTTTTGTTTGGGGAAATTAGCTATTACTACTTTATTTTGCATACTATGTAGCTTTTGTCATTGAGCGTCCTTCTAGGTTGACATCTATTTCCCTATAGCATGACCCATCCCTTTTGCCTTGAGCACTTCTCCAAGTTTCTGAAGGTTCAAGGTGTATCTTATTTTCCAGTGTGGAGTCAGCCATTTCTCCATAAGTCAGTTATCTTTCCTGGAGAAAATGTAGAAATCTAGAGATATGCTCTCTCCTACTGAGGTGTCAGTGCTTCTGAGCCTCAGTAGACTGAGTCAGAAGACGCAAGTCTAGTAAATCATGTACAGGCTTGCATGAATATTTATTTTTATAACAATTTATTACGTAAACAAGAATTTACACTGATAATCCAACCTTTATCCAGCAGCAACGTTTATTCCCGTGAGACTGGATTACTTACCTTTTTTGTTGTTGTTCTCTTGAAAAAATGACTTTCATTTTTGACAATATATTTATTATATTTCAACCTTAGTACACATACGAAGTAGTTTCAGAATCTGCAAAGGGCACTCCTTGGAGAAGTAATTTACCAACGATAAAGCAATGTCTTTTCTTTGTCTTTTGACTTGCAGCATTAACACAAGACTCAATTTTTCAAAGTAGTGTAGGAAATTTCTATCCCTCATCAAGATTGTATCATGCATTTAAATTCTTCTCATTCATCTTCAGTTATTCTCTATGTCTTCTCCAGGTCTTGGATGGCTGGTATATTTAAAGTATACATATTGAAAATATGTGAAATTTACTATTTTATGTACAAATAGTCTAGATAAATGCACAGTTAGACAACTCCTGCTGCAGTCTCTTTCTTACCTCCAGCTCGGGTCTCTCTAATCTGTATTTTGCTTCCTCAGTTTTGTATTTCTGATGTGTCACATGAAGTCACACAACTTGTAAACATTTTTTGACTGACTTCTTTTGCTAAGAAAAGAACTTTAAATTTACTAATTTTTTTGTGTGTATGTGAATTTAGTTTGTTCTTATAGTGATTTGAATAAGGATACATACCACCTCCTGACTACATAGTACCAAGTGTCGGAGCCATTTAGGAAAGGCTATGGCAAGCAAATAAGTTTGGTGGAGATGGCCTACTGTTTTGCCTGGCTGCCATATGTGTGCTCTGAGGCGCAGGGTCCTCAGATACTTTATCCTAGGATTGCTTCTTGATGCTGATATGCCTTTTCTGCCAGTCTATTGGGCAGATTTCCTGCAGAATCAATATGAAGATGTACTTTCTTGTAATAATGCTGTGTAGATGAATTGATGATTTCATAGTTCCTGATAGTGATTTTATAAAATTCCTAAATTGATAAAAGTAATCTAAAGCCCACTGTAGAATAAAAGCTGCAAATAGTGCTATGTAAACCTTCATGTGCCATGGGTTAATTGCACTAGGAAAAGAAAGCAGGCTCGGAAAAATTTATGACCAAGGAAAATATTCCTTCTAGGTTAGGAATGAGGCCACTATCTGGAAACTAAAGGTCATAAAACTGGGAATGGGCAGTTTGTTGTAGATGCAAGGACAGAAAATAAGTGATGGACAATTTATATAAAACTTCGAAATAATAAGACACAAACAGATGATTTGTCTCTTGACAAAACTGTACTAACTTACGACACAAAAATTACTGCTTTAAACTTACAATGAACTTATGGAGCTAGTAACAGATAGTGAATGTTTAATCAGGTACTAGTCTAATGGAGATATGTAAATAATTCTGTTGTAGTTCCTTAAGGCTTATCAATCTGTGACATGAACCTTTGTCTTGAATTTACTATGAACTTATATAATGTAAAAATGCTTAGAAAATCATGTGGTTAATTATCCTGAGAAAGTATAAAAACTAAGAACAACAGTAAAGTGGCAGTGCAGCCTTGTTCAGATTTATTCAGTGTGTGTGTTGTCTATGTGTAGTGGTTTGAATATATTTGGCCCGGGGGTGACACTATTTGGAGGTATGGCCTTGGAGTAGGTGTCTCACTGTGAACATGGGCTTTAAGACCCACATCATAGCTGCCTGTTAGTATTCTACTAGCAGCCTTCACATGAAGATGTAAAACTCTCAGTAACATGCCTGCTTGGATGCTGCTATGCTTCCATCTTGATATTGGACTAAACCTCTAAACCTGTAAGCCAGTCCCAATTAAATGTTGTTCTTATAAGAGTTACCTTGGTCATGGTGCTTGTTTACAGCAGTAAAACCCTAAGACAAAAGTTGGTACCAGGGCCTGGGGTATTGCCGTGATAGGCATGATTTTGCTTTTGTTTGGAAGAATGTGGATTCTGGGACTTTGGATTTGGAAAGCAGTGGAATGCTTTAAATGAGTTATCCTAGAAGGAATTTGGAAGACTTTGTTACTGAGAGTGATTTGAATTGTGCAGACCTGGCCTAAGAGGGTTCAGTGGAGAATTTCAGTATGTGGCATAGGGACTGTTTTTGTGGGATTTTGATGAAGAATGTGACTATTTTTGCCCCTGTCTATAGAATTTGCCTGAGACTAAGATGAAGAGACTCAGATTAATTGCATTGACAAAGAAAGTCTCAGAAATGCCCATCATAGACTTTTTTTCTCTAAGTCTCATAAAGAGCATTTTAAATAAGCATAGCAAGCTGAGAAAAAATATAAAATATATGATTTGAATATTAAAAGGGCATCAGGAAGAGAAATGGAGCTGAATTCTGTGTTCTAGGATAACTGAATTAAGGGAGTAGTGACCATGGGGCAAGATCCTACCCAGCTAAATTTAGGTTTAGTACAAGCTTTTAACCCCAGGAGGTGAAGAGAAACAGATTCCTAAGTTCAAGGCCAGTCTAGAACAGAGCAAGTTCTAGGTGAAGAAAAATTTAAATCCAGACTTGCTGGACTACCCCTTTAAGAGACAGGTATGCAGATCTCTGAGTTCAAAGTCAGTCTACAGAACAAGTTCCAGGACAGCTGAGCTTAGGCAGTGAAGGAGTTGGAAAACAGAAAGCAGGTGATAATGTGATAGAACAAATGGACCATGATCCAGTCCTAGCAAGCAGCACAACTCAGCAGCTTTGGCCATGTGGCTCTGGCTTTTCAGTCAAGAACAGAAAGCACTACTGGGACAATTGATGCTGGTTAGCTGGAGCTAAGAAATTAGCAGTGATTAAGAAGAGACCAGCATTACTGAGGTAAAATGTTCTGGAAAGTATTTTCTGAGAGCATAAAGAAGCTGTGTTCCAGAGATAGCCAAGGTTGTACCTCCTGTAGCAGCTGTACTTGGTAATGTGTAAGAGTCACCCAGGTGGTACTGGTTTAAAGGCATGAAGGGGTCATGAAGAGCAGCTGAGGATGAGCAATGTGAGAAGCTATGGGAAGGCATTGGTGAAGGTGAAGCCTCAGTTGAAGTGATGCTCCAGGTCTGAAGGGGTCATGCAAAGGAGTTGTTGAGGCTTGGCACCATGAAGGAAGCCTATGAGAGGTTATTGGTGAAACCTAGTTGCAGCAGAAGAATCCAGATATTGGAGATGCCAGGATCATGGCACCTCCAAGAACAGCAGTGACAATGGAGAAGATCAACCTAAGCTTAGAGTGCCACAGAGAGCAGAGCTAAAGAAATGATGTCAGCCCTTTATAGGAGCCCAGAAGATCATGTGTGGATCCCAGACATTGAAACAAGAAGCTTTAACAGTGAAGTTACCTTGGAGACCCAAAGATATTCGAGATGCCAGAGCCATGGGCTATCTGCTGAGGAAAGCTGCTAACGGGGAGTGGAAACAGCCCAGGAGAAAGAACTTTGTTGCAGTCAACAATGATGAAAGAGGAGTTGGAGATCTGAAAATTGCTTTGCCATTGGACATGGAAATGTAGAGTTTGGAGTTTGCCCAGCTGGTTTCTTGTCTTGCTTTGGAGGTTTCAGTTAAATGATTGGATGAATCTTTGAAGTAACTTTGAACTTTGGACTTTTAACATTGTTGAGATTGCTATAGACTATGGGGACTTTTGAAGTTGGACTAAATGTATTTTTGCATTATGCTATGTTTAAATATCGCCACCATAGACTCATATGTTTGGACAAGTCTATGGGGGCCAGAGGGTGAAATGTAGTGGTTTAAATATGTTTGGCCTAAGGAATAGCACTATTTGGAGGTGTGGCCTTGGAGTAGGTGTCTCACCGTGGGCATGGGCTTTAAGACCTTGATGATAATGGGCTGAATCTCTGAACATTATTAAATGCAGTCCTTATAAAGAGTTTCCTTGGTCATGGTGTCTGTTCACAGCAGTAAAATACTAATTCAGACACTATGTGTGCTTCTCTCTCTCTTTCTTTCTTTCTTTCTTTCTTTCTTTCTTTCTTTCTTTCTTTCT
>JADRCG010010468.1:4056407-4077369 GCA_019844195.1 Rhabdomys dilectus
CTTTCTTTCTTTCTTTCTTTCTTTCTTTCTTTCTTTCTTTCTTTCTTTCTTTCTTTCCTTTCTTCCCTCCCTCCCTCCCTTCTTTCTTCTCTTTCTTCCTCTCTTTTCTTCTCTCTCTGAATCCAAAGAGTTAAGAAACTTCAAGCCTTTACTGGACCAGAGAGTGGTCTGAGTCAAAGAGAAAAGAACCCAAGTAATGAAGTTGCTATTAGTAGGAATTAATTGCCAGAAGTCCACAGCTTTTGGCCCTGAAATGACAAGAAAGAGTTAAATTGCCAAAAGTATTCAGATTTTGTCCCTGATCACCAACTCTCACTACTAAATGATATTTACTTTTTTGGTGAATAATTTGAAGTCATTGTATATCACGTATCTGAGGTTTTTTTTTTTTTTTTTTTTTTTTTTTTTTCGAGACAGGGTTTCTCTGTGTAGTCCTGGCTGTCCTGGAACTCACTCTGTAGACCAGGCTGGCCTTGAACTCAGAAATCTGCCTGCCTCTGCCTCCCAAGTGCTGGGATTAAAGGTGTGTGCCACCACCGCCCGGCCTGAGTTTGTTTTACATTGCTTAGCCATTACTAAAAATGATGGCAAAGATTTTGAGTTCATAATTGAGTTCAAATGCCACATTTAAGACAGAATGTAAGTGAAACTTTGTTTTCAAACTATGAAATAACTACTATATTTTCAGGTTCTTGCACTTAAGAAATTTGAGTTATTAGTATTCCACAATTAGGCACCAAACCCTGGCGCTATTACTGATACCATGTTGTGCTTGCAGACAGGAGCCTAGCATGACTGTCCTCTGAGAGGCTCTATCTGCAGCTGACTGAGACAGCTACAAATACCTACAGCTAACAATTGGACTGAGATAGGGGATCCCTATGAAAGAGTTAGGGGACAGATTAGAGGAGCAAAAGAGGATTGCAAATATATCAAGTAACCCGGAACCCCTGGGAGCTCCCAGAGACTAAGCTACCAGCCAAGCTATATGGACTGGTCTGTGTTCCCCCAGCATACATAAAGCAGAGGACTGCCTTGTCTGGCCTCAGTGGGAGAGGATGTTTTCAATCCTGTAGAGAATTGATGCCCCAGGGAAAGGTGATGCTGGGGAAGGGTTAAGGGAGTGGGGAGCATGCTCTCAGAGGCAAAGGGGTGGGAGGATGGGGTAAAAGGAATAACATTTAAAAAATAGAATAAAAGAAAAAAAAAGAAATTTGGGATAGAGCCATGACTCATATACACAGGTTTAATGTGCATGGTAACTGATGAAGAATAAAAAAATCTTAAAATAAATATTCAATGAATGTAAGAAAATAATTTATAGAAGTATGCTCAGTTAAAACCTAATATATATGTATATATAAATTAATAGCAACTAAAATATATATTGCTTCCTCCAATATTGTTATGTTCTTTTTGTTGATTTCTGATAGAATGTGAATATATTTAAGAGTTGACTCCCTGTGGAGAGGATTTTCGAGGTGGTAGCCAATTGTGTCAAGTATATGGCTTTAGTTGTAGGGGCCTGAGTCTGGTTTGAGTTCATTTCCCATTGTGTATCCTTCTGAGCCTTTCTGCTGTCTATACAGTAAGGATTAGAATAACACTGACCTCAGAGTTGAATATTAAAAGCTACATGGTTATAAAGAGCCTGGATAGGTTTTCCTCACATTACCGGTGTTTAGAGGTCTTACTATGTTCCTGGTTCAATTCCATAGTTATTTTATCTGCATTGATTGTCATGTTCATGAGAAAAAACAAATTACACATAGATTTCTCACTTTTACCTTGTGAGTAATCATTTACATCACAGCTATATTAAGCCATATCGTGGCTTAAATGTGATCTTAGTTATTTCCTTAACCATACAGGAATAAAAGTTAAGGCTGAGAATACTCAAAAACTTCAAATACCAGGTTCTGACCAGAAGGATCTGTTAGAAATGGTCAAATCTAGAAAAACAAAAGAAACTGACTTACCAGTAAATACTCTCTTGCCTGTAACCAGGATGTAGTTTCTCTTCTCTTACAAGTACACCTTGATATAAAAGACTGACTGTTTCACATTTCACTCTCTGGTAGTATTTTCCTGGTTATTAATCATTTTGGAAATCTCTGCCCTGAAAGTAACTAGATTTTGTTTTAGAATTTAATGAGATGAATCTTGATAATATTAGTTATACTAAGAAATTATGCAGTCCAGAAATGCATAAAGCTTAGAGTTAAATGTTTGGGCAGGATAACTTATGGCATTTATATTTTAGAGTATTATGTATCAGCACAGAAAGAAATGAACATTGTCTAAATAGAAATTACTCTATATAGTTGAGATTTAATGGAGCAAAGAATTATTTTGGAAGGCATAGAGATTTGCTGTGCTCCATCATGACAAAAAGTTAACACATATTATGAGCTGGTTTATTTGAAGCACAAACTTCAAGAGTTATTAAATATAATTTCCCAAATACTCAGCATTTGGTGAGATTTTTCAAAAGCAAAAGCTTCATATTTCAATTCATATTCATTTTCTTTCTAATCAGTTTCTCACTTTTGAGAAAAGATTTCCATAACTATTTCTTATTCCAAGTATTTTTCTGTGATGAAAAGGATTAATTTCCTTAAATATCTTTAATAATAACTTGGTAAAGAATTTTTTAACTTAGCCTGAAACCCCCCTGCTAAGTTCCTTTGTCCGTGTAATTTTGATTATAAAGAATTCAGTACATTTTTTTTATAGTAAGAGGAAAAGAAAAATAAGAATTTTATAAATTAAGAATTCACAAAGGTTGTAATATGTTATCTGATGCTATAGAGGTTGCCCAGGTAAGACAAAGCCCTGTAGAGAAAAGTTGATAAGTACTCTAATGATTTCAAATATTCTCCATTATTATTATTTCTTCATTATCCTCTTCCCCTTTTTCTCCTCCTCATCATCGTTTTTGGATATAGTGTTTGCTATACATCTATAACTGGCTTAGAAATCACTGTGCAGTCCAGGCTGGTCTCAAATATGTCTTCTTTGTGCCTCAGTATCTAAAGTACTGGGAATACAGGTTTAAATCATCACATTGTATTGTTTTTTGAACCAGTTCTTTAAAAACTCCAATTATTTAAAAATTCTGGTAAAATAAGTTTAATGTTCTCCTGTGGGTAGTGGTTGCTGGGAACGCTGAAAGTTTCTCCAGGGGTAAGTTAGGTGCAGTGGCTGTGGCTCACTAAATGCCTCTCCATGGCTCCTCACAGCAGGATTCCAATGACATGAGAAAGTCCATGGGTTTTTACAGGCTTTAATGTCATGGCGGATGATGGTTGAATTTGGATATGCACCCCCCTGAAACCCAGTTAGACCAGCACCATTTGTTGAAGATGCTTTCTTTTTTTTTCCTTTTTATATGTTTGGCTTCTTTGTCAAATACCAAGTGTCTGTAAGTGTGTGATTTTATTTCTGGGTCTTTGTAGGTAGGGTGGCTGGAAAATGCTGAGAGTTCCTCCAGGGAGAAGTTAGGTTCCTTAGCTGTGGGTAGTTGGCTGGGTTCCTCACAGTGCAGTCCCAATGACACAAGAAAGTCCATGGGTTTTTACAGGCTTTAATGTCATGGCGGATGATGGTTGAATCTGGATGTGCACTCCTCCTGAAACCCAGGGCAGACCTGAGTTAAATAGGGAGGGAGTGAGGAGGGGCTGAGGAAGAATGCTTAATTGGCTCCACCCTCTGGCCTTCAGGTACCTCATTAGTACGTAAATCTCTCTAGGGCCTGAGGCCTGTTCCTCAGTAACTGTTGCCCATAGACCTCTGTGTGGGAGTGCTTGTGGAGGGCTGAAGCTAAATGAAAAGAACCAGAGCCTGGGAGCAGAGCTGAACTCCTGCCGTCCAATAAGGTTCCAGGAATTTTTGGCATCCCATTAACTTGCAATGTGTATTGTTCTCGTTCCTATTTTTGTTTGTTTGCTTGTTTTTTGGTCTCACAAGAGAAGGCATTATTTGCTCTACTGCCTTCAGGGATACATCAGAACAGAAACAACAAATTGAACAAAGATGTTCAGAAACCAACAGACACTGATCTACCAGTAAGACCTGATATACAAAGTTCTGATAAAGGCCATCAAAGTACCCACACTCATTTTATTTTGATTTTGTTTTTCTGTTTTTTTTTTAATTTTTTATCAGTGGTTTATTTTTTCTCCATTCTTCTTTTATTATAAATAGATTTTGTATACACTATGTTCTGATTATGGCTTCCCTTCCATCAGCTCCTCTGAAATTCTCCCCACCAACTCTCCCATCTAAGTTTATACCCTTTCAGTCTTTTAGAAAACAAAAGACACTTAAATATGGGAGAGAAGGGAGGTCAGGGACAGAGAGGAGGGGAGGAAGGGAAGGCCAAGGTTAAGTCTAGATGTATTATATGAGAGAATAATAAATTAAAAAGATGAAACAATAAAATAATAAAACAAACATACAAAAAAAACCTCTAAGGTAAAAACATCTCCCCAAACATTATGAGATAATTAACCTTCAAAGCTGCTAATGAGTTTATTTTATGCTGGCTATAGATAATGAACGGTTGGCCTTCATTGTCATAAGTCTGAGTATGTTATGCTTTAATTTCCATCCTATTCTAAAATGCTTTTAATTTCTTTTTTAATTTCTCTTTATAACCCATTTTTAAATGAGTAGTGAATTGTTCAGTTTTTGTGTGTTTGTAAGCTCGCTGATTCAGTTGTTGATATCCAGCTTTGGTTGTCAGATAGGATGTAGGATGCTATTTTTTTTTTTAAATCTGGTAAGTTATGCTTTCTGTCCAAGCATATGGTCAATTTTGGAGAATGTTTCATAAGGTGATGAGAAGGAACATTTTGTGTTTGTGTAAAATGTTCTGTCAAGTATCTGTTAGGTACATTTGGTTTATGATATAATTTAGAAACTGCATGACTTTGCTTAGTATTTGTCTGGATGGCCTGTTTGTTGTTAAGAGTGGGTCATTGAAGTCTCCCACTATCAGTGTGTGGGTGTCAATAAGTGATTTAGTTTAGTAGTGCTTCTTTAATGAACTTGGCTGCTCTTGCGATGATTATGGGAATTACAACACCCTTTTGGCAGATTTTCCTTTGATGGTTATATAGTATCCTTGTTCCCTGTCTCTCCTGACTAGTTTTGGTTTGAAGTCTACTTCATCAGATATTCAAATGGCTACATCATCTTGTTTCATGGATCCATTTGCTTGGAATATCGTTTTTCACCTTCTTACCCTGCAGTGATGTTTATTTTTGATATTAATGTGCATTTCTTGGATGCAGCAGAAGTATGGATCCTGTTTTCATAGCCATTCTGTTAGTCTGTGTCTTTTTATTGGGAGAATTGAGACCAGTGATATTGACAGTTATCAATAAGCAGTGTTTTTTTGAGTTCTATTATTTTGTTGTTGTCATGTGGTTCCCCTCCTTTTGATTTTCTGGCCTGGAATCATTACAAAACTTGAGATAAGACTCAATTAGAATTGGAGGGGTAGAGGAAGTTTGAAGATTGCCTACTGGATTCCATGGCTGGTGTGGCTGGTGGCTTCCCTGGGTACACCAATAGGTCTTGGTAACATAGATGAAGAGATGGGGTTGTAGAGGAAGTCTCTAGGAGATGAGTTGCATAAAATACTGATAATGGGAGTAGAGATGGCCACAAACATTTCTATATGCAGCACCTCACAGGGTTTCTCAAGTCTTCCTGTTTATTATTATTTGTGTGTTTGCACATGTGTATATATTTTGTGTGTTTGTGTATGCATATGTAGATGCCATGGATCCCCCTTAGCTGGAGTTGGAGGTAATTGTAAGTTCTAAACATGGTGCTGAGACCTGAACTCCATTCTCTGGAAGACTTAATGCCTGCTGTTCACTGCTGAGCCATCTGTTCAGCTCAATATTCCCTTTTAAATCTCATTTTAAATAGAAGGGACTCATTTTTTATTCTGTCAGTTTTCTCTTACAAGAGCAAAGTTCAGACTGACCATTGTTCTAAGCAACTCACTATGGTCCACTCTATCTCTCTATCTTATCCCTGACTTGCTCTTATTATTCACATCAGGATTGAATCTAATAAACTATTGATCTATAAACTAATTATGATTCCATTTACTTTGTGGAATACAAGTCCGCACTTATATCTTTAAAATTGCAGCAGAGTTCCTCTGCCCATGGCTCCCCATCTCTTTTCTACCTCGAGCTGTCCTAAGCTACACTGAATCCCTTCTCAAGCCATCTAGTCCATTATGGGTATTTTTTTCCTCCAGAGAAATGGACAGAATTCAAGTGGAAATTGACCAATGCAAAGAAATGGGCTGTGAATTTTCCCAGAGGCAATTGTGAGGGCATATAAAGTTGTATACCCAGAAGTAAAATTTAGATGTAGAACACTGAACAGCACTGCCTAGTGTTAAGTCTTCTTCTGTGTGAAATAGTTATGAGAATTCTGTTGAAGAGAAGTTTTGCTTGTGATTGACAAGGAGTCAGGGGAATGGATAAATAAGAAGCAATTAAGTTACCTAGTATTTCATCATTGATACCTTCACTTCATTTTCCACTCAGATTACGAATTGACCTATGCAGGCCCATACTATTTTTATTTTGGCTACTTTTAAGATGCTCCATTGCACTCCTCGTCAATTCAAGGAGATTATTCTTTTGTTCCATTGTCTGATGTTGGATTTCAAGATGTAATGTAGTAACATTACATTTCTATACCTAGTTTGTGTTACCCCAATGGTTGGAAGATTTGTTTTTGCAGGCTCTGCTGAAGCAGGAGGACTTCTCGGCACTTGATATTGTTCATCTGCCTTTATCCATCCCACAGGCCTTTTTAGTCTGGATTTTTATTACTTCCAGAGTTCTACTTCAGGAAGAAGGGAAATTGAGAACGTAATGTTATGGTCTAAATGTTTGCATCCCTTCCAAATTCATTTGATCAAAGTTAATCATCAGTGTGATGTTCTCAAGAGGTATTTGGGAATCGATTAGTCCATGAGGATGGACCTGTAATGAGGGAATTAATGTTTGTGTAACAGAGGCAGCAGAGAGTTCCCTTGTTTCTTTAGTCTAATGTGTGAATACAGGGAGAAGGTCAAGAAGTGGGTTTTGACTGGACATCAAACTTGCTAAGTGTAGTGATTTTATACCTCTGAGTTCTAGAAGATACAGATTTTTGTTTTATATAAGATATCATACATGACATGTTACTTTAGCAGCCTCAAGTTAATTAAGTCAGGTTTTTTTCTACTTTTAAATGCTTCAAACCTTGTCTGGATAGTTCCCTCCCATGATCAAGTTAGAATGGAGGACAGACAGGTTCTCTATTCTTAGAACCTTACATATTGATATTATTTATTTTTTTCTGTTATCCTAACTTTCTTACATTCTAAGCCAGGAACTAAGAAAACAATATATTGTGTGAGTTTTAGAATCTTTCCTTTGCATTCTCACGAATTTTTCTACTTCTCTGTATTGTTCAAACACAGAAATACTCTGGTTTCTTCTGGAAGGCTAACTTGGTAAACTCAAAAGCACAGAGAATGTTTGTGTCTCCTTTTTGATATATCATCCTCTCTGAGACAAAAGCAACACAGACATGGGAAGAAGGGTGGAAAATAAAGCCACCTGGGCTTGTTGCTAAACCCATATACACAGGCTAATATTTTGGAAAGTTATACAACAAAACACAGACTGTGTGTGTGTACCTTTCTGCTTCACCGTCGGTTCTGTTGGGAGGGCAAGGGGTGATTAACATTGAGCTATGATTTCTTGCATAAACTTCTATTCTGAAATACTTAGGAAATTGATTTTTACTCTTTTTCTAAACACCTACACTCATATTTGGTCAGCAGATAAGAAATAGAATATACGGGGCTGGAGAGATGGCTCAGCGGTTAAGAGCACTGACTGCTTTTCCAGAGGTCCTGAGTTCAATTCCCAGCAACCATATGGTAGCTCACAACCATCTGTAATAAGATCTGATGCCTCTTTTTTTCTGATGTGTCTGAAGACACCAACAGTGTTACTCATTAAATAAATAAATCTTAAAAAAAAAAAGAAATAGAATATACGAGTGAGTGATTTATTATTTTTTGACATTTCAACAAAAGGAAGCAATTTTTATAGGGACAGGTTTACAGTTTAACAGACATGTTTAGAGAAAATTATTTTTCACCGAAAGTATTTATTAGGCATTAATAATAAGCTGAAAGATGTAAAAATGTAAAATATCATTTGATGTTTGAAAGTGCCTTAGGACTGCTTTGAAATCATTGGTTTATATTTTCTTTTTAAAAAGAACTGGCTTAGACTTAAGGGAGAATAATTAAAGCTTATTATCACAGACATATGAATTAACTGTGCCTTTGCCTTCAGCTCCTAAAAAATTGAGTCTAAATATTCTTCCGACTTGGGCAGCGGAATATCATATACATAAAAAAATCCACATAACACCTACTCATTTCTGCCTTCTACTAATAATAATTCAGAACAGGTATTCAGTGTGTTGATTTTTTATGACAGAGGCTGCTGTACAAATCATCCATACACTGAATGCTGAACAGCCATTACCATTATTTTGACAAATTTTCTAAGGTATTTGGCATCGTTTTTGACAAATGGTCATGATGAAGCTGATTCAAGTGGATGACAGACAGCTGTACTGTAGTTCTGCCAATTGATTTTTTGTCATGGACTGATTCAAAAAGGCTAAAGAAAGAGTTAATCTGATCTGACAGCAGGAGATGCATTCACAGTGGGAATGTGGGTGATTGTTAAAGGCTGGAAATGGTGTAGGCTAACATTGCAGCGGGAAATTGGATAATTACCATTGGCAACTCCCTACCTAGAAAAAAATGTTATCTGAAAACCCTGCGTTACATAACTGTTGAATATTGGAATTACATAAAAAATGTAGGTGGACTTTGTATTAACTTATTCATCATACAAAGTTTTAGCTAAACCATTAGAATTTCTCTAAACAGGGTGTGTGTATGGAGAATGCATACCTGTGTTCAAGTTCATACAGTAGAGGAGGAATAATACGGTTTTGAGTAATATTTTATATAGTCAGAAGCAAACGTCAAACCCCAAATAAATCATGCAGAAATATTTTTCTATAAGGATAAATTCTTCTTTTTAAATAATACTGTGTGTGTTCTATTAATCATCATTGTTTACATTTCAAATGATATCCCCCTTCTTGGTTACCGCTCTGCAACTCCCCAATTCCATCCCCTATCTCCCTCCTCCTCTTTGCCTCTATGAGGGTGCTCCTCCACCCACTCATCTCCTCCCGCCTCACCGTTCTAGCATCCTTCTATGCTAGGGCATCAAACCTCCACAGAACACTTTACAAAGATTCTCAGAAAACTATGGTTGTTAGCTTTGTGATTTTTTGTGGGATTCTAACAGTAGGAATTCTGCTTCCATTGATGTCAGATAAAGCCATCCTCTGATATATATGTATCTGGAACCATGTATACTCTTTGGTTGGTGGTTTAGTCTCAAGGAGCTCTGGGTGGTCCAGTTAGTTGATATTGTTTCTTCTATGGGGTTGCAATCCCCTTCAGCTCCTTCAGTTCTTCTCCTAGCTCTTCCATTGGAGTCCCTGAGCTCAGTTTGATGGTTGGCTGTGAGTATCTACATCTGTATTAATCAGGTGGTGATAGAACCTCTCACGGAACAGCCATACCAGGCTCCTGTCAACAAGCACTTCTTGGAGTAAGCAATAGTGTTGGGGTTTGGTGTCTGCAGGAGATGGATCCCTAGATGGGGTGGTCTCTGGATGGCCTTTCCTTCAGTCTCTGTTACATTTATTTTGTCCCTGTCTTTCCTTTTAAAAAATTTACACTTCTCCCATACAATGTATTCAGAACACAGTTTCCCCTCCCTCCACTCCTCCCTATTTTTCCCCACCTCCTCTCTCCCCCAGATCCACTCCTCCTCTATTTCTTTTCAGAAAGGAGCAGGACTCCCAGTGAACAAATACAACATAACAAGATACACTAAGACTAGGCAAAGTCCCACCTATCAGGATAGGGTGAGGCAGTGCAGTAAGGATGAAAAGGGTTCCAAGAACATGCAAAAGGGTTAAAGACACACTACTCCCACTGTTAGGAGTCCCACAAAAACACCAAACTAATAACCATAATTTTCAGAAAATCTTTGTAGAATGTCTTTAATCATTGAAGAAAACGTGTGATGGTTATTAATTACGAATTTACCACAACTTAGAATCACATGGAATAGAGTCTCAATAAGGGACATATAGATTAGGTTGGTTTGTGGGCAAGTCTGTGAAGGATTGTCTTAATTGTGCTAACTGAGGTGGAACTATCTATCCATTGTGGGTGGCATGAGTTTCTCATCAGGAGATTAAAGACAGTATACAAGAGACAATGAGCCTGTACTAGGAAGTGTCCAGGCATTTCTTTCTGCTGTTTACTGTGGGTGTGCTGTCACTAGTTACTTCTATGCCTTGATTTTTTTGCAGTGATGGACTGTATCCTAGTCCTGTGAGCTAAAGTAAACCCCTTTTCCATTAGTTGACTTTTATGAAGGTGTCATTATCACAACAGAAAGAGAACTAGGGCACTGTGCCATAAGATAAAGAACAACGAATCTGGTTAGAAAGCCTGTGTCCTTAAACCCTGCCTCTGCGGTTTTACAAAGTTTAGTAGATATCCTACATTTCTTTCTTTATCATTTTCATCCTCCAAGAGACCTCTTTTAGACAATTTTTTCTAATTAACTTAATCCCACTGAAATGTAAATTTAATAAACACACACACATATTAATCTTTCTCTTCAAACACCTATTTCTCATATACAGTGAGAAAACAGCTCCCACTGAAGATGCACGATTTACACCATTATTTAGTATTATGGGGATCATTTATTAAGAGCTTGGTTTATATAAAACAGTATGCATATATGGTGTGCAAGAGAATATTATAATGCCCTTACTTAATAGAAGCATATATTCAGATAGGACAATTCTACCAGATTAGTATGACATTATAAAAGCTCTAAAAGAAATGTTCATATGAAAATAGTGATAGTAATTATTTTTGCACAATCGTAGGTAAAGTTGCTATAACAAAACACTGTAGTCAAGGTGGCTTATATAGGATAGAGCTTTATTTCTCATACTCAGGAGCATAGAAGTTTAAGTTAAGATGCTAGCATGGTTAAATTCTATTAACAGAGTCTTTCCCAGGTTTCAGAATGCAAACCTGCCATTATATTCTCTCACAGATAACACAGAGAGGCTCATGTCCCAAGGATGTCTAGTCAGGGCCCTGTCCACGTGATCTAAGCCCAACACTGCATGAACACACAACCCTTTGATACCATGATATTTCCAGAAGATAGTTTGAACATCTGGAACATGGGGAAACAGAAGCATTTGCTGTGTATTACAGTGGTAGTCAGGGAGTAAATTCAAAGGAAGTCGAAGGAGCTGGTATAAAACTTCTTTGAAGTATGAGGAGAATTTTAGTGCCTACAGTGGGGTTTGGCAGTTCCTAGGGAAACAAAATGTCTGCCATATTGGCCTGAGATCATAGCATTTGAGGTTTATTTTCACCCATAAATAAATGTAACTTCAAAAAATTATGGGAGGATTTAGAAAAACATCAGATTGTAAAAAGGCATTAGATATGATACATTTAAGAAATTAATATTTTGAAGTTTCTGTCAATTATGCAATTTATTATTCAAAATGTTTACTTAAATGAGTGCTCTGTTTATAAGATTCTGCTGACCTGAGAACCAATTTCAAAATCATTTTGGTTTTATCACTTGTTAAAATGTTTGTTAATAAATTACGAAGGGATTGTGTTGTATCATTTTACTATCTAAGACAAATACTCAGCTTTTCATGTATTTATGTGTACGAGATTATTAAGTCTTATTGCTGCATGGCATATTACCTCTGGAAAACATGAGTAGAACAGTTTAAGGCTCCACATTTTCTGAGTGTGGGCTAGCAACTCCCCACCATGGTGTCTTAGGAGGTATCTGTTAAAGTGTTTGGTAGGGAGGTGGGGGTCTTATCGGAGTGATCAGTGGGTTGTGGCAATAGAGAGTTAGGTTAGCTTCTAAGCTTCCTGAATGGTTATTGGCAGGATTTTCTTTCTCATAGGTTGTTGGACAGATGACCTTAGTTTTTTTCTCACTCTTAAAGGAAAGCACTCTTAACAAAACACCCCAGTTCTTACCTGCTTTATCAGAGGGAAGCTGGAGGACAGTTTCCCCCAGCATGAGCAACTGAGAGAATGAGGAAGAGTAGAACATGAAAGTCCCGTCTGCTTTCAGCATCATCGCAGAAGTGATAGCTCATCCTTTTTGTCAGTCTCATGAGGACAATCGTTTACCCACACCACATGAGGAAAAGCATACATTTAAGAACACTTGAGTCATTGGAAAGGATGCTTGTGGATGCTTATTGTAAAAAGTTTGAATGAAAATGGCTCCCATAGGCTCATAGGGAGAGGCACTACAAGGAAAGATGGCCTTGTTGGAATAGGTATGATGTGGAGAAAGTGTGTTACTCGGGGCAGGCTTTCAGATTTTCAGATGCTAAAGCCAGATTCAGAGTCTTTTCTCTCTTCATGCTGTCTGCTAGTCCAGGCATAGACCTCTCAGTTGTTTCTCCAGCACCATGTCTGCCTGTGCACCACAATGCTCCCTGTCATGACAATACTGAACTAAACCTCTGAACCTGTAAGTCAGCCCCAATTAAATGTTTTCCTTTATAAGAGTTGATGTGGTCATGGTATCTTTTCATAAAAATAAAAACTCTAAGACACTTATATATCACAAAGTATAACAATTCATTTATCAGTCCAATTTAAATGGTTTTTGAAAGTTAGTAAGCCAAGTGGAGTGGCTCACACTTGCAGTTCCAGTATTTTCAACTGAGCAAGGAGAATCACAAGTTTGAGATAAGCCTGGGCCACATGGTGAATTCTAGCTTAGACTCCAGAGTCAGCCTCTGAATCAAAAACAAACAAGAGAGAAAGCAATATTTTTTATTAATTGCCTTAGGGATATTTGATTATTAAGTGATATAATTGTGACTAGTGACAGACAATTCTTTGGTAATAAAGAATTATCTTTATTACATTCTCTTTCTAGACATCTGGACTTGTATAGAGATCTCTTTCTACCTCATTTCTCAGGGTTGTTATGGAACATTGTATCTGTTAATGTGTTTTTTAATATTTACAAGATGTTTCGAACCCTGGGTGAAATTACAGGAGACATGAGACAGGTTATAATAAAGTTGATGAATAAAGTGTAATTTGGGTGAGATCTTTTTGATAAATTCATTTTTATTGGCATGTTAGCTAAGAGTTTATAAGGATTTGTTCAGCCCTTAGATGTAAAACACCAACCCACCAACTAACGAAACAAATTCCTTGTTTGCACTATCTATCCTATGTTAAGGAATGTCAGTTCATAGAACATAAAGAAACAGTTTTGCTGTGAAGAAATAGTCTATGATATGCTCTTAAACTAGAATTCTGCATGTTTTAGTGTCTTCATAGCCACAAAGTCAGAGCAATACTGCAAGTAAAGTGTTTTTGCTAATAAGGTCCAGAACATTTGGCTAGGACAGGCATGAATGATAAAATTGCAGCTTCCACTGATCATATTTACAAATTACTAACCTTAAAATGAATCTCTAAAGGCAGACCTGCTTATAAGATTGTGGAGATGCTTATGCCCCTTTCCTGTAGCTGCCTCTCTTCAGTGGACATCATGGGCAAGGAAAATGACACTGACTTGGATAAAGAAAAGGACAACAGGAAAATGGCTATCTTCAGTTGTCACCTTGACACAAACCTAGAGTCACCCAGAAAGAGGGAGCCTCAACTGAAGAATCATACAGCCAATTGTGATAATTTACAATCCTGGGGAGGTGGGTGTGAACTGTTAAGAAGGGTCGTAGATTGTATTTATGCACTTAGGAATATGTATATGTATGTGCATAATGTATAATATATATGTATACATACAGACATGTACGTACATACATACTCATGTAATCATGTAACAACAATTAATAAAATGTGGCCATTTTAAAAAGAGCCTAGAGTTGTATATGGGAGGTTTTAGAGACAAGAAACAGAAGGGAAAGATGATCTAATTACATAATAACACCAAAAAAAAGTTAGAAGAAGCAAAAATGAAAAGAAAAGAGGTAGCAGAGTCAGCCAGAGGAAGCAGCCAGTAAGCAGCATCCCTTCATGATTTTTTGCCTCAAACTCTGGCTTTAACCTTTCATCTGGGCTGCCCCTGATGTTGACTGTAACATCTAAGTTTCACAAGCCTTTTCCTCCCTTAAGTTGCTTTGGACCACGGTGTTTGTCATAGCAAAAGAAGCAGCCTAGAACAGATGGTACCTAGGTCTTTCAGAGACAGTAAGGATGACTTTTTTTCCAACATAAAAACCAATAATTTTTATTATACAAGAGACAACTTTATGAAATAAATTGCATTTCTTTAAAAAAAAACCTTTTTATTGATTCTTTGTGATTTTCACATCATGCACCCCAATCCCACTCATTACTGATCCGTCTGTATCTCCTCTCCACACTTGCCACTTTAACTCTAAAACAAAGCAAAATTAAAAGTTAAAAAAAAACCTCACTGTGGATGTAATGTGTCACTGTGTGTCACACAGTATACCCCTTGCCCAAGCAGATTTACTTTCACATGTTTGTTGCAATGAGTCATTAGTCTGGTTCAGGGCCTCTGACTCCTGCTACACCATCAACACTGGCTTATCGCTTGGACTCAGCTCCCATACCCTGTTGCCCTGTCATAAACATCCTGCATCTTTAGTTCTGCAGGACCACTCCCTCCATGTTCTCCATAGATGGGGTAGGTGTAGGTCAACTCATAGCCCGGGATCTGAGCCTGGGTGGTAGCTGAGTTGTTCGGCTTGAATCCTCTCCTGTGCTCATGCTACCAGGGCCAACTCTCCAGATTGGTTCAGGTGAGGTGTGGGGTTCGCCCTCTACCTCCTGAATGCTGCAACTGGCAAGGGGTGGGGACAGCTCTCCCAAGCCCATGCCCCTGGGGACAGCTCTTTCCAGTCTGTGACACCACAGCCAGGTCCACTGTACTGTTCAAGAAATGTCCGGGGGCAGCTCTCCCAAGTGCTGCAGCCAGTGAGGGGAGCTCTGCTCTCCTGTGTTCATACCCACAGGATTTAGTTCTCCCACACTGCCTAGTCAAGAGGTGGGGCCAGCTTTCTGCAGCCCAGACATTCCCATGGCCCTTGGTGGTAGCATGGACTATGGACATTGAGAAAGACCCCAGCTGCTGAAGAGTCATGGACCCAAACATGACCCTCTGTGGCAGGCAGCACAGGCCTGGAAATCACCATGGCCTAAGATGGTGAGCACAAGCTACTCATATCAGGCTGATCTTTACCACCCTCAAGTGTCCCTCTCTGCTTCTCTTCAGAATGCACAAACCGTTCTGCATCTCTGCCTGTCTCTCCTCTCCATCACAGGCTTTGGCAGTGGGCAGGCCTCTGGGTATCTTCCAACCCACCCGTGCTGTCTGGTAACAGGCAGGACCTCTCTGGTGTTGGAAATGACTTTCATGGTGGTGAAACTGGTGGTTGTTTTACCTGTTCCCATACTGAAAAATTACTCAAGAAGAATGAGTAGAGAGAGCCACAATATTGTGGAAAGAAAGACCATCAGTTATCACTAGCTGGAAAGATTGAGGGCTGATATATTCTTTCAGGGCATATTGTGGATAAACTGTATATTCAACAACAGATAAGGTGAGGCATATCTTATGGAGATCAAGAGAATATTGAAAATAATGTAAAGAAGAGGGGTAAAACTATGTCAAAATCCCATCTCTTTGAGGCTATCGGGATTCTACCTTTCGTAAGGCATTCCTATTCACACCCTGCATTCCTAATCACATCCTGAATCCCTATCCACATCCTGCACCCTACTCACATCCTGTATCTCGACTCACATCCTGCATCCCTACTCACATCCTGCATCCCTACTCACACTCTGCATCTCTAATCACATCCTGCATCTCTATTCACATCCTGCACCCTACTCACATCCTGCATCCCTACTCACATCCTGTATCTCGACTCACATCCTGCATCTCTACTCACATCCTGCACCCTATTCACATCCTGTACCCTACTCACATCCTGCACCCTACTCACATCCTGCACCCTACTCACATCCTGCATCCCTACTCACATCCTGCATCCCTACTCACATCCTGCATCCCTACTCACATCCTGCACCCTATTTACATCCTGCACTCTACTCACATCCTATATCCCTACTCACATCCTGCATTCCTACTCATATCCTGCACCCTATTCACATCCTGCATCCCTACTCATACCCTGCACCCCTGGACTAGTCACTAAATCTCTCCAGAATGTTCCCTCTAGGCATTAAATGGAGACAATACATTTCATTGGTTGAGTATGGATTACATTTTAGGTTGGCTATTAAGTAGGGGTCACAAGCGTTTATTTTTGTTACCCAAGTTCTAATTATATTTTTTAGAAAAGACACAATACAGTTTTCTGCCTTTTCTGCTTGCTCTTAGGTCATATTTTGTTTATAGAGAAGCAGCCTCTGCTGTTTATAGAGCTTCAGCTCTTTAGCTTCAAGTGCAGTGGCCTCACCTATATCCTTTTTGTAGGTACTCTTAGACCCAGAATTCTAACTGTTCTGAGTAATTTTGGCAAAATATACAAAACCCTTATTTTCATTTTTTCCATTTATTCATTTATTAGTGATAATATTGTATTCCAGTTTTGCTTTCAGCTACATTTTTTTCCTTTTTTTTTTTTGTTTCATCATACTGTTTAATCTAGCATGTTGCCTAGAAAGGCTCATAGCAGGAAGAGTACAAATACTTCTCCAGTGTGTCTGTTAGAGACCATTTCATCCACTGCTCTGTTTGGCTGCTAGCCTCTTGTCTCTCTCCTCAGTAATGGTGAGGCAGATTCCTTTTCCTCAGGGTAGAGAGATCCATGGTTTGTTGCCCTTGCCAATACCAAAAAGTTGGAAAGCTGAGTGGCAAGGCTGTTGCCATTGGCATCTTTCACAGAAACCACATTAAAAGAGCCAGGATGTCTTTCTCTGTTGGTGATTATACCAATTCTTCCCAAATTAGCACCTCTAGTCACCATACACACATTCCCAGTGTTGAACTTGATGAATCAAGTCAGTTATTTTGCCTGTCTCCAAATCAATCTGAATGGTGTCATTCACCTTGATGAGGGTATCAAATAGTACGAACATCATGGGTCACCACATGTGGGATTCCTTTTGTGCCCACAAAGATCTTTCTCACTTTGCACAACTTGTACTTGGCCTCCTCAGGTGTAATACGATGAACAGCAAAACAATCCTTGGTGTCATAGATCAGATGGAAGTTCTCTCCAGTCTTGTCAATGCTGATGGCATCCATAAATGCAGCAGGGTAGGTTATATTGGTCCTGACTTTCCCGTCAATCTTAGTGAATCGCTGCATGCAAATCTTTTTTGCTTTATCTCCAGTCTGGGCATACATACTTAAGTCTGTTCCTTAGGCAGGCATTCCCTCAGCTTGTGAGGACCAGTGGATGGGCGAGGAGCAAACACACCAGTCAACTTGTTCAGCATCCAATGTTTTGGAGCAGCTATGTGCTTCAGGTGTTTCTTGAAACCACGAGCCATGGCTGTACTGGGAACGGAAAGAACTCAGCCACATTTCTTATTTTGCATTGATGTTTGCGCCATTTAGGTATTTCTTGATAATTTTCATAGTGTAAAATATTGATTCACTGGTAACATATAAATATAAATATTTCCTGTATTATTAACAGTTTTGTAATTTCATGAATAATAATATTCTAAAGCTGTTTTTTTTTTTAATTTCTACAGTGCTGGAAACTGAACTCAGATCCTTACCTATGATAAAGCATTTCTATTCCCCCAAGCTATACCACTGCCTTGAGAATATTTATACTAGAGTTTGAATATTTGAATAAACTCTATACTAGTCTAATTTTTTAAAAAATTTGATTAATATCATCTACCTAATACGTGCAGTGGGTGGCAGTAAATTTCCATAGTCTTAACTCATAACTTTTTTTATTATTTTAAAATATATTCTTTTAAATTACAGATTTGTAAAAATAATGTGTGGTATTTTGGCAAATGAATCTTACAAGACATAGGCACACTAGAACTGCTAGGCTTGACAGTTTCTATCCAGTTTAAAAATTCTTATGACATTTCAAGTCCATTTTTAACTTACAGAGAATGAGAAATTGCAAGAGTTTCAGCTTCCCCATGTGCCCCAGGCAAAGATGGCTCTGAATTCAGCTGGTATTATTCACAGTAGACAAAGCTTAAAATCAAAGTTGTATTCCTTACATAGTATATTAAGTATGCCTTAAGAAAAAGAGCTAATTTTTAATAGGGTAAGAAGTTTTTCTGTCTTAGACTTCCTGCTAAAGTCGTTATAAAATGTGAATAACCTGAATTAAAATCAGTTTATCTTCGCATTTGAGTTTTATTTTTAAAAATCAATGGGGGCACCCATAGCAAAATTTAGTCCTTGGGTTTCAAGTTGCAATTTGCAAAAATATATCAGTGTTTTGAAACTTTGTAAAATAGTAGGTGAACTTCTATTTATTTATTTATTTATTTATTTATTTATTTATTTAAAATACATTTCAGATTTTATCCCCTCACCCCATTCCCCCCACCACCCAGGAACCCCCTATCCTATCCCCCCACAAGGGTGTGTACCCACCTACCCCCTCCTCCCTCCCCACCTTCGAATTCCTCTCCACTCCGTGTTCAGCCTTCATGGGACCAGAGATCTGTAGGTGAACTTCTTAAATATGGATTTACATAATAAAACACATTTAGTATGAGGACTGTAAGTTTTACCATAAGCCAAGTCACCACACTGGAATTATCATGAAAATCGATCTTACAGTGAGGAGCTGGATAAGTAAAAAGGAACGTGTTTGAGAATTTGAACCATCTGTTTTGAGTGAACCAAAAATCTCACATGTATTCACGTCATTTGTTGTAGACGTGGCAACACTGCACTTTTAGACACGGCTGGTGTGTTCCTGTCCAGAATTCGGTGTCCTGTGTCTGTGGTCTTTCATTCCTCTCTTCTTAGTCTCTTCCACTACACACCATCTGGACTGAACTGTGCAGTGTCGGGACTACAGACACACAGTTCAGTTTTCCGGACCCCTGTTAATCCTATCTTATTTATTAAGCCCAGTGTATCATTGATCAGTGACGTCCCAGGGCACCGTGACATGAACCCTTTCTTTCCTACTGAAATTCCCCTTCTTTGGCTTTGAAGCCCAGTTTAATTGAACGCAGTTGGCCCGGAGTTGTGAGACCTTGAATCCCACCAGCAATCTTTCTTTGCCATGCAGTCCACAGGCCTTTGATTTAAGCCACTGAATCCTGCTGGTTTATTTAAGTACATTATCCCCCAGAGGCTTCATTTTTCTCTAAAGGAAGAGTTACTCTTTGCCCTTTAATTACACGTGTGGCTAAGATATGATTTATCTTCCTGGGGTGGTATTACATCTCTTTTAAACAGAAGACTTTCACGGAAGATCCACTCAGCACCCGAAGCTGTGAAAAATCAGGACACCATCCATGAAAAGATTCATGGTACAGTAAAATCCAGCATGTACCACTCACTCATGCATCTTTTCAGTGGGAGTATTGCCATTGCAATGCTGAAATACCATTTATTAATTTCCACATTTGTCAACTCTTATCATATTCGTGTCAAGAAATATGCAAAGCATTGGAAACATAAAAATAATATTTGAATATTTGTTCTTAAGGCGCTTCAAAACAAATTGATAACATCAATAGTTATTTTATTCTTCAATGCTTATTTTGTTTATAAAAGAATAGAGGCTAATTAAACCATGATGGAACCTATCATTTTATAGTATATTTTATGGAAGCATTAGCAATGGCTGTTTCCTGGACTCATTTTATTAATTTTTTTCACTTATATGCTTGATAGTCTTTGAGTTTCAATTGGGTGTTCATGGGTGAGACAAACATTATAGGGGTTTGTGAGATGGTTAGCTAAAGTGTTTGTTACTTAAGCAAGGCGATCTGAGTTTTGTCTCCCAGAACCCATGAGTAAAATGTGACCAGGCACAGTGTCAGTTGCCTATAATCTCAGCTCTAGAGGTGTAGAGACAGGAGAATACTTTGGGGGATATTTGGTCAGGTATTCTAGCCAAACTGGCAATCTTCAGGCTTAGAAAGAGACTCAGTCTCCAAAACTAAGGGTGAAAGAGACTGGGCAGCCTTGAATCACTCACTTCTGGTTTCTACATGCATGTGTATTCACAAGTACATGTGCCTGCACAAACATTTGTAAAGCTTGTCTCAAAGACACACAACATGATGTAAAACATTTTAATAATGAATAATGCTTACTTAGAAGACATACTAAGCCTGAATTAGATCCCTCTTAAAGATTAGATTTGACAAATCAAGAGTAGTAACTGGTTAGGCTTCAGAGAGTACCCTCAGCATCTGTATTAACTATGGACCTACAGATGAATGCCTCATGCCAGTGCTCACCAGCCTGATCTCTGTTGGTTGGCTGAGTACTCTAAAGTTCTTACTCAATCTTCCTTAACTGCAAACCCCTGCTCTCTTCTCTCCTCTCCTCTCCTCTCCTCTCCTCTCCTCTCCTCGCCTCGCCTCGCCTCGCCTCGCCTCGCCTCGCCTCGCCTCGCCTCGCCTCGCCTCGCCTCGCCTCGCCTCGCCTCGCCTCGCCTCGCCTCGCCTCGCCTCGCCTCGCCTCTTCTCTTCTCTTCTCTTCTCTTCCCCTCTCTCTCTCTCTCTCTCTCTCTCTCTCTCTCTCTCTCTCTC
>JADRCG010010468.1:4077469-4094491 GCA_019844195.1 Rhabdomys dilectus
ATATGCATCTCTCTCTCTCTCTCTCTCTCTCTCTCTCTCTCTCTCTCTCTCTCTCTCTCTCTCTCTCTCTCTCTCTCTCTTTCTCTCTCTCTCTCTCTGTATGTGGGTGTGGTTGATGCACATATATAGGTATAGTTGCCTGGGTAGAAGTGTGTAGAGGCCAGAAGTTGACATTGTATTGTCTTCCTCAGTAATTTATTGACTTTTTTTTGAGTTATTGTCTCTCACTGTACCTGGAGATTGCCGTTGCTGGATAGTGAATCCACCTGTCTCTGTTCTGTAAGGCTGCAGGAGCATGGTATTTATATAGAGTCTGGAGATCCAAACCCAGGGTCAAGTTCTGGTGCATCAAACACTTTACCCACTGAGTATGTCCCCAAGCCCCTTTTACATCTGTCCATCCTTTTACAGTGCTCAGCCCCTCACTGGGTACAGAAGGCTTTCTGTCTGTGTTCCTTGTTCTTTTCCTTTTCAACTCTTAAAGGAAAGATGCATCAATTAGTTTCTTCCTTTTTTTTTTTAAACTTTGCATTGGTGCCTACTTTCAGAAGTCCTCAACTGATAGAGACCATGATAAATACAGTTTTTTTAAATGTCACCATGAGAGCCAGTGAGCCAGACCAGAAGGTAAAGGTGCTTGCACTGTAATCCTGATGAGATCTGAGCTCTAGTCTAAGCCCTCTTAAAGGTAAAAAGAGAGAATTTACACAACAAAGTCATTGTATGACCTCTGCATGCATACTGTGGCACAGAAATGCCCATGCACACACAACATACACATCTACTCACACTAAATTTATTTATTTATTGTTTAAAAAAAGCAGCATTAGGGAAAGGATTTGCATTGTGAGAAATGAGTGGGCATTATTAAAGCATAACGAGGTGATTGTCATGAGATTTTGCCTTTTGAACAAAGCCACTAAAGAATGCTCATGTGACAATCTAGGGAACCGAAAGTGACGTGGCAGCTATATGGGAATGAATTGTGTCCATCTTCTGTCGTGAGGTGACGCAGTTTCACCCTGAGGACATTATAAGAACCATATGCAGGGCCATTTCCTTCTCTCTAGACAAATCTTGAAGGCAAAGGATAATTTCATGAATCTTTGCAGACATATGATAATTATAGTTCTTAAAATTTGCAGTTGGATGATATCACTGTCCAATACTTTAATGAAACCATGATTTTGGGAAGTAATCAAGCTAGTGAAAATGATTTTCATAAGATGAATAGTTTCTGAGGAGTGAAAGTAAGTATGAATTTTTCTAGTGTCTCTCAAGTACCTCTGAGGATTAAGTATAAGAAATAAAATGTAATAGTTATGGATAATCAGAATGAATGGTATTTGAAAAATTCGGTTTCTATTTTTCAAAATAGACAACAAAATTCTAAGGTTTCTTTGTGGCTCACGATAAATATGCTTTGTTGCAAACTATTCTTAAATCAGTTAAAATGTACTTACGAAATGGAGCCAAAAAATAAAAACGTGTCATGTTTTCTTCTAGTTTTAAATAGAAAACCAAACGATGTGGAAGAAATAACCAGAGAGAAAATGGAACTTCTGATAAGATAAATGATGTTAAATTATTTTA
Source organism: Rhabdomys dilectus (assembly GCA_019844195.1). Classification (NCBI taxonomy): domain Eukaryota; kingdom Metazoa; phylum Chordata; class Mammalia; order Rodentia; family Muridae; genus Rhabdomys; species Rhabdomys dilectus. The sequence goes on from JADRCG010010468.1 coordinate 4,079,063, forward strand.
AAAGGTTAGGTTCACCAGCTGTTTCTGTATGGGGAGAGAGCGCTTAGCTGAGTGCGATAAGTCACCAAATGAAGGGTGGTAAGGAAATGACTATTCATATGCTAGAGGCAGAATGGAAAGCTCATGTATGTGAGATGGAGTGAGTGTGAAATGACTGAGTTAGTTAACATACTTTAAGCCTTGATACAAATGTTAAAATGAAGTATAAGACAGAGACTGAAACACAGTCCCGAATAGCCCTTTAACCAGAAGGTATTTAAAGAAAGACTAGAGTGCACATACAATTTCATTATTTTTTCCCAATTCTGGAACTGTCTTTCTGATGAAGTCTGTCAAACCAGGTGATACAAGCAAGTCTTGTATCTCCTTTCCTAGCAGCTGAACAGCGTTTCAGCAGGAAACTGAGCATCCAATCTCAGTGAGCACATTCCCCCTTGACAGGCTGTTTTTGAGGGGTCCCAGCAATGAGATGTGATAAGAGCAGTAGATTTGTACCACACTGAGGCACTGCTAAACTGCCAAACCTTTGCTTGCAGAGAAAGGAGCAGATGCCAGAAGCAATCAGTTTTCAGGGTTGGGAAAATAAACATAGAGAAGAATGGTATCATGCCAGAACAGATGATCAAAAATTGAAACAGCTGATGATAAAATGCTATGTCCAGATGGCATTTATCTTTGGTTTCCCAATGAAAAAATAAATGATGGACAGAACACTCCCCCCCAACGCCCCCCCTACACATACAATTCTCCAGTGTGACTTAATTCTCCGAGAAAACTTGAGATGCACAGACAGTAGAAGATGTGTTCCTTAATTTTTAAAAGACTGCTGGTTGTCATAGATACTGCAAGTATTAAAAGTCACACGGACTGCACCTGATAATTATGAGTCTAGAGTAACAAGGACGGTGTTAGTGATTAGTATTTTAGTTTTTAGGAAAACCAAGAATTAATACCGTGTTTTTAGGACTTTTCACCAAAAGCTTCTCTTCTGACACCCGCTGGAGGTGACTAGCCCTGGTTATTGAACTGGAATTAGGTAAGCAGATAACCCATTCAGGTGTAGAAAACCTAGCCTTTTTGTTTTGAAAACATTGGAGACTATGGACACACTGACATGTAGTCTTGAACTTTGTATGAAGATTCAGCAAAACAGAGCAAGGTAAAATACTGCGTAATCCCAACTCACTGAGTTTGATGTGGCTTATCATCAAGCATGACAATTCCTTTCTAAATGAGCATGAATATTTAATAATAAAGTCAGGATAGTCATTGTATGCAAGTAATTTATCCATTCATAAGGTTTTGTAAGAAAGTAAAAAATTATGTAGAATTCTAGTCAAATTAAGCCAATGAACATATATAAGATTAAAAGATGAAAGACCATCACTTAATGAAGATTAGGAAGCATAATATTTCACAGAAAATATTATTACATGGGTGACATTCTCTTTCAGAGCCAAAAAGCTCTTTAGGAGTTTGTATGTTAGATATCCTTAGAAGATAATATACTTCAAAGGATTAGATTTGAAAACCTAAATAGGGGTGAAATTTAGATGTGTAAATCCATTCTTGGTTCTGTATTATAAGAAATGCTAGTCACGAGAAATGCAAGTGAAACACATAGTAAGATTTACATTACTACAGCCAGAATAACTGTCCTGTGAAAGACATAAGGTAAGATGTGATGGAGAGGAGGTGATTAAAGGAGAACTTCCACTGTTGGTGGAAATGTAAAATATGTATCACCAGGATACAAATCATGTTCATTCTACTTGTAGAAGTTCTTTGAGTAAAGCTTGGCACGTTGGTACTCACTGGTAAACTGACATCTGGTGAAGACAGGGAGGATCAAGAGATAAAGACTAACAGTAACTACTATTTAGCACTTTGAGACAAGTCTGAGCTACCCAAGATTCCCATAGAATTAAAGCGAGAGAGTCTTGGGAACAGAAGAGGGATGCAATGGAAATATATTGAGAGTTATTTTTGTTACGTATAGAGACATAGGCTGATCTCTTGTGGTTTTAGCACACCAGGACTGCTAATTTACCTGTTTTCTTTCTTTCTGTGGTGGTTAATGTTGATTGTCAACTTACCAAGATACAGAGTCACCAAACCTTTGGATATGCTTGTGATGGAGTTTCTAAAAGTGCTAAATGACCTACCCTGAATATGCACGGCACCTTTCCATGAGCTAGAATTCCAGGACGAATTAAAAGGAGAAAACTTGAGTACCAACAGTAGTCATTCCCTGCTTCCAGACTGCACATATTACTTGAAATCATGGTGTTAGCTCCCTGCTTTGCTCAAAATGATGAACTGTACCATGAACTGTGAGCCAAATATCCTTCATTTCTTAAGTTGTATTTTGTTGCAGTAGAAGGTAACTAATTCTTTTCTTCAGCTTCTCCTCCCTCCTTTCTTTCCTTTCTTAAAACACCAGCATATGTAGGCTTTCCCACCCATGCCTAAGTTCCTGAAATAATGACTCTGAGACTTAATATTTAAAGACTAAATGCCTAGGCCAAAAAATTAGGCTTTTCCCCTGAAGAGCTCATAACTTAATTTTCTGTTTATTCTATTTGAAGTCCCACCATGCGGTTGGTTGCTTCCATGCCACCATCTCCTTCAGTGTTCAGGGCAAATCTTCATGCCTAACTATTTTCTGAAATTGTTTTTCCTCTCTCTTGGATGTTCCACTTTCTAATCCTGTGTCAGCTTATTGGCCACAGGCTTTTTATTGACAGGTGTTGCTTCCACACAGTACATAAAGGTTCCTTCTACAAGCATATTTCCATCTGAGTTTCATTAGCTAGTTCTCGCCTACAGTGTTTCCTGTCACATAGTAGCATGGCTTATTCCATCTTTCTCATCCTTTATCTTGGAGAATATACTCAGGTTAGTTTAAAATTTCAACTAGCTTCTCTGATATGTTTTGTCTACAAAATAATCAAAATTTGACCTAGGTTTCAATCTCAAAACCCCCTGAGACTTTAATATCTCTGTTCTCCAGAAAATATAGATGTTCAAAGAAAGACTTTTTACAGAAAATAAAAATTTGACAGGAGTATAAATCTTTAATTTTTAGAGCTCAGGCTGGTGCTGGTAAGATACCAATTCTCATCTTAAGAATAAAAGGTTCTAGGAGAGAAAGAAATGAACATCGTGGCTGTACAATACAGCTATACTCCATTTCCTATTTCTTCTTCCTACGTCATTGACATTTATCAAGGAAAAGAAACATTTGAAAGGGGACATTCCTTCCTTCCCAGAGAGCTGAGATATTTATTCTCTATTTTCTGAACTTCTTGGGGGCAGTAGAGAACTCAGAGACTCAGGCAGCACAGGAAACTCTTGTGTGCTGATGAGTGAACTAGTTTGCTGGATCACAATCCTCTATTCTTTTCTTCCTTTGAAGACAGCAACAACCTAAGGGTTTTGAAGCAAAGTGAAGCATTGTTTGTGTTTCTTCTGTGGGATTTCTGCTAACCATACCAAGGATTTTACTTTTTCCCTGCTTCAGTGAACATCAGCCTGTGCTCACAGCTGAGAGGTTTGTTTTTCACTATGATGTCTTATATTTTTTGAACAACAGCTAAAGCAGTAATTCAGGCATAACTAGGTCAAATTCCTTTAGCATGCCATTTTTCAGTGAGTCATATACATAACTTTGTTCTCCTGACAGCTTCAAGTTGTAGATGCAATAAATAAATTTAGAAGTCTTTTGTGGTTTATAAAGAAGGATTTTTTCTGTGAGCAGAATAATGTTAAAAAATATTCCTTACAGGGAAATACTTGGAATGTAAGTTAGTTTTGCTGAATGTACTTTCAATATTATAATAACACAAATTTTGTTGTTTCATTGGAATGATAACAGCACTTACTGATTTTTACCCAAACCACTCAGTAAAAATTGTGGTTATGTGCACATGCCTATATGTATGCATACACGCACGTGTGTGTGCTTTGCTTTAAAGGACTCTTTCATTATGTCGTATTTGTTTATGGAAAATTTATTGCTTTATATGTATGGATAGATGGCTGTGGGATAGGTTTTTAAAATTTCTAAGATCATACTAATGTTAGCTGGTAAGAGTAACTACCTTTAATAAGGACAACTGAAAAGATAAACCCATAACTAAATTGTGTAGCAGTGAGTTTGGGCTGTACTGCTTTGGTTCCCATTGGGTCACACACACACACCCACCTGGAAGCTATCTGTATTTGTGAATGGAAAATAACTCCCCCCCCACACACACACCAGTTAATTTTAAAATGCCTTGGCTACCTTAAAGGCTGTGTACTCCTAAACTTTCCTCTGCTATCCCAGGGGAAGTGGCCAGTGGCAACCCACCCAAATTCTTACATGGCTGGTTGGCTTTCTCTCCTGCAGCTCCTGCATCCCATCCTTCTTCCCAGAATCAGGCAATTCTCTTCTGTTCCTCTCTTTGTCCTTGTTTTCACAACTCTAAGGGTCCAGCGCATGTTCATCCATTGTTTGTTGACTTTATTGATTGATCAAAAACTAATTGGGGACAAAAACTTTTAGCTTTTGGACATACAGATTCCCAATTGAATCAAAGCATTAGAACCATATCCAACAAAATTCAATATATTCTAGATATTAGTTCTCATAGTTGACTGGGATATAGTGCTTTCAGAGGGTATCATCTTTTGAGATGAAATTAGAGCAAAGTTAAGTGTATATTTCCTTTATATTTTAAAATTATAGTAATTTAAATAAGTACAAGTTAGAAATCCGTAGTATTTTCAATATTTTCTTCACTAGGGATAGAGAGCATATGTTTTTTCTTTTTCTGGTGGGAACTTTCTAACATGTCTTAACAAAAATTGTGGAAGAGTACATCAAAATTTCCAGTTTATACTTAATTGATTAATAGAGTATCTTCATGCGCCATTTATTTAAAGCTGTGTGCAGTTTGCTTTAAATTAGAAAAGAATCGGGTTTTTACCATGTACACACGGCCTGTGACTATTTCATGATTACACCATCCAAACCATGTAAACTCTGTTACTTTAATTTTCAGATCCTATAGTCATGTCTTTAATATGTTTGAATTTGTTTCTACAAATTGGGTAACACAATGGCTACATATCATTCTACTACTGGATACTCATTTAGTGAGGGAAGCTAATCAATGACTTGCTTAGTAATTTGTTTTTAGGTCTTTAACAATTCTTATCCCTATCTTGGTAGTTGTCTTGGATGCAAAAACAAGGTCGTCTCAAATAGTCTCATTTATCTTCTGTAAGAGACATATAGTAAATAAAATTGCATAGTACAGCTTGTTGCTGGAATGGTAATCCTCCTCGTGTGTTTAAATTTGACTTTGTCCTTCTCTAATGGCGATTGAATTTTAGGGTAAAGTTTTATAGGGAAGCATTTAAGTTGTGTTCATGAAGACTCAGAAATATTTTCTTTGGTGTAACTCTCGGAGGATGTGCTATGTGGCATTTTCTTTCCGGGTTTTTATACTGGATCACTTTTAAAGGTAGGGAATCATTAGTAAGTCTGAAGTGAACCAACATTGACTTTTAACCCTCAGTATGTCTGACTCCACATATACAGGAGTTATAGCCATATAAAATGGGGTTCATTTGCTTGGACACATTGCATGAATAATGGAATTACCATACATAGAGAAAATCCTTACTCCTTGAGACTATGTGTCATAGGATGACCTTAACAATTATTTTTTAAAATTAAGGGTTTAAGCTTCTTCTCAGACAGCAGCCCTATAACATTCATTTCTGAAAAGTAAGGGAGAAAAGATAACTCCCAGATTTGAATCAGCTAAAAATTAATTAGTTCTTAGGGTTCATCTTTAATATTGGTTGAACAGAGTCAATATGTGTGAGACATTTGCTAGAGTAATTTTGAGTCACCATAAAAGACATTCAGTATAGTTTCATGAGACTATAATGAATGTTCAACGCAGACCAAATGTAAGAAAGAAATTCAATATATGATTTAAGATACAGGAATGAAATGTGATTTTGGAAATATAAATCAAAGGTTATTGTTTCCTTGTTTTAGATGAATCAGGATGTTTTGAACTTTAGTCAATAAAATTGAACATATAAAGGGGTGACTTTTGAGATATCTATGTAGGTTAATCAGATATGGAATGTCCAAATTTTATATATTGTAGTAACAGCTGACTATGGTGAAACAATTTGTGTATTTAAAACTAGTAATAAGGAGACTAGTCTTGTTATAGTTTTAATTTAAGAAATTTCATCTCCTTCATGTCCCCTTCCCATTTGTCTCTCTCAAATTTATGGCCTATTTTATTCAATTATTATTGTCATGTACATGTACATAAATATAATAAATACAAACTGCTGAGTTCATTTAGTTCAAGTGTTGTTTGTTAATATATGGTTTCAGGGTTGAACACATGATAATACGTAAGTTACAGGGAAAACTAGTTCCAGTCTCTGTGTTGCCTGTTGTCAGGTTTTGTTTTTGTTTGTGGATGTGGAGATTTCCTCTTTTTCGTAGTTAGTATGTATATTGGTGCTATACTTCTTTAATGCATATTTTGTTGGGGTATCATAGGTGAAATTTTCCTATCATTTCTAAGAGATATTGTCTCATAGTATATTTTCTGTTTTGGCTTTTACAATCTCTCTTCCCCCTTTGTCTGTTTCCTGAGCCTTAGGAGAGTTGTGTAACATATATATCCATTTTGGCTAGGCACCGATGACTTGTATTTTGACCAGTTGTGTATTTCAGCATATAGTATAATGAACCATGATTGAAACAGTGAAATTTGTTTTTTCTTTGATATCTGGAATGTATAAATAAGTGTAAAAAGAAAGAAACAATCAAAAATATATATATCTGTGTATACTTCTTGTAAACAGTTTACTCCACTCAGTAAATTGATGATAGACATACATTTTTATAATTCTCAGTCATGTCTTTATTTTAGTTAAATCCACAAACAGAACATATAAAATAGAGCAAGTAATGGGACATAGGGACTTGCAGGCATATCCTAATGAGTATTCTAAAAGTGATCCAATTCATCTTAAATTCCATTGTGTCTCTTCCTCCGGTTAAGTTAGGTTTGTTTAATTGGAAAATGTAAACTTGTTTATATCCTCTAGAATTTATCACATATGAGTAGACATACTGCTTCATTCAGAGGGATATGTAAAGGGAGGGAGTACATTCAGGATTGTATCTACAGGACAAAATAGGTTAAAAAGTAAGATCATTTACTTCAATGTTTGCACTGTGAGAGCTGACAAATGTCTAAAGTGGGTAATTGGTTTGAAAGTTATCCTAAACTAAAATGCCCACTAGGGAGTTAGAGAGCTAAATTTCAATATTCCTGAGCAATAGAGTCAAGACTATTTCCAACTGACAGAAATGTTGCTTTGTTCTGCAATGAAAATGCAGATGTTTATATATGCCTAGAGCAGCAACCTGGTTTTAGTTTCAGATTCTGAAATATGAAGCTCTATCATACTGATTCTCCCTCTCTCTGAAGTTTCTGACTATAGCTACTCATCACAAACTGGCACAATTGAACATATTTATAAAAAAGACAGTTTTGAAATTAACCAATTTCCTAATGATACCTAACACATGTTACTTGTTAGTATGAAATGAAAAATCATGAGATGTAGGTAAATAGCTTTTCAAATTTTATCATCATAATTTTAATTGAAAATATGCTTCCCACACATCTTATTGAACTTAGAAAGGTTGAATTAGTGAAGCCTTCATCCTTACTTTCTAGTCTCCTTGGTGTCAGAAGGTACTCTACAGGTTATTGAAAGAGAAACCTGGACAGCAATACCGTTACAAAAACCTTGATCTACAAGAGCTACAATCTATCCTGCCTCCAAGATCTACTGGGGCAATGGTGGCATGGAACTTGTGGGAGTGGCCGACCACAGTCTGGTTTAACTCCAGACTCACTTCATGAGAGGCAGCACACACCTTACACTGCCTGAATGCCCAGGAACCAGAGATTAGATAGCTCACAGAGTCCTAGGATAGAATAGAACACATGTGGCCAGAACCAAATCAGATCAAACCAAATAAATAAATAGCCGGGATTGGCTATGAGACTATAAGTCTTCAACCCTGTCAGAAATCCAGAATGACTGAGTTAACTGAAATTATGGGAAGCACAAACATAGCTTCTAAAACTTAGCCAATTAAAAGAGCCAATCCACTTTTTACATGTTAATCAAAGGCTTTATAAGTTTGGTAATGCTCAATAACAAAATGCCCATACAATCAGAAGTGTAACCCAATACCTAACCTAGATATTTCAACTATTTTTGACTGGCAGAGACACTTGAACATCCACCTCCATGTTCTCCCCATCCTCTCTCTCTCTCTCTCTCTCTCTCTCTCTCTCTCTCTCTCTCTCTCTCTCTCTCTCTCTCTCGTCACCTAGCTCCTCCTCTTTTTCTCCTCCTCTTCTTACCTCCTTACTCCTCCTTTTCCTCTCCTTATTTCTCCCACCTTAGCTCCACCTACATATCACCATTCCTATTAAAATAAAACTTTTCTTTCAAAATACAATTAGAGCATAACTATACCAATTTGTGTCAGTAAGGTACAAAATAGACCTAATACCCAGTCCATCATTTTGTTGACTAAACAGAACTTCTGTCATCTCTCTTAACTAAAAGACCTTATTCTGAACCTCGCCTTTTTTCTTGGCTTTAGAATGAATGTTAGCTGAAAACCATCCCCTCAAATCTTTTCTCTCAAAGTAAATAACCAGGATTGTCTATGAGACCATAAGTCTTCAACCCTGTCAGAAATCCAGAATGACTGAGTTAACTGAAATTATGGGAAGCACAAAGCATAGCTTCTAAAACTTAGCCAATTTATAGAGACTGCTGAACACCTGGACAGTCCCTATACTACAAAATATTGGAGCATCTGATCTTCAGCCTTCTGGCCCAGGATTATCTGACAGACCTAGTGATACAGAATCATTAAGGGCTGATTACTCTGTCTTGGCAGATATAATCAGTCAACTATTCCACAAGTGTGTCCTTTTCCGGACAGTAATTTGTCTGTAGATGAAAAGAGGCAATTCTTGCCTAGTGGCTGTCTTACCACAACTGGAGTAACTCCAAAGATGCTCAGTTTCTTCTTAGAATCCAAGACAGGAAGCTGTCAGGAGCAGACAGGTCTCTAATCAAAGGGAACATTAATACAGAAATGTTTGTAAAGTCAATTCTGTGGACTTCTGACTTTTTGAAAAGCAGCTATCCATGTAAGGCAATCTGGACTGTTGTCTGTTAACTCCTCTCAGCTATTTTAAAATAAAATATAGAAAACACCCTAACAATAAACTCAGAGCCATGAATTTGCTGTAGGCCCTTAACTCACAGGCTAACCATCTCAAATCAGTTAGAAAGTTAAAGAAGGACTGGGTCTAAGCCTTGTATTCTTAAATGTGTTATATAGGCACAATGCCTATGAGAGTAACAGTATTAATCTCACTTTTATAACAATAAGAAGTGTACATCAATGAAAACCTTAAATTTGAAATCAAAGTAAATTTTCTACCATTTAAGAAATGATAACTTCATCTTAATAACAATTATACATATTTCTACCAATAGGTTATGGCTATGCAATAAATCCTAGGTAATCCTCCCTGTTCCAACAAAACCACTGCTTTCCCCTTTAAAGACAGCCCAGTATTAACCACCTCAGTCTCCAAGCCCAGGGAATAGGGGCACCTACTCTTCATCAACTTCTTCAACATAATTATGGGCATTGAGATATTAGAAGAGGGACAGGGGTAAGAGTGAATTGATAAACCTCTCATGCTGTCTCTTCACTGCGTCCAGCTGAATTTTCAAGACATCAGAGGTTTGAGCAGGTCTGCTCAGCTTGCTTGATGAGCAGATACACCAAGGCTGTGTATTCTGCAATATACAATTCTCAAAACAAATTTTAGTATCAAGATAATTTTTTGTTTAAATTCTAGAATCTAGTCTTTTGGCAGCCTGTCTGTGTCATGTCTAATCCATATAATTCTGAGAGTTTCTATGAGGTTATGCTCCCACCATCCTCCCATTTCTGCCTCCCTGCTCTTGAATTCCCTAACACTAGGGAATCCAAACTTTCAGGCACCAAGGCTGTCCACTTCTACTGAAGCCTGGCAAGGCCACCCTCATTCACCTATACAGGTGGAGCCATGAATCCCTCCCTTTGTGTTCTCAAGAGAATTTTAGAATAGCTATTCCAGCTTGTTTCTTAGGACCATTTGCTTGAAAAATTGTTTTCCAGCCTTTTACTGTAAGATAGAGTCTGTCTTTGTCACTGAGGTGGGTTTCCTGTATGCAGCAAAATTCTGGGTCCTGTTTCTGTATCCAGTTCATTAGCCTGCGTCTTTTAATTGGGGAACTGAATCCACTGTTGTTAAGAGATATTAAGGAACAGTGATTGTTGCTTCCTGTGTTATTTTAGTTATTAGAGGTGGAATTATCTATTTGTGTGAGTATCTTCTTTTGGATTTGTTGGAAGAGGATTACTTTCTGCTCTTTCTAGGGAATAATTTCCTTTCTTGTATTGGAGCTTTCCTGTTATTATCCTTTGTAATGCTGGGTTTGTGGAAAGATATTACGTAAATTTGGTTTTGTCATGGAATACCTTGGTTTATCCATCTATGATAAATTGAGAGTTGTGCTGGGTATATTAGCCTGAGCTGGCATTTGTGATCTCTTAGGGTCTGTATGACACCTGACTAGCATCTTCTAGCTTTTATAGTATCTGGTGAGAAGTCTGGTGTAATTCTGATAGGTCTGCCTTTATATGTTACTTGGCCGTTTTCCCTTACTGCATTTAATATTCTTTCTTTGTTTTGTGCACTTGGTGTTTTGATTATTATGTGACGGGGGAGGGGTAATTCTTTTCTGGTCTAGTCTATTTGGCGTTCTATAGGCATATTTTATGTTTATGGGCATCTCATTTTTTAGATTGGGAAAGTTTTCTTCTATGATTTTATTGAAGATATTTATTGGCCGTTTAAGTTGGGAATCTTCACTTTCATCTATACCTATTGTCCTTAGGTTTGGTCTTCTCGTCGTGCCCTGGATTTCCTGGATGTTCTGTGTTAAGAACTTTTTGCATTTTGCATTTTCTTTGACAGTTGTGTCAATATTTTCTATGGTATTTTCTGTACCTGAGATTCTTTCTTCTATCTCTTGTATTCTGTTGGTGATGCTTGTGTCTATGATTCCTGATTTCTTTCCTAGGTTTTCTATCTTCAGGATAGTCTCCGTTTGTGATTTCTTTATTGTCTGTACTTCCATTTTTATGTCCTGGATGGTTTTGTTCAATTCCTTTACCAGTTTCGTTGTATTCTCTTGAAATTCTTTAAGGGATTTTTGTGTTTCCTCTTCAAGGGCTTCTACCTGTTTACCTGTGTTCTCCCCAAATTCATTGAGAGCGTTATTTATGTCCTTCTTAAAGTCCTCTATCATCATCATTAGAAGTGATTTTAAATCTGAATCTTGCTTTCCTAGTGATATGGGGAATTCAGGACTTTCTAGTGTGGGAGAACTAGGTTCTAATGATGCCAAGTACCCTGTGTTGCTGATGCTTATGTTCTTGTGCTTGCCTTTCACCATCTGGATCTCCTTAGTGCTACCTGCCCAGTCTCTGACTGGAGCCTGTCTTTTCTATTGTCTTGGTTGTATCAGAACTGTGTGGGGTGAGTGTTACTACTGGGGTTAGAGCTGAGACCCACAATCTTGCTGATCTGCTCAGTGCTCAGGTGCAGACAGGAAGGAACTAGTGCTCCAGGCCAGGAGTGACTTCCTGGGTCCTAGTGAGTCCCAGTTACTCCCTGTTTGGGACGGGTATTGCTGTCTGCTTACCTAAGACACTGTCTGAGTCAGAGCTCTTGGGAGACCTGCTTCCTCTGGGTTCTGTGAGATTGGGGACAAAGCTGCCACCAGGGATCTGCTCAGTGCTTGAACCCAGACTAGAAGCACCAAACCACTTTTTAACAGGATAATATTATTTAAATCTTTATCTTTAAATATTAGATTAAAAATTTAAGGATTAATGCATTTTAAAATAAAATGTGTTAACTGATATTAGGGATATCTTTGATTACATTTTTCTAGTCTAGGCTAGCCTAAAATTTGCTGTGTAACTCAGGCTGGCCTTGGTCTTCCTGAGGTCCTCTACCTCGGTCTCCTGAGTGTACTTACAAGCTTGAGCTACTAAGCTTGGCCTTTCTTTAATTTATTAAGATAAAGTTTTAACTTCAGAATTATTTTAAATGTTGCCATTTTCCTTTTCAATTTGATCTGAGCTAGGTATCCCACCCCATCCCCACCCCCTGCCTCCTCTGGTGTTGCTTCAATAGAACAAGTGAATAGTTCTACAAACAATGTCTTTTGCTACTGTTAGCCTAATATTCCCCAAGTTTAGTAGAGGGGTCACCTTGCCTTCATTTCATTCAGGCTAATGAAGGCTCCATTCTCATCTCTAAAGGTTGCAAAGACGATTTAAGCCAAAAGTCATATTGTTTGTGGATGAGTATATACTTGAAGCTAAAGGATGCCATGGGCTCTGCAAGGACATTTTCTCTTTTGTGTAAGTCAGTTGATGAGGAAATGAACTCTTTAAGACTGAAGAAAGAAGCTGAGAGAACCTGCAAGCATGTGTGAAACAAACCAGATCTAAATTGTTTATTTTAACTCATGCAGTAGCACAAACAAACTGCTTTCAAAGGTCATTTCAAAGTCAGCTATTTCTTCAAGAAAATTTCAGAATCTGTTTTTCATTCACATTTTACTCAAAGCTTGTAGAGAATCTTAAAACTGACGGTGATGTAATGGGCTAATTACGAAAATGCAATGCTGTTTGAATTAAATGAATTAAATTCTCATCTGGATACCTGCCATTTTTTTTTTTAATTTTTTAAATTAGGGATACTATTTTGTTTTGTTTCCATTACAAGTGGTGTTTACATATTTTTAGCAAGACTTTACAAATCATGAGGATGCTTTGGATGTGAGAATACTGTTCCATTTTTTTTTCTGTGTTCTTGGATATATTTCTTTCCAGATATATGAGAAAAAGCTTTGAGAATTTTGATCTTTAGGGATTTACAAAATCACAGCAAAAGGGGCATGTATAGAACTTTAGCCTTTTATCTTGATTTTTGAAGTTACAAACCTTGCTTTAAATTAATAGAAGGGTCTGCAGTTTTCTCCAGGGCCAGATGCAAACAAGAATGGCAGGGGACAGGGAAGCAGGGAATATAATGCCAGTGGGCAAAAAAAACTTAAAAAAATTTTATTTATCTGTACTAAAGTTTGATGCTTTACTAAGCAAGAAAAATAATACACCTTTAGGTAGCACCTAACAATTCACGCCATACTTTTATAACTGATAATTCTAAAAGAAAAGAGACAATTTTGAAATAAGCATATGGGTTCTTAATTCTCCCCTCACCATTTCAGTTAAGTCATGGCTCAAAATAATATAAGATTCTTAATGAAGTGATGCAATGAGAAAGAGTAGAAGACAAAAATGTAGTGCGGTATGAAGGGAGGAATTCAGATAAAGGCAAAACAGTGGGAATATGCAACTGAACCCAGGGAAACTGAGTCCTGCAGTAAATTAGAATAGCATTTAGGGTAAGCCTTGCTCATATATATTCATCTTCACTGGTTTTAAAGAAAAATTGCACTTTTAGCATTATATATTCAAGACGTTTCAATAAACTTGGAAAGAAAACATAAGGTGTAAATAACTAAGTATCAACATGTAGAAAGTGTTAACATGGCGCTTCTATAGCAACTCAAACATTTAATTTCAAACTGATCCCCCAAAACAAGATGATTCTGGCAACAGATCTATGAAATACAAGTAGCTAAAGATTAAAAGTGAGTTATGCTATAATAGCTCTTCTTTTAAAATGTTCGTCTTATTTTATGTATTTTTCACGTGTATGTGCACGTGTAACTGCAGGTCTGTGTGGGGACCCAAGAATGCTTGGTGAAGCAGCCGGAGCTGGTAATAGATGGTGGGAGTTGTCCAAATGAATGCTGGGAATTGAGCTAGTGTCCTCTTCAGGGTCATCAGGATGGCTTAACTGTTGAGCCATCTTTGCTGCCCCGTAATAGTTCTTTTTACCCATATATAATTTTTATTTCTTAACTCTTCCTTCAATTGAAAATAGATGTCTTTTTCTCATATAATACATCCTGATCATGTTTTTCCCATTGTCTACCCTCCCAGTTTGGTCCCAGCTCTGCTTCCATTCAGGTCTGAATGTGGGTACAGATTTAACTTTTAAAATATTAAGGTACTGACTTGCGTCTCTTGCCATAACTGGCATTAATACTGTCGAATGGGAATATTGCAAGACAGGAAATTGTTTACCCTTTAATTATGACAGGAAACCCACGATCTCTTGTAAGTTCAGGGATTGCATGGCTGCTCCTCATCTGAAGCGTTAATGGAATGCAGTGACATTTTAATTGGAAGGCAGAATGGACATTTAGTTCTTTAGTTTTTCATCCTTGGCGATAATCAACGTTCTCAATAGGATAACCCGGAGTGGCAGGGCTAGAATTGGTATTTTATAAGTAGTAAATTGTCTTTTTCTTTTACCTATACAGAGGGCCAGCAATTCTAAAAATTGCTTATTTTATGTATTAAACACGGGTTAGGTAAACGCTTTCTAAATCCCTGTTGATTCATCTGCATATGAAGCAGCCAGTGCTTTTCCAGAGTGCCCTGTATTCCACTGCATTGCAAATTTGCCTAATAAAAGAGAGAATGCATTAATCTACCATTAACTTGTTAAATCTTATTGCAGTATTTTCCGCTTTGATGCACTTTGCAAGTCAAATGCAACAAAAATTGGGCGAGTTTTATGCAGTTCATAAAGAAAAACGAGGAACTAGATTTTGCCTTTTGAATATTATCTTAGAATGTCAGAATGGGCTTGTAGGCAATGAATGGTTATTCACTGAGTACAGAGAATTCTCAAAGACAAGGAAAACTTTTTTAAAATATTATTTATATCTACTAAAGACTGGTGCTTTAGTAAGCAAAGAATACAAATGCACCATTGGGCAGCATATATCAATTCATGTCATGCCTGTGATAACTGGTGATTCTGAAAGAGAGGAGACAATTTAGAAATAAGCGTATGGGTGCTTAATTCTCCCTTAGGACATTCAGTTAAGCCTTGGCTGAAAATTGTCTAAGATTCTTATAAGAAATACAGAAATATTTTAAGAGTATTACAATAATCAGAGGATCATGGAATAGTACAAATATCACATCAGGCAACAGACCTCATGTAGGAGGGAGAGGGAGAGAGAAAAGGGAGAGGGAGAGGGAAAGAGAGAGGGAGATGAGAGAGGGAAAGAGAGAAAGAGGGA
>JADRCG010010468.1:4104417-4125651 GCA_019844195.1 Rhabdomys dilectus
CAGCAGCAGCAGCAGCAGCAGCAGCAGCAGCAGCAGCAGCAGCAGCAAACCAGGAGATCAGCATTTAGAACTCTTAATCATTTCTTAGTATTTGAAGCCTTCACTATAAGTATAGACATCCAGTTTCTCTAAAACCCTTGAAGAGGCCGCACTTTCTCTAGTGTCTAGTCTTGACATTGTTGTTAACAGACAGTTGGCTGATGATTCACTGACTTGTGGGTTTTTATTCTTTCCCATTGGTCCACCTGTCTAGTATTGTTCTGTGTTCGAGTGTTTTTTAGTTTTTCTTCTCATTCCTTTGAAATCTTAAAATCACATATCGTGGTGTTTGCTCATAAAGAACTCAGAATTGCTGTGATTATTTCATATCGCTGTGATTATTTCATATCTTTTTGTTTATATGAGTCTTCTACTTCATTTCAAGATTGTTTTTTTAAGTTCTTTTAACTACAACATTGTTTTTCTTTGGTAAAGTTTGCATTAAATATGCTAATTATCTTAATAGAATAGACATTTTTAAAAGAACATTAATTCTGTGTAATATGTGAACATGGGGATATTTTGTGTCTTTGATTTTATCAGTGTTTTGTAAGTCTTATTAATGTCACTAAAATAGAAACAAAATAAAAACTGGCAGCAAATAAATGTAACTAATTACCTTAGTATTTTATTTTGTGTTATTTTTTGTAACTATTGCAAATAGAATTGCTATAATGATTTTTTCTTTACAAATGTGTTTATTGGTGTATAAAATGTGCTTGAGTTATGTATATCCATTTTATAATATGTACTTTTGCTTTTATTTATCAATTCTAGCAGCCATTTGTTAGAGCTTTTAGGCTTTCTGCATATTCAATCAAGTTACTATCAATCAGGGATAGTCTTTCTCTCTCTATTTGAGATGACAGATCTTTTAAATTCAGATTCCCTATCATTACTTTCTAAGTTGCCCCATACCCCAACAAAATCGGAGCCTAGCTCCACTCTCCAGGCTAAGACCCAACAAGACCAGCTTTTCCAGGTTACACCCTCAACAAGACAAGTGTCTCCAGGTTATTCCCCCAACAAAACTGAACTGCACCCCCAGGTTACAAGCTCACCCCCTGCCTAATGGCCACCAATGCAGAGGAGAGCAGAAATTAAGTTATGATATGACTCTGAGCAGCACCAGACAATTATGTTAAAGGCCATAGTAGCTTTCCAGTTAGATGCTTGCACATGTCCTCTCTGCTTGCTGCTTACTAAAAAGCCTTGCCCTGATAGACATTCTGGGCTCCTCCCCAAAACTGTCCTGCTAGATAATGGTGTGTTGGGGCGGAAGGCAAGCTAGCATGAATAGAATAATGACTCTGCTGTGAGTTGCATCATATTGGCTCCTGTTTGTTTTTTGAGGGGTGGGAAATCATTAATATTTCTCTGGCACTATACATTCTTATTTATATTTCTTTAGTTTTTTGATGAACTGCTCTCTCTGGCTTAAACTTCAAATATTCAAATATGTGTTTCACTGGTATGTAAATACATCTTTTCCTTGTTCCCAATGTTAGGAGAAACACTGTGGAATTTTCCTAATTTAGAATGAGAATGATGTTGCATGAGAGTTAAAAATTTTTGAAGTGGAATTGAACTCTTTAGAGATAGATGTAAATATTTTACCAGATCATTTACTCTTTAGAACATTATATAATCCTTACTTCTGATTTTTAACTAGTTTTTTCACTAGTTTTTTTTTTTCACTAGTGAAGGATGATTATTTTGGCTCACATTCTGAACTATTTAATTATTTTGCAGATAAATCCAACTAATTTGAGCTGCAATGGAGTTTAGAATTTATATGTACTTGTGCATGTAAGTATTCGTAGTTATCACTGACTAACTGAAAATAAAGTACTTTTGATTGTAAAAGACTGGACACACACACACACACACACACACACACACACACACCTCCATAGATAGTAATGTAAGTTTGTAGGGAACCAAGTTAGAGAGGTGTGTGGAGGCGGTTGTTCATTTTATAGCCCAGCTTTAATGGTTACTTGTGGAACGTAAAAGTTTCAAGTTTCAGGTAAAAACATATTTTTGCTATCAAAATCTGTAAAAGAAGAAAGAAGTCAATCTGGCTGGCACAATTGCAGTTCATTGTTGTTCTTTCTGATGGATAATTGCTCCTTAGCAGTTTGTAGTCATTTAAAGCTCTTGTCTTTCTAGGTATAACATGTTTCCTTAGAAATTTTAAAGGGGACAAAGTGAACACTGTTATTGCACTGTTGATTCTATCTCTTCTGCAGGGTTATTTGTAAACATTTAGAATGAATTGCTTTTCAAAAAGTTGACTGATTTGTTGACCCCATTTTGAATAACATGTGACATCTATTTCACAGAAAAAGAAGTAGCTTCATCTTCTATTTGGAAGCAATCCAACTCCCAAATCCCAGGCATTCTTAGTGTTCAAATAATCAAAGTTAAATTCCTTTCAGAACCTGACTTGATAGACTTTTCAGTGTGTGTTTTGATTAACTGTCTGGCTGATTGATTGATGGGCCCTTCCTCCTTGGGTTGAAGTGATTGTGAAATCATCTGCTGTAAAAGGACCATGCTGTGTATTCTGTGAATGGATTTGGCAGTTAGTCACTTTCTATAGTCTATAAGAGACTAGATAAGTGAGTCTTCCAAGTTCAAGGATGTAGTTGAGTTTCTTCAGTGTTTAAATGATAGACTATGCTGAGCTGGATTCTAAAGCTAATGATCCTGAAAAATTAATGTTTCAAAAGATCAAATAATATGCAGCTATAATATGAATAATGTACTATAGGAGAGGTAGCATTCTATAGTTTAATTCTTCTGCCATGCAATAACAACATTCCAAAATCCCTTCTGCGTGGGTGGATGAAGATAATCTCTTTGTGGCTATATAGGTTTGGGAAAGGGTTTTTTTTTTCTATACACATTTTTCTTGAATGTTGAAGCAGAACAGGGCTCCTGAGTTGAAGCAGAGTCTAGACTTCATTGCTTTAAGCTTTTAATTTAATTTCTACAACTGGCTGTGTTCTGTTTTTTTGTCTATGGCACTTACTTTATCTGTAGTGTATATTCTGATGATTTCCCCCTCTCTGCATCTCTAAACACAGGGGTTATAGTAAAGACTGAAGCTTTTTGCTATGGGTTCTGGGTACTGACTTCATGTCCTCTTTCTTAGACATCAATCACTTAGCTTACTTAGTCATCTCCCCAGTTCAAATCCATTGAGCTTTAACTAAGTGTAAGTGTTAGAAACATGAGAATTTTCAAGAGACCCATACTCTGAATTTCACTAGAAGGATGCCAATAATAAACCAGGAAATTGTTATTTCTGAGAGTTTTTGTTTGTTTGTTTGTTTGTTTTTTGTTTTTGAGACAAGGTTTCTCTATGTAGCCCTGGCTGTCCTGGAACTCACTCTGTAGACCAGGCTGGCCTCAAACTCAGAAATCTGCCTGCCTCTGCCTCCCATGTGCTGGGATGAAAGGCATGTGTCACCACTGCCCGGCTGTTTCTGAGTTTCTACCAAGCAAGCACTCACTGATTACCTGTCAAATGTTACACCTGTGTTAGTGTCTATGGATAAAAATAAGATTAAATCTCTTCTCCAAATTGCACTGAAGTTGAGACACTCTCTAGCTTTTTAAATTAATTAATTAATTAACTAATTAATTAATTAATTTTGCTTTTATACCATTTATATTACATGCAAGTATTAAGGTCAGTTCTAAGTAGAGGAACTAGCACTATAATAGATGCACATAGTCAAGGAACAAACAAGACAATAAACACACATAGTAAAGGAACAAGCAAGACAATAAATACAAATAGTCAACAAACAAGCAGGGCAATAAGCAAAGCCCTTGATCAGTGTTTCTAAGAGCTTATCAGGATGATCTAAATATCTGAGCCTGCTTACCTGCCCTAGTCCAAAGTCCTTTTCATGCCTGAAGCTTACTTCTTTGTTATAGCCTAAAATTTAGATTCCTACCTGAAATTATTTCTGTGTTCTAGCCTAATGTCAGATTCCTGCCTGAAGCCCATTTCCTTGTCCTTGGCCAATGTAAGATTCGTGCCAAGCAGCTCCAAAATCTCTCCCCTTTTTTATTTCATAAACAAAACTGAGTCTGTCTTAGGTCATTCTGACAAGAATGCCTTCCTTACCCATCTTGGAATATGCATTATCAATAGCAATGCATTTTTGTCTTAGGTTGGCAAGGTTTTGAGCAGAATCTTAATCATTCTTGGCTTGCTGGCCTGTTAATAAATTAATAACTCTCTCTAGGGGTTCATTTTCAGTTTCAAGTCATGTACTTTGGCTGCCAACATGTTAATGTTGTTAAAGACAAGCTTTCACACAAAGAGCAGAAATAAAACTATTCCCAAGATAAAAAGTATTCCCATAATCAAGCTATATGTGTCATTCTTGAAACTTGATCAAAATGGAAATACTGACCTCAGGCCATGGATAATTTTATCAGTGGTATCTGAAACATCAAAGCTCAGTAGAGCAGCATTCTTTAAATTCATAATCTCACTATGCAAAGTTAAAATATCCAGAGAGATGTTAGACTTATGACAGATACCCTGCAAGTGTCTTTAAACTTTTTCCTAATTATAATGACTATCATTGTAAATTTTAGAAGTAATACAACTCCATTGGTATTTGGCATGACACTCGAGATGGCTCTTACTCTTAAACCCTGAACCTTCTTCCAACAATTTGAATAGGATAAAGAGCATCAATTGGTTGTTCCAAACACCTATCTAAATCCTATTGTATACTCAACACATTAGTAACAATTTTTTTTTGCTAAATGATTAACAAAAGTAGCTGTCTTAACTTCTTGTGTCAAAGCAATTGCAGAAGTGCAGTGCTAGTAATTAACGTAATTAAAGTTGTGATCTCTTGCTTTTAAACTCCTGTGATGCCAGTTGTGTTACCAGATAAGATGAATGAATCATTGATTTACTGCAAGAAAGTTAAAATTATCACAAAAAGAGGATACTTGAAAGTGTTACTAAAGACTGAAAATTCATAATTGACTTTTAGTGACATTTAGGCAGAAAGTTAATGTTGCTGTGCCCTCCTAATATCCTGTTATGTTGGGGCTCAGGGATACCTCTTAAAGGGCCAACAAAGTTTGGTTCAAAGTTTGTCTAGAAAATGCACATGGGTTTTAAAAGTGTGAGTTCATAAACAGGCTCAAAAATAAAGGTATCAAAACTTCATCAGAGAGTTAAAATCAATTTAATTATAGAGGATAAATAACCAGAGAGGATCATTTCTACTTTAGTATAAATTATAAAATCTTGACTTTAAAATATATACTCAAAGCTTTATAAATTTCACCTTCATAATATTTTTGAGCTTTTGTGTTTTTAAAAAGGAAAGTGGAAAATGCTTTAAAGAAGGCTAAAAGGTCTTGCAAAAAATGACATTCTCTTAAGTCTTTACAACATTGGACATACTTTTAGTATATATTATGTCTAGTGGTTTTTATTGTTCCTGTTGCCTGAAATGATGGAATTGACAGAAGAACAGGTATTTAGAGGAAGTTATAGTTTTGAAAATGTTGAATGGTGAAATGATGGGATTGTGATTTCTAACCTGTGATTTTAGGAATAAAAATTTTGAATGAGAAATACAGCTTTTAATTCCCTAAAAGCTGATATTACTCAAAAGATGGCTCAAGGTTGGCACTTAGATACAGAATATTTTCTAAGAAGACTATGAACCTTCCATTTCAACGGAGTCTAAGTCCAGCAGGGTTATTTCTCTTTATTAAACTATTGAGTTATGTGCATCTTGACAGTGAACTTGGAGACCTCTGCTATAAACCTGTCTTCTTTGGAAAGTATTACAGGACCTTCACACCTTCTCTACTGGGCTCTGAAATATTCCAGGGAAGAAATAAGATGTCATTTTTAAATGTTCAACTCTGAGGACAAAGTCGTCCTTTTATAATTAATGTAATCAATATGGTAATCAGATTTCTACTCTGCTTATCAATATGAATGTTGGGGATCATAGAAGATTCTAGACAATAATGAATTCAGTTTTGTAGAGACTGAGGCTCTTCAACTAATAATTCATTTCCTGAGATGGGCAGAAATAATAGATGAGATTTACTCATTTAAGCAATGATCTTCTGTTTCATTTAATAACTGCAGAACTTTTTTAAAATAATAACTTGCTTAGTATTTAATCAACTTGGCATTTTTAAATATAATCCCACAATTGACAAAAACCGAGGAGAAAGATTTGTTTCAGGAATTACTTTCAGTACAGTGACTATTAAATATTACATAGTTCATTCTTCTGGCTATGGTAAAGTAACTGTGAAAACTGGCTATCATTCCTCCATTAAGTATTTATAAGCTATAGAGATTCCTCATTGCTGTTATAATGCCAACTCTCACAGCAAGCCAGCAAAAAAGGATAATTAGTATCTGAAATGAACTTGATTCTTGATCATGTTTTCAGAACTAAATTGGGTCAAGCCCAGCAAAGTAATGTGGTCTTTTCCATAAAAATTAATCTAAATTCAAAGGAGAAAAACCAAAAAAAAATGTACAATGCAGACTTGCTAAATTGTTCAACTTCAGTGGGATCATAGATCATTTACTTTCCTGTCATTCAGCTCCTCACACAATGGCAGGACATTCAATGGATCCCTTAGAAGCAAAAGGCTCCTCACATCCAAAGCCTGCAAACAGGCAAGGGCCATTTCAGTGAAGTTTTCATGTTTTCCTTCTTGTTACTTCTTATTCTTCAGAATCTTGGCAGAACAGTATCCAATATGTGATAGGTATGTTTCAAGAATAATACTCTTATTGCATGGCAAAGTATGTGTTTTTACATTATTATTTATTTCTAATACTTTCATTTGAGAATAGATTTTATTACGAAGTGGAATTTAGACACATTTTATCTTTATTTTTGTATTCTGTAAATATTGTTTTTAAAAACCCCAAACTTTTGAATTTTTAAATTAATTAAATTATTTTTTTTCTGGTCTTAAGTAATGATGTAGGCTCATTAAAATTTGGTAGTTGTTGAATAAAGATGTTTTATTTAAGACCGTTGTTAGGAACAAAAACAAATGACTAAAAGGAATACATAATGATTTGTGAGAAATTAATATTAACATATAGATGACCTAGAACCTTAAAGTAGCACCATTCATTTTTATCAAAACCTGCAAGAGCCTGCCTGTCAGTCAATAGGGGATCTATAATTGGAGTAGTGAGAATGATTGTAGGAAAGGCAGAAAGAATTATGTAAGAGACAGAGATGAGAGGGCTGCTGGTTAATACCACACCAGCAAGCAAGTGTATTTTCTCAGTGTCTTTTAAAGGCAAGCCACACAAAGCATGAGCAATTCCAGGAAGATAAGCATGACCAATGCTTATGGGGCAAGTGGATAGTATACAGTATCTATGTTTGACTTAGGCCATTTCCTTTAGGTTAGGACAGTCTGTCAATGATGTATGTGGAAGCAGAGAAACTTGGCAAAACATAAAGCGTATCTTAATTAAAACAAAGACAAATGCCAGCAGACACATTCATGATTAATTACAAACAAGAAGTCATCAAAAATTAACTCTGGAAATGCTCCCTACAAAACTCGCACAAAATAATTTTTGTATTAGTGTATCATATTAGATCAGAATACATTTCAATAAAACCTAACTTCTGTTTACTTATAGATATGCATCTGAGATGTTCTCAACCATGGTCCAATAAATGACCTTTTACAGTGTACAGCAGTCAATACAGAGGTGCATAGTAGACTTAAGTGCTAAGAGTATGAGACTGTATGTTCATCCACAAATGGAATATAATTACCATCACAACCACCACCACTACCACCATCACCACCACCACCACCACCACCACCACCACCACCACCACCACCACCACCACCACCATGACCACCACCACTATCACACCATCATAATCACTACCACCACCACCATTAACAATATCATCACCATCATCACAATCACCACCACCACTACCACCACCACTACCACCACCACCACCATCACAACCACTGTCACCACCACTACCACCACCACCACCATTACAACCACTGCCACCACCACTACCACCACCACCACCACCACCACCATCACAACCACTGCCACCACCACCACCACCAACAGCATCATCACCAGCACTTCTATCGAAGCTCAGGGAAGACCATGTAAGTCTGGGGATGAGGAAGAATGGTATAGAATGCTGTCGTCTGGACAAGACTTGGCTATTGGAATCATGATCTCAAAAGAACTGTGATTAGCTTTACAAGATGTACACGAGACCAAGTCAGTCAAAATTCTTGCAGATGCCATCTTATACTAAAGAACTATTGACAACAAAGAGAAGTCCTGGGGCAGGGAGACTCATTCTTTATTGAGAATGTGCCCACTGTCATGTTTCCCACTCTCCAGTGGATGTCCCCATGCTCATATGAGTAGGACCATGTGAATGTAGAGGATAAAACACAGACTAATTTGGAAATGGGCACTTAAGGGAATACTGGGGTGAGTTGAGAAAGTAGCGAGGGTGGATATGATCACATCTCATTGCATATCTTCATAACCTTCTAAAATGAATATCTAAATACAACCACAATGGATTTGTAAAAGAAATAAAACAAAAATAATCTCAGAAACATAAAGAAAATGAAGGCAATATTTGAAAGCATTAAAGCTATCTCATTCATTATTTTAAAGACAGGTTTGAAACAGTTTCTTCACTTGGCTGGATCCTCTTCAGAACTTTGCACCTCACTAATAACTTAGGCTTTCTTCTGGATGTCAGACCACTAAATGACTGAGATCTGCTCTCATACATCCTCATTTCACATAGCATGTCTTAAAGGCTAACATTTTTTAACTTCATCCTTATACAGCTTTCAACAATATGATCATATACATGATTTCCCCACTGAGTTTCAGACTCATGGGTTCTTTAGATCAACAGACCGACCATGGGAAGTTGAATAGGTATACCTGGGAGTCTTTCCTATTTTGTTTTTGTTCTGTTTCTACTTTACCAACATACCCTAAGTAGTTGCTTCTTCCTTCTAAATAGACCCTTCTGCTAATGGTTTATTTAGACTCAAGTGTAGCCATAAAAGAGGTTAGACTTCTATCTGTTCCCATTCTTCCTTTAGCATCCTAGCATCTAACCAAATACCTAGAAAGATGATTGTAAATTTTAAGTCAAATACTAGAATTAGAGCCTGCGAAACTATCTTTCTGAGTCTGACTGTCCTTGCTGACTTTATATGGACTGAACTAAGCTTAACCACTCTCTTCATATTATCTCTTGTTTGCCTTCTACTGGGTGAAACCTTTTTCAATTTTGAGAACTTGTTAGTTTTTTGTCACAACTTCTGCATCTTTCCAATGTGGCCCATGAAAGCAGCTGAGGACATAGTAAAAAAATGAGCCTGTGTATGTTCCAATAAAACTTCATTATTTCAGTAAAATTGAGTTGAGTAAAATTCATGTATATCTCCAATTATTCTGTTTTACATTGCTTCATAAGCACTAAAAGTAGAAATGACCTCCCCATACAGACTGTACAGAAAGCTTAATCAAGTCCTGCCCTTTATCTAAATTTTAACTTCATCATCATCATCGTCGTCGTCATCATCATCATCTTCTTCATCTTCATCATCTTCTTCATCATCATCATCATCATCAGTGTATATGGGTGCTTTTCTGCATGTATACCTGTGCACCACTTGCTGCCTGGTGCTCATAAAAGTCAGAAGAGCCTACTAGACCTCTGATTGGTCAAATCCTGTTATTGATCATCAAGAGATGGTTTACAGTTTCTGGCTTCCTCTCCCATAATTTTACACGAATATCTTCTGTATATGGTTGTAAATTGTGTCCTAGAGAGGATTTTTTTTGAAAATCATTCTCTTTTTATGCATTGCTCTTTACTTCAAGCATTTTACAGAAATCATTTTCAGTTTATTTCTAGGATTATTTGCTTAATAACTGCATTTTCTATGAAAATGGTGCTCATATATAATCAGGGGCCTTCGGTTTCTCTTATTTTTCCTCATCTTTCATTATAGTGCCTGTTACTTAGTATTTCATATTTGAAGCAGTGAATAAACTATATTTTTTTCATTGCATTTGCACAGAATCATGAAATGATTATGGCAGGAGAGATCAGGGGTCAGGTATAATCCAGAGACTTTTTTCAAAGGATTGATGAACATGTTCAAATTTATGTAGACCAACATTTCACGTTTGTTTGATAATAATATAAAATTTATTTCAAAGAATAAAACAGATGGCATGTAAAGATTTTAGATAGTTATGTTATAAACCAATAAGAGACTTTATAAAAATGCAAGTTCTTGTTATCCTACTAGACTCCAAGTTTAAAGAAAAAAGATGATATATTCCTCATCTATAATTCTGGTCCTTTCACATGAGAAGGCCAATACAGAATCATAATTTAGTGATCAAGCTAATTAGGTCACATTTTCTCAGATTATCATAGGATATGTCTTTACGGTACTGGGTTCTAATCAATGAATTCTAGCTGGTAAATTACTGTTCCAGCTAGAAATATTGTTCTAGCTGTTCAAATATTTGTTTCACAAATATTGTGAAATGTAAGCCTTGGATACTTCAGCTATTCATGAGTCAGACTTTAGAATGTACATCTTAGAAAACAAACCATTTGGCCCTATGGGGAATGCGATTAGTAAGATTTTATTATATTTATATTAACAAATAAAGTGTGGTAGCTTGATAGTAGATGTATGTGACTGTCGTGCTTTTTATGAGATGGTTAGGTGTCGTCTGGAAAGAGATTGTATATTTTTGTCAAAAGCAAAGCTTGATGAGCTTGCTGCCTAACTAAACTGTAAAGATAGCTTACTAGGGTTAGACTCTATCTACAAATATAATAGTTTCTGGAATGGCAGTTTAAAGATATCATGCTTAGAATAATTTTTGAAAGTTCTGATGTTTGCCAGCCTTAAAACATCTTTTATTGTCTTAGATTACTCTGGAATTTTTCTTGTTAATCAGATCCACAAACCATGATTCTGTAACGTTATATAAAAAGATCAGTTTAAAATCACTTCATTTTCTACCCTGTGTTACTTTTGCCAAGAGAAACTTAAAATGCAGTTCTGACTTGCTGAGACATACATTTTTGTCTTGTAAACATAACGTCAATTGAATTATTTAGTGTATTTCCATTTAGGAAACTTCTGAAGTAGGTATTTGTTTTCTATTGTCTTTATGCATATGCAGAACTGCATTATATATAATCTAGGAAGCTGAATTATTAGATAGGATCAGATAGTAAAATAGTGAGCAAAACAAACATAAAATGTACAGAATATCTGATACAGAGAGTTTTCTGTATAAAGCAAAGATCTATCTATTTCTTTCTGATGGCATTTTCTGAGCTCAGCCAATTTCAATAGACTTTAAATCAAGTCACCATTTCGTTTTGAGGATCTCTCACAGCAAAGAGAAGAAGGGAAGAAAGATAAGTGAAAAAGACAATTTCTGGTAAAAACTCAAAATCAAGGACAATGTAGGGCACCAAATTCATAGGTATTCTTTCAGAGTTTTCCTCTCTAATGTTTTAAATAAAAGGGAATGTGTTTTCTCAGATCATCATGTCAAGAAACTGGTGTTCAGTGAATGATGTATGTCTTGCTTCAGTAAAATAATACCAATGGCAACAAGGGATTTTATGGTACATGTAGGTCAAGGAAATATTACAAATAGTAAGATGGCACTGGGGGCAAATAGCTTCCTGAGTTTTACTGTGTCAAATCATATCTTCCTAGAGTGAAAACTGAAGGCCCTTAAATTCATTATTTTTAAATTTTCTTTATTTAAATTTCAAATATTATCCCTTTTCCGGGTTTTCAACACAGAAATCCTCTATCCCATCTCCCTTCCTCCTGCTACTATGAGAGTGTTCTCCCACTCACCTACTGTAAGACCTGACAGGAAGGGAGGAACTCCCTCCCTGCTCTCTGGAATTCACGGCCACCCCATTAACTTCAAAGACACTGAACTTGATGTAACAGCAAGAGGTATATTTCAAATCAATGCATTCAGGTCGCACTTCCAGCCTGTCCTACGTAGAGGCAAGCAATGAAGTACTCCCCCCATCTCCAGAGAAGAGGAAGAGCTTTTAAAGGGAAAAACCTAAACCAAGAGGAGATGAGGGGGGGGGGAAATCATGATTAAGTATCTATAGAAAGTACCTGTCCAGTGTTCAGCTTCTGTGACAGGTTCAAGAAACGGTCAGGGGGGAATATCTCTTTGTTCTCTTAAGAATCAAACCCTATTTCAGTTCAGTTCCTGGTATCCAGGGTGCATGGGCACGCTGACTCCCAGCTCAAACTCTATTCAATCTATCAGTTTAGTTCCTGGTATCCAGGGTGCACAGACACGCTAACCTGAACTCCCAGCTCTGAACTCTTATCTATTTTTCTTGTGGATAGCTAGTTTCCTAGGACCCAGAATGCAGAACAAGCTGATCTGCACTCTTGACTTCATCTGTGTAAGGTTTAAAATTTTTTAACTCTTTCACTACCCTCTCATGCCTCCCTGCCCTCGAGGTTCCCTATACTGGGGCAACAAACCTTCACAGGACCAAGGGCCTCTCCTTCCATTGTTGCTGGACAAGGCCATCCTCTGCTACATATGCAGCTAGAGCCATGGGTCCCTCCATGTCACTTTTAATACAGTTAATACTTCACAAAGTTTGGGCCACTCTTTCAATTGAAAGAGTAAATTCTGGCTGTTTATGGATTTCTTTGCTTAAGAAATTTGAGTAGGCTGAGGATCATAACAAACACAACCAGTCCATCTCCAGTTCCCGATCTTCCTCTCCTGTTTGTGATATGTTTACTGCTTTCCTACTTTCCTGAACTCTCTAGGCAGTATATCTGTGCCCACTGTTGTGATCCAGGGAGTTTACAGCCCCTATTGTCCTTGGTGATAGGAACAATTATATCCACTATTTTCCAAAGCAAAGAGCCAAGAAAGCACTTCTGCCATATAGCATTGAAGAAGTGAACCAGGAGAGCAGAATGGAATTGCAATGTGTGACGGTGAGTTTTATGTGTTATTTTGGCTAGATTAAGGAATACATAGAAATCTTGTAAACAAACAAACAAACAAAACAAACAAACAAACAAACAAAAAAACACTGGGTATATCTGTGATGGTATTTCCAGAAAAAAATGGTGTTTCATTTGAATCAGAAGACATAATAAAATTCTGCCATCATCAATAGGATGAGGTTTCTAATCGATTAAGAGCTTGTAAAGAACAAAAGGGCAAAAAGACAGACTCCCTTTTCTTAGTTTGGGATGCTAATGTTTTCTAGCCATGGGTTGTTAGAGTTCCTGGTTCACAGGCTTTAAGACACTGTTGGTCCTGATATGACATCTTGAGTGACACAGCAGTTTTCCTTGTTCTTTTGTTTCCAGACATTAGATTACTAAGTCGTCTTATTCCACAGAACAACACGAACCACTTCCTGTATTGAATCTCCTCTGTTGAAATGGTATACTATTTATTTGGGAAGTCTTGAGAAACAATGCAGGAAATAAAAAAATATATATAATCATGGGAAAATTTTAGGTTTAAAATTAAATTTTCATTTGTGTGTGTGTGTGTGTGTGTGTGTGTGTGTGTGTGTGTGTGTGTTTGTGCCTGCTTGTCTATGCATCACATGCATAGTGTGCCCACACAGGACATAAAAAGATGTCAGGTATCCTGATGCTGAAGTTATATGGAGTTGTGAGCTTCCTAATGGAGCTGGGAAGCAACCAGAATTCATGACAGGAGCAACAAGAGTGTTGCTCATTCCAGGTTTGCTTATCTGAAGTGGATTCATCTGGTCTCCTTCTTTCTTCACCTCTACTGACTACATCTGGCTTGTTTTGTTTTTTCAGATCAGGACCCATTTTCAGTCCATTTGCCACACCTGTATACCTAGGTTCTTGCTTCCAAAAGAAGGAAACAAAGTAGTAAAATTCTGTTTCCAAACTAGTGCTATTCTTTCCCAAATCTGAATGTATTCCTTCAACGATGCAATGTAAGACTCACTACTCAGGCTAACCACATGAATGTTCGATTACCAAAGACCTAAAGTAAAATGTCTTAAGACTTAAATGTAAATTTATTAGCATGGGCACAATACAGGATTCCTTCATAAGTATTGGCTACAACTATTACAACTGTCTGTCTGACTTCATTGCACTTTTGTGCTTATTGCAAGAGTTTTTCTCTAAAATAAAAAGCAGTTTTGACCAGAAACTGGAGAAGCTTTGAACCCAAGTGGTTTTTATTGTCTGAGTGTAAAATTTAATAATGAAAAATCACATTTATAACAAAACAAACAGAGAGAAGTTTTATACTGAAAGAAAATAAGATTTTTTCTAGATATGTGATTTGTTCTTTTAGCCAGTGGCCCCTCAGCAATCAGCTGCTTTAGCGTCATCTTCTACTTAAAGTCAAATTGATCAGAACTTAAATCAAAATCAACAGATCTCTTAGATTCATGCTATCCTATGTTATATGATTCTAACATATCTAGAAATACTCTATGAAATTAAAACTTTATGATACATATGCTTAAAAGTGATCAGAACATAGGGTAGGCATGAATTTTCTTTAAAAATAATCTTGCAATTGCCCGGAGCCTGCGCAGCTGGAAAGCGTTGATGTGGGACACAGCATTGGATGCAGGTCAAAAGACTGATGATCTCTGGCCTTTTAATTCCCTGCTCTGTGCTTCATTAAGCTCTGGAAAACTTAACTTTTATTTACTTTATAAACTTACTATATAATTCTCTGGCAATTAACATATACTCTATAGCAGTGGGGAATTCAGTAGAGGATTTATTGCCAGTTCTCCTTTTTCTGGTGAGTCAGTCAGAAGCCTTTCACTGGCCAGGGAGATCATTAACTTTTTTTTTTTTTTAAAGGAGAGAGAAAAAGGATACAAAAAGATGTCACTCACTCAGACATGTACATCCAGGGTGAAGTGGAAAATGGCTTACCAGCTTTCTTTGTTGTTTTTAGCGTTTCATATCTTTATTACAGAGAGTTCTCTATGTAAGAATGAATCACATTATAGGTAAAAGAGGAGTAACAGTAGGATAGCAATAACAAGTTCAAAGTGGTGTTTTATTTTGCAAACTCATTATAAGTTCAAAGCAACTGTTTGTTTGTTTGTTTGTTTTTTATTTTGTTTTTGGTTTTTTTTTTGGTTTTTAGAGACAGGGTTTCTCTGTATAGCCCGGGCTGTCCTGAAACTCACTCTGTAGACCAGGCTGGCCTCGAACTCAGAAATCCGCCTGCCTCTACCTCCCAAGTGCTGGGATTAAAGGCGTGTGCCACCACAGCCTGGCCAAAGCAACTGTTTTTTCATGACCTAATCACAGTGCACACCTGGCTTTATCTTTGGACCTAAAGTTTTTCCTTGAACACAGATATGTCCAAAGCCTATTTCACTTTTTAATGTAATTATAAAAGCTTATTATATTTCTTGTTATGCAGCCTTTAGTTACTATTTTGAGGAGTGGGCACATTCTATTCTTGTTTCTAATTTTATTACATCTTTCAAGCAATACAAATACCTCTTAAATCTTTCTTCCTAAGATTATTTGAATCAAACCGGGAACTCTATAAAATCATTAACTCATCTGAACAGCATTAATTCATGAAGGTTATTTTAATTTTAAACTTCAGGAAACCTGCTCAATAGGGTGGGCTATATTAATTTATAATTTATTAATTATATTATATTAATTTAATAATACTATATTAATTTAATAATGATTGTTGTATCAGTCTCTGTGAACCTTTTAAGACGCCCTGCTTAGTTTATTCTGTGGGCTGTGTTTTCACAGACTCCTTGAACTTTGGATGTTAACTGCTTTCTGAATATGTAATATGCCTTATTAACCTAATGTGTATGGTAGAAACTTCAAAGTTTATTGGGTTCAAAGAGGAATTTGGTTAACATTTTTGAGAATTCGGTACCAGAATGGGTAGGTAACAGTTGTATCTTCGAAGCAAATGGTATTTTGTTTTCTGTTGTGAGAAAATTAAGTTTGCCATATAGTTGATGAAATAGGTTCAAACATTTTTCATCTGTAGATTTAATGATATTTAGGTAAATACACTTTCATGTAGACAACGTGGATTTTAGCTTTTAAATGCATCTAGAAGGCTATAAAAATTAGACTGGGTATTTCCTCATTAGAAAAATAATTTATGTCTTGTTTATGTGCCGTAACACTGTAAAAATTCTTCCCCCCTCAGTTTGACATATTTACACAAATTTTTCTAAAGCATTTTATTCCTGGAAGAGTACTTGTTCTCTCTCTTAATAACACAGCCTATTAAACAGCTGTGCATCATAGCATGCCTAGTGTTAATATTTCAAGAAAAATTGGTGATTGAAAATGTTGTGCCAACCTACCACAGAGGGCATGGTTCAGAACAATGTCTCTTTTTAATGGCCGAGGGTCACTTTGGCTTGGAATGAGAGTACATGCATCAACAAGATGTAGTTTAGGAAACAGCGTTTCTCAGATGGTTCTTCTGAGATCTCAAGAGGTTTGAAAACATTTCTTAATGTCAGTGTGAAGAGGTGATGGCAAATATATTCAGGATCATGTCCAGATACTAAACAACTCATAGAATATTCTATCCTTCTTCTCCAGAGCTTTTAAAAAAGGTTTTTCAAAAACAATTCTCAACTGAACTTTAAAAAATGTCATTTGATCTTGGCAGAACTCTTTTATGTAGAAGAGACCTCTTGGATTTATGAAACACCAATGGGTGATTTGACTAGAATTGTTTTTGCATTGTGCCCTTTTGTTTGTTTCTGAACAAGCATTCCTTTATTTTCTTAGACTAGCATGAACTTTAATATTAACATGCAAATTTAAATGGATCTTGCATATTTCAGATTTTATACTAGAACATCAGGAGTTTGGATAGTGTATTTTTATGATCTAATATCCAGAAATGGCTTTCCTGATTATGAAATTAGAAGATCATAGATTCTTCCTGTTATTGAAAAGCTTTAGTATGGAAAGATTATTTTCATTTGTTATTGAACATTTTCCATGCTTCAAATGAGTGTCCACTATGAATACTGCTGTAGGTGCATTGACAATGTACTCAAACTAAAATATGTCCTGGGTGTGTCCAGAATATTGTGTAATTGGTTAATATAGTTCTTAATCAAGATTTGGTGTGTGTGTGTGTGTGTGTGTGTGTGTGTTTCTCTGTGTTTAAGTACACCTATGATTATTATTAGTAGTAGTCACAGTTCAATCTTAGGGGTTATTCTTTAGCTTTGTTTTGAGCCAGTGTGACCTGGGCTCTCTGACTAGGCTGGTCTGATTATCCAGATAAGCTCAGGATTTGTTAGTGCCTGCTTCTCCAGCACTGTGATCATATATATATATGACATCAAAACCTCTCCTTAAAAATGAGTTCTAAATGTCAAACTGAAATCCTTATTTTTCAGTGGCAGGCACTTTCCTATCTAGGTTACTCATCCTGCTCTTAAATTTGTTTTTATGTGTTTAGATAAAGGAGAGTCCTTGATGTATCTTGTGAGCCTCTGTCTCAACCTTTATGAGTGGATGTCAGTAGGTCAAACCTTGGGTTTATGGGTTTCAGTATGGCAATGGCTGTGCCAAGCCTGAAGGAAAGAGCCCAACAACAGTGGCTTATATCTGGCACTCAATAAATATTGGGTTTTTTTTTATTTATTGAATGGAGCAACTGCGAATGGAAAATCAAACTAAGTACAGTTGTTAGTAGAATGAATCTAAGACAGAATTCTTAAGCTTGCACAAGGGTAGACAGATAAGACTAGCTATGGATTAATATTTCCTGTGGAGTCAAGGGATTTGAAAACTCAAGTAGATTAGAGATAATGCAGATCAGAATACAAAAAAAAGAGAATAGTACTGCCTTCAGAAATCACTTATATATTTTCCTCATTTGTATACAACTAATGATTTCATAAGTGGTCTGGCAAGAAACGCATAGAAATTGTATAATGTAATAGTTTCACTTCATCTATGATTTAAATTTTATTAGTTTACATACTATTTCTTCCATTCCATGACCAATAATTTTATCTTAATGAGGTTCTTATAGAGGGAATTTTAAACTATCTTAAACAGCTTGTCCATGAACTGAAATAGTGTTTAATAACAAAGTAGCATGATTTCAATTACCAGTGATAGGTTTCACCTAAGGAAGGGCCTGCTTTTGTTTTATGCTAATGTTTTTGAATCTTCAGAAATAATACCCCCAAATAGTAATAAAAATATAGTAAGTTTGAATGAAGTCAGTACATTGTTTTCCCATGGCAGCCGTATCTCCATCATACATCCAGTTTTGATATCCTTCTCCCTCAGAAGCTCTCTGTATCCTCAATGAGGGCCTCAGTTTTTAAGTCTTTGGCCTCTGCCACTATTCGAGCTCTATGGAAGCCTCTCTAACCCTTTGTAATCTTCATTCAAACACACACGCACACACACACACACACACACACACACACACACACACACACTGGGATGTATAAGGTACAGTTTTAGGGCTAACAGTAGTAATTAAGATGAACTGGGTATTAGGTCTATCTTGTACTTTACTGACACAAATTGGTATAGTTAGGTTCTAATTGTATTCTAAGAGAAAAGTTTTATTTTAATAGAAATGGTGATATGTAGGAAGAGCTAAGGTGGGAGGAGTAAGGAGAGGAAGATAAGGAGTAAGGAGAGGAGGAGTTGGTGACAAGATGGGGGGGACACGGAGGTAGATGTTTGCGTGTCCCCGCCAGTCAAAGATAGTTGATATATCTAGGTTGGGTATTGGGTTACATTTCTGATTGATATTGAGCATTACCAAACTTATAAAGTCTTGATTAACATTAAAAAATAGTATAAAAGCAAAAAGGAGAAATGGGGGTGGGATAAGGGTTTTCTAGGGAGGGGAAATGGGGAAAGGGGATGGCATCTGAAATGTAAATAATATATCCAATAAAGATTTTCACAAAAAAAATTTAAAAAAAGATTGGAATAGGAGGCTCTGTGTCTGCTTTAAGTCGTATCAAGGAAAATGGGATGAACTTATTGATTACCTTTCTACCCCCTTGCAGCTATTGGCTAATGATAAACTTATGACTAAAAGTTGAAACCTCTTTTATGGCCATTAAAGTAACAAATCCCAAGTAAAGACTTTGACAGGAAAATAAAAACACTTAGCAGGTGCAGCTGATTGGAAAGTCATGTAGTTCTGCAATAATTGCATGGACAGGAAAGATTTCTATATGTCTGTAGCTTTTGAGTTTGAAAACTTTGGCATGGTTCATTTTATCACTGCTTACCTTGATGCTCTTTTGAGCTAAATCTTGTTTGAACGGGTATTACTATAATAGTTATGAAACACATAACTCTTAGCACCGAGCTGATACCAGAGCTTGAAATAAAGCCATTAAAGTTTCCAGACACTTCCCTAGTTCTAACATGATTGATACAAAGTTGCAGATGAGAATATATGATTTGTATAGTACACATTTTTCTACTCATTGCTTGGAATTCCTTTTAAAAGAGTTTTCTTCTATAATCTATAAATACCAGGCATGCTGCAAGCCTGTTAATCTTTGATTCAGGATACATTATGGTTTGGCTTTTCTCACACTTGACCACCATATTCTGCTCTATTATTTATATTTTGACGATTTTAATTTCATAGTATCTTTTGAATAAGTGTTTCGTCCTTTTCAAAGAGTCATTCTATGATTGTTTTAAGAGTTACTTATTTTACAAATGTGTTTTGCATTCATGTACGTCTATGGGCCACATATGTGTCTGGTGCATCTGAAAACCAGAAGAGAGTGTTGGGTATTCTAGAATTATAGCTCAGACAGTTGTGAACTGCCATATGGATCTGGTAATTGAACCTCATATACCCATGATGGAATAAGGGCAGAGCCACAAGTGTATAGTGGAAACAGTTGTGTGAGGTCTACTCAGTGTTTTCATAACTGAGATGAAGAAAAAATACTGTGTATAATATATAATATTGATTACTAAAATCAATCATGATATGTCTCTGAGAAAGGAACAATTTGTCCTGATACTAAATCTTGTTAAAATATGTAGGACTCTATCCGCTACAGAGGAGCATTTTGATAATTCAACCTAACCTGGTTGACTTTTCATATGGGGTTTCCTTTTTTACTGACTTTTTTCCTTTCTTTCTTTCTTTTTTTTTTTAACAAAACTCAAACAGGTCATAAAAAATGGCCATCTACCAGAGTAATGGTTCACTAATGAATGCAGTATATAGGCTATTAAATTTGAAATAAAAATAACCTTGAAAAATCTAAAGATGTGGATGAGTAGAACTTGATTATCTTCTACAGTATAATGTCAGTGGTAAAGCTGATAAAATTTAATGTAATTGTTTTGGAGAGCCAACATATTTTGATTACCAAGTACTCTTAAGATTATTATGTAGGAATAAGTGCTGTTAACAAATTTCTTTGGAGATGTAAAGAGCTCCGTGGCATTCAAGCCTGGGTGAGAGCTCCTTGGCACTCACATGTATGTATTGAAACTGAATTGAATATACACATACACATACACATGCACATACACATACACATACACATACACAGACACAGACACATACACATACACATACACATACATACACACACACACATATACATACACATACACTTACACACACACACACACACACACACACACACACACACACACACACACACATATATTCCTGAGAGTCTCTCCAAATAGGAGGATTACATAATCTGCTGCTGACTTTTGCAAATCTTTGTTGAAATATCAGGGTCCTGCCTTAGAAAACAAAGCAGGAGTGATTATCACTTTTACGTTTTGTTTAGCCAGCTACATTCATATTTTGACCAAAATTAGATCCCATCTTGTGTTTTAGTGACTGTGTTAGTCAGAATGACTTCGCTACAAAGATCAGATGTAGTTTAATCATGGGAAGTATTTGCTAGAAATAAGAATTGATAACTTGATGAGGGGACTTTAACTTGGCTCCGCCTGTGGAATAATTTATTTTGTCACCAGTTTTTTTTTTTTTTTTTTTTTTTTTTTTTTTTT
>JADRCG010010468.1:4125751-4147264 GCA_019844195.1 Rhabdomys dilectus
TTTTTTTTTTTTTTTTTTTTTTTTTTTTTTTTTATGTTTCTCCACAGACCTGCCTCTGTGTTATTTTTGGCAATGGCCAAAGAGTTTATTATTCAGATTTACATTTTAGGTGGGCTTTATTTGACTTCCAAAGTCTCTAAAACAGAGAGGTTTTCCTGGAGGATGTTTTTCTGTGCAGGTGAATGTCATAGCCCATTGGGTTTGACTCTTACTAGAGGAGACAATGACATATCCCCCCTTGTTCTTTATTAGAGCATCCCCATATAGAGAGTAATCTCATTGGATTTAGATACTTATCTATTACAGAGTTTTCAGATAGTTCATAATGCTGTGTTTCCAAGGACAGATAAAATTTAGGTCCTATTTCCTTCTGAGTCCTGCAGGCTTGGGTGTTGGTATTATAAGAGGCTGATTCCGTGACTTCTAAGTCTGCTAATATCTAATATTCTTGTTTCTTACACTTTCATTATCAACCCTGCTGGGTGCTGTCTAAATCATTTCCCCCGGCCCCTTTTGCACATTTTTTTTTCTGATGCCACCAGTTTCAATCTTTCTCTGAAGGCCAAGAATCTTTTAACTGTGTGAGAGATCACTTGAAGCTTCTTGGTCGTTTGTGCTCAATTATATCTCATACTTTTCTGTCTTGCTGTTATTCATAATTAGGTTAGCATTTGAGAAGGCTCCTTTTTTTCTCCTCTGCTTTATTTCACTTGAATATATCTTAGGAAGATAATTCTGAAATAACTACCTTGTTACTCACCAATACAGATTTATACTAAATTAATAGGGCATCAAGTCTTGCAAAAAGTAGTACAAACAGAATTTATTTGTAATCTAAATGTATTCTACAAAAGCATTTAGGTTGGTAAAACCTTGAAAATTTCTGTAAATTCTTTATTGCCTTTCTGATATATGAGAATTTTTAATATGTTTTAAAATTTTCTTTTTCTTCCTTATTGGATATTTTATTTATTTACATTTATTTTTATTAGATATTTTCTTTATTTACATTTCAAATGTTATCCCTTTTCCCAGTTTCCCCTCTGTAAACCTCCTATCCCATCCTCCACTCTACTTCTTAGGGTGCTCCCCTACCCACCTACTCCCACCTCGTTGACATGGCATTCCCTTACACTGGGGCATTGAGCCTTCACAGGACCAAGGGTCTCTCCTCCCATTGATGCCTGGCAAGGCCGTCCTCTGCTATATATGTGGCTGAAGCCATGGGTCTCTCCATGTGTACTCCTTGGTTGGTGGTTTAGTTCCTGAGAGCTCTGGGCAATGGGGTCGGGGTCTGGTTAGTTGTTATTGTTGTTCTTCCAATGAGGTTGCAAACCCCTCCAGCTCTTTCAATCCTTTCTCTAGCTCCTCCATTGGGGACTCCCTGCTCAGTCCAATAGTTAGCTGTGAGCATCTGCCTCTGTATTTAATAAGCTACTATTACATTACTACTTTATCTGCCTCTATCAGGCTCTGGCAGAGCCTCTCAGGAGACAGCTGTATCAAGTTCCTGTCAGTAAGCACCTCTTGGCATCCACAAATGTGTTTGAGTTTGATGTCTGTATATGGGATGGAGCCTCAGGTGGGGCAGTCTCTGGATGACCTTTCCTTCAGTCTCTGATTCACATTTTTCTCTGTATTTCCTCCTGTGAGTATTTTGTTCACCCCTCTAAGAAGAACCGAAGCATTCATACTTTGGTCTTCCTTCTTCTTGAGCTTCATATAGTCTGCAAATTGTATCTTAAGTATTTCAAACTTTTGGGTTAATATCCACTTATCAGTGAGTGCTTACCATGTGTGTTCTTTTGTGACTGGGTTACCTCACTCAGGATGATATTTTCTAGCACCATTCCTTTGCCTAGGAATAGTTTTAATGGTTTAAGTGTTTCTTCTCCTCCAGAGGAAAAACAATGCATATATTTCAAAAGCTATTTCAAAGACAAGTGGTTTATGTTTGTTATTTTTTACTCTATCTGCAGAATTTGGTACTGACTATATGGATGAAACCAAAGCTCCTATCTGTGAAAATATTTTAAAATGATTTGTATCAGTGGCTTATTTTCACATATAATATTGAAAATGTATTATAATGTATTATAAATGTATAATAGAAAATGTATTAAAATGTATTTTCTGCTATGTGTGAAACAGAGTATTTCACAGAGCTTCAAACAGTGTGTTGACTATACTTTTACATTTTAATCTTACCAAGGTCTAATTATTGTAAACACTAGTTTATTATGGAAAACCATGGCCTCTTCCTAAATACCTATACACCAGTTGCATAGTTGATAAAGGTCACAGTGGATTGATAAAGGTAGTAATGTAATGGTAGCTTATTAAAAGCAGCCTGCCTTCTTAGGTTACATTAGTTAGTGTTACTTTATGGAAAAAGTAGTAAACAGTAAAACATTTTCTTTAACCTAGGCTAATGCTAAGAACAACAACTTTTAATATACAAGACTACAAATTTCAATTCAAAGCTTGAAATACTCTATTTTTCACATTTATTAGAAAAATATTTTTAGTTCTCAACATTATAATAGGAAATTAGCCACTGACACAAGACATTTGAATATATTTTCACAGATTGAAGCTTTGGTTTCGTCCATTGTCTTGGATTTCCTCTATGGTTTCTGGACAGTAATCTGTTCTCAAATGCAAGTCTTCTGAACAAGGAGCATAATAAAAACCATGAAACACATCATCTGCTTTCAGGACCCAGGTGAGCACCACAGAATAGAAGACACATGCAGTGAACAATCGTTTCCTCTGTGAACACTGTGTCAAAGTTCTCCACATAATCTGGTGCAGCCTATTAGGATTCATGGTGGCAGAATATTCTTTTTTTTTTTTTTTTTTTTTAAATAAAAAAGGATGATTCAGAATTTCCAGAAAGTGTTCTCCCCTTGGATAACCCCCTTGGCCTATCTTTTACTAACAGTTCTCCCATAATGCAAGAAGTTTTGAACCTCGTTTAAGGCTTCAAATTTATAGGTATATGAAGAGCATTATCATGAACTTCAATAACAACTCAGCTTAGAAGGAAGCGGCTTTTGTAGCAGCGTGTCACACCGACCAGCACTGAAGCACCACCTGTGCTGCATGTTGTCATAGCATTGGTTTCTGATCTCGTTAGGTACATGACACTCCCGTGTCTCACAAAAATGTTTTTAGCATTAGCAGATACAGAAAAATGAATCTTTATAAAGCTCAACTCTGTGAAGGTTACTTCCCTGTTGTATCTTAAAGAATATTCTCCTGTTTCAAGTCTCTGTGTAGCAACTTGATGGAATGAAAGTCACTGAAGCCAGTGGCAGGCTCAACAGTATAGAACCTTGTTCTGCTTTCAGGAAAAGGATATTCTGCTTCTAAAAGAAATGACTTCCAAAGCAATCACAAGTGGGAAGGGAGGGACCTGAGAAAGAAAGTGGATGGGGGTTGAAGGGAAGAAGGGAACCTGATTTGGTATTGCATGAGGGAAAAATGACTGAAGCCCTGAAGGCCAGCAGAAAGAATGGAAACAGGCCACCTAGGGAGGTAAAAGGTTGGAGAACCCTCCAGAATGAATCAGAACCTGGGAGGTGAAAGATTCTCAGGACTCAAAGAAGTGCTTGCTGGCAGGAACCTGATATGTCTGTCTTCTGTGAGGCTCTGCTAGAGTCTGACAAATACCGAGGCACATGCTCACAGCTAACTATTGGACTGAGCAGGGAGTCCCCAGTGGAGGAGTTAGAGAAAAGATTGAAAGAGCTGGAGGGGTTTGTAACTTCATTGGAAGAACAACAATAACAACCAACCAGACCCCCCACCCCACTGCCCAGAGCTCTCAGGAACTAAACCACCAACCAAAGATGGGGTGGGTTTGAAGTATGGGATGTGGCAGAGTCAGAGGATGGACTGGGGGATAAAATCTGGAGTGTTAAAAAAAATAAAGAGAAAGAAATGATTTCCCTCTATTCACAACATCCAGAACAAAGTAAAGCTCAACAAAAGGTAAATAAGTCAGAACAGTAAACAACAACAACAACAACAGCAACAACAACAACAGCAACAACAACAACCCCTTATTAGCTATTGAGTGCAGATCAACTTTGTAACTCCAGTGTTTGGTTGATGCAGGCAGGAGGATCAGTAGGTGAAGTCTAACCTACTCTACGTCTCACAGAAACTGGCAAAAAAGACAAATGCTTTTACTTAAAGTGAGTTATGACTATCAACCAAATGAATGAAAAAAAGGAAGTAAACAAAACAAAATAGAACAAAATAGCAAAAAATGAGAAACTAACTCACTTTTGTGAATCTCAGGATTGTCCTTTCCTACTTATTTGTCTCATATTCATCATCTTATTCTCTAGTTTTCCAGCTGATTTTTCAGTGTTAAAAGTTGTTTAGTTTTACTAGGCATATGAAAACCATATCTTAAAAAATAATTCAAATTGTCTCTTATTATTATTTGTTCTCATCTAAACATATAAAAGAAGGAGGAAAAGATAGAAGGAGAGAAATAGAAGAAGGGGAGAAAGAGGAGGAGGAAAAGAAGGGGAGAAGGAGAAAGGAAAAAGGAAGAAGGAAGAAGGGGAGGAGTAGCAACCTTCCTAACACATTTTTCCTTCACCCAGCTATTCATCCAGGCATATGACTACAGGGTCTGAATCTACATAATGGGTCTTGATTTCCTATGGATTTAAAAATTCATGGTAAAGTATCCTCCACACTATTGCTTTTGACCATCTTCAGTCTCAGTGCCAATTGCAGTTAGAAATCTGAGCAACTCAAAGATCATTAAGGAACTTCAGAAGGGTCATGCCATCTATTCTGCTGGAACAATGTATCTGCATTATTTTTCAGAGAAGGAGAATACAGAGAATACAGAGATGGACAGCTGTTTATAAACAGCCTTCCATTCACTCAGACCGAGTCAAAAATTCCATTATGACCGAGTCTCATTAAAATGGAGGGTTATGAAGCTATCTCTATAAATAGAAAGTGTGAAATATTTTATTGCTCTTTAGGCATAGATTATTAATGCTGTAATGACATTAAAGAGTATTAAATGCAAATTTGCAAACCTCCAAACGGCTGTA
The DNA here is from genome assembly GCA_019844195.1 of Rhabdomys dilectus. Lineage (NCBI taxonomy): Eukaryota > Metazoa > Chordata > Mammalia > Rodentia > Muridae > Rhabdomys > Rhabdomys dilectus. The sequence goes on from JADRCG010010468.1 coordinate 4,130,839, forward strand.
TCATGGTAAGCAGCATTTTACTGAGTCAATTCAGTTATTATTTTAATGAAAATCTGGGAAATAAATCTCAGTGGAAGGCACCACAGATGTTGTGTCATGTATTCTGGGAAACATAACTGAACTTGGCAGTATAGTAGGGGACAGAACCTGGAGGGAACACAGAAAGGTTGAGAGAGGTGAGACTTTATGCCTTTAATCTGAATTTGAAAATGTTTTGTCCTAAGATTACTTATTGCACTGGGCTAAGAGACAATTCCCTGCTTTCAGATGCCAAATTGGATTCTCTATGACCTATTAATAAAAGCCGAGTGCTCTGGAAATGTGCAGTGGGTAAAGAAAACACATTTTTAGTTTGCAAGTTAAGTGAAACAGGAAGAAAAGAAATAAAAGAATGAAAAAAATCTAGTTCATTAAAAGAAGAATGTGAAAGGAGATACCATGTAAGTCTAGAATGTATCTTCTCAGAAGCCATGAATTCATTAAGCAAAAACCTTGCTACCTGACATGAGATGAGTTGCTGGTCAAAAAGGCCACAATGTCTTACAAAACTAGTCAAACCCCAACCTAACCATTCCTCTTAGTTTCTCTCAAGAACTAGAAGAGCCATTTCCTGAAGACACCACAAACTATGTATTCATTATGTTTAAAAAGCCTTGATGGATCTGCGCTAAAAATTTCTTCCATGTTGGCTAGCTTTCTAAGTGTTAGAAAGTTCTAGAAGGTTCTAAGGTTAACTACTGGGCTGTAAAAATGCTTTTATACCCAGCTGTAAATCCTGTGATTTACGATAGATATTAACATGCTCATTTGTGTCTCACTTGTGAAATATTGTCACTACTGTTACAGAGGCAACCAGTTGTTCTTTGATAGGATTCGTGAAATGTTCCATGAGAGAAAATTTATACCTGGCATCATAAACTTTGTCAAAAAAATCCTTTGGTGGTTAACATCACAGGCCCAAGTGGGGGACTGAATATAATTGCTTAGCTAAATCAATATGATGTTAAGCTGCTTTCTAAATATTTGTGTTTATACCATAGACTGCCTTCAGTTTTATTCAAAGAAGCCTTTATTCCCAATGACTGGTGGTGACTGTGGCGATTTATGGCTGTATAAGAAGCTAAGAATAAGTGACAAATGAGTGCTCAGCTCTAAACAGTGCATTTGTAAAATTTCCTCTAAAGCTCGGGGAACATTGTCAAAAAGGGTACTGAAGGAATACTAGAGGCAGAAGATGGGGAGGAATGCCATGGAATGTCATCCCAGCAAGCATAGCCCTTGCACCTTGCAATAATAGATGTACAGAAACTGTGGATAGCTGTACTGGATTTGGATGAGAATGGGTTCATTCATCTAAGGAATACTGAGAGCAGGAGAAATAGTTTTCCTCAAGGAAGAGTGCACAAATTGGTTATCCCACACTAAAACTGCTGTCATCCCTGAAAACATACATACACAGAGGAAACATTATATAGGCTGAAGGTTGTGTGTGTGTGTGTGTGTGTGTGTGTGTGTACATAAGACAACAATTAATGAAAAAAAGCCATGAATTTGAAAGAAAACTAGTAAGGATTTGAGGTAGAAAAAGGAAGAAAAATAATGCAATTACATCATGATCTCAAAAAAAAAATTTAAAGGAAATTTTAATAAAAAGAATGGGTCCATCGATAGTTAGATATGAACAGAAGAGTGGCCCAGGTGGCCCTACCCTTTACTACTGATAGATCCAGATGGAAGAGGATTTAATGATTTACTGGCATCGGGTGTCAATGAATAGCAATATTTCATGGTTAAACTAAATGAGTCACAAGACAAAAAATAAAAGTCATGATTCTGAGAAAATAATTGGTAGTGTTAGTGTCAAGGTTGATTGATAGGAAGATGATAAGAGGTGTGGAGAAAAAATACCACGGTAGGTATGAGGTAGACATATGTAAGTAGAAGAAAACTCATAGGAGTTGGTTTGAGTTAGATGTCCTGTATTCCCAGGCATTTGAACACACGGTTCCCACTTAGTGACCCAGTGTGTTTCCACTTAGTGGCCCAGTTTGGACAGTATTATTTTATTTTATGGGTAGGGTTATTTTATCTGCATGTGGGTTTGTGCAACATGTATGTCTCTAGTGCCCACCAGAAGCCAGAAAAGGGAATCAGATTTCCTAGAAATGGATTTAAAGATAGTTTTGAGCCACCATGTGGATGTTGGAAATTGAATTCTTGTCGTCTGGAAGAGCAGTCAGTCTTCTTAACTGCTGAGCCATTTCTTTATACCTAGGGGGCACCTTTTGAAAGCTTATATACTTGTGCCATTTTGAATTTGCTCTCTCTGCTTCCTGCTGGCTGTTTCATTTGTGGGCTCTCAGTAGTTTCTGCTGCAGTGTCTCCCTGCCTGTTGCCACATTTCTTCAGTACTCGGTGGTGGTGATGGACTCCTGTCCTACTGGAACCATAGGCTTAAAATAAATCCTTTCTTCTATAAGTTGCCTTGGATACAGCAATAGGACAGTAATGAATACATAATCTGTGGGTTCTGGGGATCAAAGAGCTGTCAGGCTTTTTGAAGCGCTCTCACTCACTTTGTTTTGCTTTATTTACTGTTTTGCATGATTCAGAGGGAGACTGGTATGTAAGCTAAGAACTCTTGGTGTTAGTCATGGGATCTACCTCTTATCAAGAAGGCACTCTTAGTTAATTCAGTTAACAACATGGATCGTAGAGTTTAATTGTTGAAACTTTGCCTTCCTGATGATGTTCTGTCTCTAATCTTATAAGCTGATAAGCATCCTCGTTTACTATGTTAACTGGCAATCTTCCTTATTATACAGAACCCAGAAACTTTAGTAGATATTTCAAAATACTCTTTGGATGTCATTGTGGAAGCCATTTACTGACTTCTATGCTCATTCTAGTTTTAAAACATGATAGTGCAATGGGTTATGCATATGACACCTCATAATATTTTATGCAAACTTGGATATTTTTGAAAGTAAAAGTCAGAGTTATCAACAATAACACAGAGTGATCAAAGTCATGTCAGGAAATATAATTTTCTTGGCTCCATTAGTCACTGGTCTTAACTCCTTTAAAAGGAAATTTATTGTGAAATCAAATAGTTCTCCATGTCTGTAATTTAATTTTCCACAGCATTAGTTACTAAGGGTCAAATGTAGTATGAAAATATTCAATGGAAAATTTAAGAAATGAAGATTCCTAAGTGCACGTCTCACCGTGGGTGTGTGTTACCTCTGTGACTGCCAATCTCGTTTATCAACGTGACACACTTGAGAAGAAAAAAAAAATTCAATTGAAGAATTTTACAAATCGGATTGTCCTGTGGAGATATCTGTGAGGTATTTTCTTAATTGATAATTAATGCCAGAAGGCCCAAACACCTGTGGGTGGTAGCATTCCTTAGCAGTTACGTTTGAGCTGTATAAAAAATGTAGTTGAACATACTCATGGAACAAGCTGGTAATTAGCATTCCTCCATGGTTTCTACTTCATTCCCTATCTCTTAGTTCCTGCCTTGGTTTCTCTCAGTAATGGACTGTTACATAATCTGTAGGCCAAAGAAACACTTTCCTCCCCAATTTGTCCTCCACCAGTGTTTTATCATAGCAACAGAGAAATAAATTAGAAAAGTCTTTGTTTAGTATATCTCAGCTGTGTTTCTTATACTCCTGTTAGTTATATATTAGCTATCTTGGTTACCAGGCTGACTGTCATGGTATTGCAATGTTTGGTCCAAATAACTCTTGTTTTCTTCGGTAATGGCATTGTGGGAGGAGTCAGCCCCTTATGGGTGGAGCCATCCCTGGACTGCTAGTCCTGGGTACTATATGAAGTCCAGCTGAATAAGTCACAAGGAGGAAATCAGTAAGCACTTCCCCCCTTCCCCATACACACACTCCATGACCTTAGGATCAGTTCCTGCTTCCAGGTTCCTGCCCTCACTGCTTTTGATGATAAATTATTTCGTGGAATGGTGAATCAAATAAACTGTTTCATTTGCAAGTTGCTTTTGGTCATGTTGTTTTATTATAGCAATAGTAACGTTGACCAAAGCAGACCCCAAAGTGCAAAATCGGTAATGGAGATTCTCTGAAGAGAAGAAGCAAAATAGTTTAAATTAAAAAGATGAAAGTTTTAAAAGTAATAAGGAGACAAAAAAAATCTGTCTTTTGTGATTACTGAGGTCTATGATACAACAAATGTTCTATCTGGTGTGGTAGAGTGGGGGTGGGGGAATATCCTCGTGGAGACAGGCATGTGGAGAGGAGGTATGAGATGTGGAATAATTGGAGGGTGGACCAGGAGGGGAATAAAATCTGGAGTGAAAAAAAGAAAAGAATAATAATAAAAAAGCTAAAAAATAAATTCAAAATAAAGGAAAAAAATGATGTTATATTTTACTGTCCTAACTCATTTAAACCACATAAGTTAGTATTTGAAAAATGTTGCAGCAGTTAAGATAGCTTAAGGCTTTCGGAGAGGACACCCTGGTTCAGTTCCCTTGTCAGGTGGTTCACAACTGCTGGTAACACAAGTTCCAGGGGATCTGACTTCCTCTTTTGGCTTGCTTGGGCATCCTCACACACATGCGCACACACAGAAAGACATACACATGAAAATAAAATATGCCTTTAAAATACTGTATAAGTTAGCAGCTTCACTGTATGATAAATGCTCTTTATATTCAGGTAGAAAGGCTTGAGTGTATTTCTAAACATTATAGATAGAAGATTTGGTATTTTAATTTTTAGGTATCTGGTTGAAATCTTGGAGTATCTCCCATGTATAAGAGAGAAAATCTTACTTCCAAATTATATAAAGGAAGTACTTGAAAATGAAAAGGATACTGTGAAATTATGGGTCAGATAACTGCTACTTATGCATACACACACACACACACACACACAAACACACACTCACACATGTGTGCACGCACACACACATTGGTTAGCTGGGAATCTAGCTCAATAATAGAGTTACTTGCCTAATATTGAAACCCTGAACTCAGTCTTTACCAACATGAATCTGTAAAAGTAAAATACATTTCTCAAACTAATTCACAGGACCTTGTCAAATATTGTTCTGATACTTAGTCTTCCCAAAGCTAGCTTCTATTCTGACATTTAGAGCATCACTTCAGTTACCCCTTCGTATTATGTGTGTATTCTCTGTAAATAACCAGCCATAGGATTTAAGGCTCAATGTTTGAGTTGAGATCTATTTTTATGGCTGCTTTTAAAATAAAATACTTATCTTGTTGATATTTCTAAAATTGAAAATAGATGTTTTAGTGCAATATATTCTGATTATGGTTTCCCATTCCAGACTCTCATAGATCCTTACTGCTTCCTCATCCCCCAAATCCACACTCTTTCTTATCATTCCTGAGTACACTGAAATGCATCTAAAAATAACAACAAAATAAAATTATATAAAACAAAACCAAAACCACCAGATTAGGATAAAATAAATAGAAGAAAAAGAGCAAAAGAAAAGCTCAAGAAACATACATAGATGCTGAGACTTATATGTTCTCTCATGTGGGAAGCCGACGGAAGGCGGCTATCATCCTTGCAGCCATCTTGAGCCATATACCCTGACAAGAGACTTGATTACATTAGCCTACAACAGCTGACCACACTCAGATAACATCTTGTATTAGATACCCGGGATTTTCCTTTGTGTGTGTGAGACTTAAAGATGTGATTTAGAGCTGAGACTTAAGGGCCTGACTTAGAGATTAGATTTAGAGACAAGGCCTAAGGGCATGACTTAAGGGCTTGACTTAGAGGCGTGGCTTAGAAGTGAGACATATAAAAGGCAAGAAGCAGACAGAAGAGAGATAAGAGAACCAGACAACAGATTATTTGACAAGAGTACAACTTGAAGTTAGCAATTAGATAAGAGAACCAGACAACAGATTACTTGACAGAGTACAACTTGGAACTAGGAATTAGGTAGTACAACTTTGAACAGAGAACCAGACAACAGATTACTTGACACAGTACACCTTGGAACAGAGAATTAGGTATTAGGCACTTGGCACTTGGAAGAAGAACTTGGCATTAGACATTAGGCACTTGGCACCTGGAGAGAGAACTTGGAGGCACTAGGGACTAGGAACTAGGGATTTGGAGAGAAGAAGAGAGACTGAAGTATAAACAGGGTTGAATCACACTCTGTCTGGTCTCAATTCCTCAAGTCCGTTCTCACTCTCTCTCTTGCTGAACCCCAACCCGTGGACCGGAGCAGCTTGGGGCAGTACGGGTTCTAACAACTTAGCCCCCAAGGCTTTTGTAAGTGCGGGTCCAACATTGACAGAGTGGTCCCCAACATTTTGGCCCCCAAGCATGGGCTAGAGCAGTGCTCAACACTCTCACACAGAAATCCCATTATAAACACAAAACATAAAAACAATATATATCAGAGCTGGAGAGATAGCTCAGTAGTTAAAAGAACTGAATGCTATTCTAGAGGTCCTGAGTTTAATTTCTGCAACCATATAAAGGCTCGCAACCATCTGTCATGTGATCTGATGCCCTCTTCTGGTATGTCTGAAGACAGCACACTCATATAAATAAAAGAAATAAACCTTTAAACAAAACAAGCAAACAAAAAAATCAATATATATTTTATAAAGCAAAACAAAGCCTCGACAGAGCATTGTGAGACAAAGAACCTCCAAAAACTGCAATTGAATTTACTTCATGTTGGACTTTTTAAAATCTGAGTTTGACTTTCTTTTTTAAAATTCTCTAAACTTTATTACTAAAACTGCTTGCAAATAAATAGAAAATATCACATACTGAAATCAACGAGACCCAAAGTCTGTCCAAGTCAATGAACTTCTACAGAGTTGGAATAGGCATTCAAAATAAAATGAAATACTTCTATATTGGGTCACTAATCCCCAAAGAACTGTTAGAGGAGAGTTACTGAGTCCAGAGAAACAATTATTATAGTCTATGTATTTTTCACGGTAGTGATATAAGCCCCAAAGATGGAGCATGATATTTGGTGCTGTCACATTCAATTCAGAGTAATCAGATTATAGCTGATGTAATTTAGATGTTTGGAGGTAGAGAATTTGTGATAGAAAAACACAATATGTGTGGCTCCCCAAATGGAAAGCTTTTTAGGAAATGACCTTTTTAAAGTGGGGAGGAGATTTTCAACTTGTTCATACTGACAACTTGTCAGTTATAAACTGTTTTTTTTGAAATGACATTAAATTTTGTATTTGGCCTGAGGACAGATAATTTATTTTTCTCCTAGATTACCATGATTTATTCTAGATGTATCCTTTCAATACTTCTGAGCTTCATGACTGTTTTGTTCTTCCTTCATGAGAAGTAGGCATCATGACATGAGGATCACAACTTCCCAACTTTAAAAAGAGGAAAAAGGAACTGAAGCTCAGAGGCATCATAAGTCCCACTGATGCAAAGTGACACAAGAATTAAATTTTAGATGTGACTTGAATCCCTGATTACTTCCATCATCCTCTTTTTCTTTTTTCTTTTCTCTTCCTTTTTTGCTTTCTTTCTTTCTTTCTTTCTTTCTTTCTTCCTTCCTTCCTTCCTTCCTTCCTTCCTTTCTTTCTTTCTTTCTCTCGTTCTTTCTTTCTTTCTTCTTTTTTTGTTTTGTTTTGTTTGTTTGTTTGTTTGAGACAGGGTTTCTCTGTATAGCCCTAGCTGGAACTCACTCTGTAGACCAGGCTGTTCTTGAACTCAGAAATCTGCCTGCCTCTGCCTCCCAAGTGCTGGGATTAAAGGCGTGTGCCACCACTGCCCGGCTTCTTTTTCTATGAGCTACATATAAACAATCTTCCTATACAACCTGTGTTGTCTACACAACCCTGAATGAATGTCCAAACACTTGTTACAATTTGCTATCCCTAGAAAACTTTCATCTCCACTTGGGACAGAATGGATGAACTGATTCTAGAAGGCTGGAAGTCATCATAGTCATAGTGTGCTAATCTTGGTTAGTCTCTCCAGTCCTGGTGGTAGGTTACACCTTTTGTACTTGTGAAATCATGACTGCAGGGGTTTCCACATAAAGCATTAGGTTGGAACGGGCTTTGCTCTAAAAGTAGTTTTACCAATTGACTAGTACAATATGCTTCTCATGTTTTGGATCATGGGGTGGCATGGGAGATTTAGCTCCATACCAGTCTCCATAGAGCAAGGCTTTTGCAGGTTTGCCATCATGTATGATCAGAGAGAGTCTTTGCAGAGATCATATTGATAATGGCTGCCTTTGTTTAAATAGGCTGCAAACATGGAAGTTATGCAATGAATTGCCTGTCTAACTGGTTCTTTATATAGTGGTATGTGGTCACTGGCAAGTAAACAAACATGATTTACAAAGTAAGCCTTTCTCTGGTGGGCCCAGAGGTGCTTCATGGTTAATGGGGACATACAGTAAGTACAATTTCTGGGAGTTCCAAATGTGAACACATGCAATCTGCTAAACAACTGTTTCAATGGCACTACAGTTTTATGGATTAAGAAAAAGTAACTGCCTGAGAGTTTCCCAGGTTGCATTGACATCCTGAGTGCATTCACCAGTTCTTCCTATCTGGAGTTTTTGGTTTTCTTATTGCAAACAAGTCTAAAAAGAAACAAATTTATTCTTATGGTTAGTACAAGAAGAATGCAAAATATCAGGAATCAAAATACTTCTTTCAACCAATGAGACCAGTTGCACTTATACATAGTAACACACAAAATCAGAGTAAGCAATTCTAGCTAATTGGTCCCATATACCACATTTTTTCAATTCCTTATTCCAGTCCCTATGAATGTAGGTGTCTGCTCTGAGTAGGTCTACAACATTGTGTAATTCTGCTGTCTTATGTACCAGTAACTTTTCTTGGTTCAGGAGTGTTTGATGTATGTTCTGTAGTTGTTTCTCAATGTGTTCTGTTATCTCATCGATTTCTCTAATGGTTTTTAACCAATTTATCTATGTGGTCTTTCTCCATTTCAAAATCAAATTGTGGGTCAGATGAGAAGAAATGTTTTTCTTGGTAGTTTACTGTTGTTAATCTCATCTCTTATGACTGTACTACCAAATGAGAACAATTATGTACGTGATGGCATCCTCTCGTTTTATTCCATTCTACATGATTTTCATCCATAGTTGTTTTATTTAAATAATTGCATTTAGCTATAGTTTCATTATTGATCCATACCAAGAATTTATAGTTACCCAGGGTTTGTACAGTCTGTAGCATAGTAGAATATGCCAACATTGTTTCTTCCATATTTCTTAAGGCTACATGTGAGTATAAATATGTGTTGGGTCCTAGTCTGTAAGTTTGTCCCATGGGGATGTATGCTGGCATGTTATTAACATTTATCCATATGCTCAATTGGTGTTATCCAAGCTTCCTCCTGTGTATGTGGTGTCTTATACAATTTATATGGTTGTGTATTTTTACCCATGTATCCAATATTTGTACTAAGTTTAGTTCACATGTGTCTTTATCACAGTAAGACATTCTTTCAGTGTCCAGAATAGTTTGAAATTCTGGGATTCCTCTGCCCATTCCTGTAGTAAATAATATGTCTAATTCTCTAGTTACACTTAATACATCCTATTTATAAATTAGGCACATAATCAGATTATGATTCATGGTAATGAGAATTAATGTCACTTTTTATTCCTGCCTGTATGGTTTCTGGAATCCTTGTGTCTCTGTTTCCATGGTATTAACTATTGTATGTAATGCATCAATTCATTGTGATACTGCATGTAACACTTTGGCTGTGTCTGAATTAAGTTTTGTGTATGATAGAGTTTTGCTTTTAAAAGTTGAACAATTTGTCCACTAAACTGGTAGTTTTCTATCTTGTCCTGAAATAGTGGGGTAGCTGGTAGCATTAAAATTTCTGGAGATTCCAATATTTGGTACTGTGGTGGTTCATTTTGTTGAGGAGTATTAGCATTTAACTGGTTTCTGTGGCTATTGGGCTGACAACTGTGCCTGAACCTGTGGTGCTAGGTATTGTGCTAGTGGCTCTTGTATTCATTGATGCACTGGTTGCAGTGCTCCCAGTTGTATTGTTACCTGATATTTCCTGACATAATCCCAAAACAATAGGAGTCACAAGAATAATGGTGCTAATATGTTTGCAGCCATAATCACCTGTGGGGAGGCCATAGTAATCATGGCTATTCCTTCTATTGCTTCCAGGAGCATATACAGGACAGACATGTGGAGATATTTCCACATTTAGGTTATAATTAGTATTGTTCCTATACAGTGTTATGCTTATGAAGTCAGTACTAATACCAAAAGGATTGCCAGGGTACTTTAACTTGTATGGTAATGTAGGAACCTGGCCCAGCATATAGTCCAATTGGCAACTTTTATTCCTGCCAACTTTTTATTGGTTATGGTTTGTCCCTTGCCTTGTTATATGGTTGCACCAGTGTATTGCACAATTTACTACTGGCACTACAATATAAATAACTGTAATTATTTCTAGGCATGTATAGTAGAGAATTTTACATAAAGTTCTATTAAGACACAATTGTGTTATGTAATATCTTCCGGTCTGAACAGTTTTATGTTGGCTTTACCTTGTGTAACTCAGACAGTGTTTCCCTGTCCTTGGGTTACCACATCTGTGGCTTCAAGTGTCTCATCCTTCTTATTCCTATGAATGCATTAATAATCCAGAACTAGTAATTTATCCTGTTCCACTGGGTAATCTATACCTATGTTATATTTTATTGCCTCTTGGAATTCCCTATTCAGTCTTGGTCTAATGTTTAGTTCATGTATGCACTCCATTAGTTCTTGTGGCAGGAAGCTACTCTTATTCCTACTTGCTAGCTTAGTTTTGAGCAGTACATTAAATCTTTTGATGGCTCCTGCTGCTGTTGACTGATAAGCCATGTGATATTTCCATTATATATTCACAATCTTACAATTTTTTTTAACCTTACAAACCCTGTGAAATGCTTTCCTTGTTCAGATTGTATAATATTTTCCCATAATAGGAAATCCAACCCCATAATGTGAGTATGGTTAAAGATTGGGTTAGGGGTGGTCCACTTGCTTATGTCTACCAAGGTGCATGCATATACTTCTTTCCATTATTTTATTCGTCCTATAAAGTCTCTTGATAAGTTAAGATTGAAACTCAGCCTCTGTCCTTTGCTTCCCTTACAATTGTGTGTCAATCTAGCTTTACATCTTGGGCAATGTTTGCATTGGTTTATTGCATCCTTAATCCTATTCTAAATCACCTTTAAATTTCTACCTGAAAAACCACTGAAATTATGGCATGTGTTCCTGCATGTCTTAGGATCTCATCTATTTTTAATATTTCTTCGGTGGTAATCTCTGTCTTTAAGTGTCTAGTTGATACTGGCTTCCATTTTGCTTTAATCCTTAACTTGTTGCTGCCTATCTGTTCTGCCTTTGAATTTCCATTTAATCTAATTGCTAGGCTGGCTAATTTATCCATTGTATCATTATGTTTTATATTGGTCACGTTTTGGTTAGTATGGGCATGCACATGATATACATATGCCTAACTTCTTTGGTTGTATTATAAAATTCTGCCAGAAATTCCTTGGACCGTATATTCTGGCCATTAATTTTCCAATCATTTACTTCCCATTTTCCTCACCGTATGGCTAGACCATTGGCTTCATACCATGTGTCAGTAAAAAAATGTAGTACTTTTTGATTTTCTTTGAGGTTTTGTCTTGCTGCTAGCATGGCTGCTACTACTGGATGATGTGCAGATTTAACTGTTTCTTGTTCTGTGATCACCATTCCATCCCCTGGTCTGTAGGTTGCCTCCTTCCACAAGAAAGACCATACTCTGTTTACTGGTTGCGGAGCCATCCATCAACCAGGCATTAATTAGGGAAGGCTGGTACTTTCTTGTCCCCCAATGCCCTAGTGGTACTTGTTTCTGAGTAGGAGTGGCAATTGTGATGATTGATACTTCCAGTGGAATCATAGGGCAGTCAGTCTGAATTGTTGACTTCATTGGCTTTGGTGCTGACCCCTTTACAGACAGTGTACCGGAGTGGAGGAGCTCTGCTAAGAATGTACATTGTAGTACATTCTCTTCCTTGGGTAGACTGGCCCATGTTTCCTCTGGTGCCTTGATCCAATCTAGGACTGGGATGGTAGTTCTGAATATTACTTCATTGTTCTGCAGCATGCTGTGGTAAGTATTTAAGGCCTCATATGTTGTTCAAATTGTTTTCTCCAATAGAGAGAATTTTTTTTCCAACTAGAAAGTATTTACAATAGAAGCCTACTGGCCATTCTCTACCATTTCTTTGGCAAAGATATTTCAGTTTCCATACTGTTTTAGGTACAGTATGACTGAATATACAATATTCGTTGAATGTATTGTAGTTTAGAATATTACTTTACATATTCTAGCACTGTTTTTACAACTTGTTCTTGGGGTTCATCCCAAACAAAATTATTTGCTTTCCTTGTAATATTATACAAGGGTGGCAAAATGACTTATAAATATGGTATGTATTGTCTCCAATATCGACATAATCCTGTATGATGTTGTACCTCTGTTTTATTAACTGGTGTTTTAAGCTATTCTAACTTATGACTTCTGTAGGTATTTCTGGTCCTGTAGTGGACCACATTACACCCAAGAACTTGACCTTTGTATCTGGTTCTGATACCTTATCTTTATTGATGTTCTAACCATCATTTCTCAATATTTGTATGGTTTGGTCTACTGTTTTTTGTATATTTTCTTTTTTTTTGTCCTATAATCAAAAGGTCATCAACATATAAATATATAACACAGTTAGGTGCTGGCATGACCTTATCCAGTGACCATCTTAGAATGTTATGGGCTATTATTGGGCTGTTTATGCATCCTTGTGGGTGTCTTAAAAATTGGTACTGTCTTTCAAGTAAATGTGGTACATTTTCTATTTTGTGGATGCAGTGGTATGACAAAGAACATGTGTGACAAATCTATAGTTGTCAGCCATTTTGGCACTGCTTTCTTAAATCCTCATGAAAATATCTCTTACATCTGGTAATTGTCCTGGCAATTTAGGGAACAATTCATTAATTCTCCTACAATCTACTGTCATTCCCCATTTACCATTTGGTTTTAAAACTGGCCAAACTGAACTGTTGAAATAGAAACTTTGAGTTGGTTCAATTACTCCTTCTTTTAGTAGGGTTTTAGTAGTTTCAAATATTTCCTCATTTTCTCCTTTAATTGGGTATTATGGCATAAATGAGAGTTTAATTATTGGTAGCCCTTATTAGTTCTATTTTTACTCCTGCTAGATTACATTTTACTTTGGCAATCTTTTTAAAATTTAGGAAATTGGGGAAAAATTTAAGATCATTGGGAAGCCTAAAATATTTCCTGCTGCACTGCAACATACATAATCCAAGAGGATTATTTGATTATATACCATTCATTTTAATTTACATGCTAGTACTATGAATTCTTCTGGCCCTTCTTGTATAATTTTTTTTTCTTTCTTCGTATAATGTCTGGTAGTCCTGTGTATATATTCACATCACTGGCTGTGTCAATTAGCCATCTAACATTTATCTTCTTATTCTTAATTTTTAGGGGTAACACCATATAAGGACTTATTGGAAGATGACTTGATTCTTATTGAGAGATATTTTTTTTGCCTTCTAATAGTTGGGTGCTGATTGTTTCTTTGTACTGGTGGCCTTCTGTTCCCTAAAAATGGCTTAGGTTCTTTCCTTCAAAAAAATTCTACTTGGTGGGGTTCTGTTTATAAATAAAATTCCAGGATTTCTGCCAAAGGGTCTAATATTTGTGAATGGTCTATAAAATCTGGGTGTTCTCAATTTAAATGGCTTTCTTCGAATATTTAACATTACTTTTTCTTTGTCTAACTCCATGTATCCTTTAAAGAGATCAATTACCTCAGAAATTGTTCTGCAATTTTGAAGTTGTCCTCTCAAACTAATTCTCATGTGTGGTGGTGTCCTCTTAATTGAAATTCTTTTGAATTGTGGTGTAAATGGAGCAGTCTGTGGTGTAGCTATTTCATTATATATAAACCACAGTAGTTCTAGTTTTCTCACTAGCTGAATGGCCTCTTGCAAAGTATTCCATTTTGCTGCCACTTCAGAATGTGTAAAGTCTAAAGATGAAAATGCATATCTCCAGGCTATAGTTATCCAGTCAAGGAGAGGAAATACATCACCTGGAGCAGTGTCTAGGATTTTCTCTAAAGCTTCATATAATGTTGGGTAGCTTCATATACTGTTGAGTTTTCTACTATTTTCTTCATTTCTAATTCTGATAGCATTACTGTGTCTGCTCCTTTGACCAGAGCTTTACATGTAGGCTGCATTCTTCATTCCATTCTGGGAATATTCTTGTCTCAACTGACTTATTGAGGAGTCTGTGGTCTAATTTCTATTTGTTGCTTGAGCTGCTATACCTTGTAAGATGTCTCTAGGGGGATATGGCTGTCTTGCCTGGGTTGTGGGTTAGCACAGCATCTTTAAAGGGATTGTTTGTTCTCCATCTCTTGGTTATATTAGTGGCTATTTTTATGCCCATTAGTTTGTCTTTATCTATGTCTACTATGGTTTTCACCAGTAATGCTGGAACTTCTTTACTAGCTGCATGCTCTAGCAATGGTTCTACTTCTTGTGGATTTGTTAGAGGTACCTCAATCTCACATGTTTAAACCCAGCTTTCCTTTTGACCTTATTCTTTGTTCCAAGTTATCTTCTCTTTGTTGGATCTGTGGCATCTGGACACACTATCATGGCTTTAAAGCCACTAATTCTTTTCTTCATTCTGGATATATATATATATATATATATATATATATATATATATATATATATAATATATATATATGTGTGTGTGTGTGTGTGTGTGTGTGTGTGTGTGTGTGTGTGCTAGGGAGTATAGAGCTTTAATAGTTTTCTTTTTTATGTACCACTCAAAGTTAGTTTGGTGTGGGTTTCTTATTACTTTTTCCAATTACTTATCTGCTCTTCTTACCAGGCATTTGGCCAGTCTGTTTCTAATGAGTTTCCCCGAACTGTCTGCTCTTCCTACAGTGTATGTAGCAGCTGACTTCAAGGTGTTCATAATCAGCCTGTATTGAGGTCCCTCACCCCTGGCTTTGGAGTGGTGGTCCCTTCTCTCATTATTTCCCTTAGAGCTCTGACTGATTCTACACCTAGGCTCCAATTAATTTTTTATGACCAGAGGCTTATTGCTATTTTAGTGAATGGTCAGGACAGCTATTGTTCTTAGAAAACCCAGTTTCCTTCTCAGGATCCCACCTTGAAGGTAGAATACTGCTGAATACATCATCACTAGTGGAGTCTATTTTAGGGGTCGGGAGGAGAGATAGAGTCCAGATACCATTTGATCTCATGGTTTATTCACATGACAAGCATCAGTCTACAACACACACATGCAGTACCTGATTCGGAAGCAAGGAGCAGAGAAGCTTGAAGGCAATGCTCACAATCTGTCCATGGCATGTCTCAGGTGTGTCAGCTCCTCCCTCTGGACCTATATCTTTATTTAGCCAAGGAGGCTCATTCAGTGGTCCAGGAGCAAGATAGCACAACAGTTTTCACTCATTCAGCATCAATACCTCTGCCTGCTGCCAGTCTCTGCTTTTATTAGTTACAAGGGGCAGTCGCACTCTAGCCAATCAAACTCTAGCATTATGTCATTACAAAGTACTTTGTTCTTATCTGCTACACACAGCTGACATGAGCTAAGTGCTCATCACTTTAACATCCAGTTTGGGCCTGTTCTTCTTTCTTATTTACACGCTCTCTACAGTTGTCTCTTCAGCCCCAAAGTTGGGTTTTTAAAAAGTGGTTTGACTTTTTCCCTTTTGAGGATGTTAAGAATAACGTACAGTGATAGGCACAAATTGAGAACAAAGTTCAATGTTGTCAGTGAGTTGTTATCTGGATGGGTGGATGTTAGACAGGTATGAGGCACATGATAATTCCTTTCTTTGAAACAAGATTCATCTTTTACAAGCTATACATGGAGGATACAGCCCTCTTGAGTATCTACTACCAATTTCTGAATTTAAGCTCAATGTACTCAGGGAATGTTCTTTTATGCTCCTTCACTGGAACCATATTTTTACTGAACTTTTATCTTCTACATTCAACTATTTCAGAAGAGTCCTATAATGTTCACTGAAAATAATTTTAGACAGCTATTCATATTTAAAGTGTTTTCAGTTAAAAACAAGAAACTATTCAAAACCTTTATATCACACACAGCAATGACTTCTGAATTCTCCTTTTTTTTTGTATTTTTCATCTTCCACTCTGTGTGATTGTTTTTAATGTCTACTTCCATATATATATATATATATATATATATATATATATATATATATATAT
>JADRCG010010468.1:4147274-4159774 GCA_019844195.1 Rhabdomys dilectus
ATATATATATATATATATATATATATATATATATATATATATATATTCATATGCACTTTAATATGCACATTAAAATCTATACATACAATATTATATAATTATGTAATATATGTAAGATAGCATATAACAAACAACAGTAATGATTACAGCAGCTTATAGGATGTGGTCCAAGTAGTCCAATTAGGACTCTTTCCTGACTGAAAGGCCAAGAATCCAGTGGTTGTTCAGTCTATGAGACTGGATATCTCAGAAGTCCCAACCTGGTGCTAACACCACAGGAATTTCTGAGAGAGGTCTTCAGTCTACATTGTAATTCCAAAGGAATAGTTTCTAATAACCATGATGAAATATTTCAATATCAAGATAGATGAACTTTCAGTGAGAGTGAAGACAAGTGGGCGAACAACAAAGCTTCCCTTTTCCATGTCCTCTTCTCCAGGCTGACCTCAGAAAGTTGTTCCAGATTTAGGGTGGTTCTTCGGATCTCATATAATCCAGATTCAGAATTCCTCCCACCTCAAATAATTCGGTCAATAAAATCCCTCACATATGTGTACAGCTGCTTGGGCTTTAGTTCATTCCTAATACAGTCCAACTAACAATTTTCTTTTTCCTTGCCATATTTCTGATTAAAAACTGAGTTAATTATATACTTTAATTCTATCCGCACGGTCATCTTCCTTCACTTAGATTTTTATACATGGTTAAGACTCTCTGATTTAAGGAATTTAACAAAACAGCCAATAAAGAAAAGCTCACATTAACATAAAAAACAAATCTTTCCTTGGAGTTATTCCTGTCCCAATTATGGCATGTGTAGGCTTATATGTAGATATTAGCTATTTAGTAAATGAGAAACAGTCCATAGACAAAGAGAGTTTAAGTATAGAAAATAGGATTAGAGAATTAGATGGGATTAACAGGGAAAGGAAAATAGATTTTATGGTGGGAGTGGGAGTTGCAGGGGTGGAGCAGGGAGGATCAGGTGGGGAGAAATAAGGAAGAGGGGTCTGAGAGAGTGAATGTAGGGAGAGACAGCTGGAACTGAGGGGCATTTCAGGGGTGGTATGAAAGCCTAGTGCAGTTGAAATTTCCTAAAATATATGAAGGTGATCCCAAAGAAGTCTCCAATAATGGGAGACCAAGTCCCATCTCTTGGCACCAAACAAAGCTTTCTGTACTGGGACTGGTCTATATCCAACTGAGTTACTGGCCAAAGGAACCCTATAGAAATACTCAAACAACCCAGGAAATTGCTAAGACAAGAGATTGCTCTCCACAAACTGATAGCCAAGACTTCATTGTTATAGACAACAGCCAAACAATTCACTGAACATGGAGAGGTAGAGTTAGTACCTATATAGAATCTTCTCCCCTATGTTCTATTCTCTTTTATATGAGAAGTTACTCTGCAGGGTACCAAAAGAGAAATGTAGACATCAGTCTATCTTAGTTAGGTTTTAATTTTGTGAACAGACACCATGACAAAGGCAACTCCAAGGACAACATTTAATTTGGGGTGGCTTACAAGTTCAGAGGTTCAGTCCATTATCAACAAGGCACAGCCTGACAGCATCCAGGCAGGCATTGTGCAGGAGTAGCAGAGAGTTCTACATCTTCATCTGAAGGCTGCTAGCAGAATAATGGCTTCCAGGCAGCTAGGATGAGGGTCTTAAAACCTGTATCCACAGTAACAAACCTACTGCAACAAGGCTACACCTACTCCAACAGGGCTATACCTTTTAATAATGCTACACTCTAGGATGAATATATATAAACAATCACTTTATCCCAGCCACAAACTCTTTGATCTTCAATGCTGTCCTGCCTATAAAATATGCTAAGGCAATGGTAACACAAAACTTTAGGGAGTAACCAAGCAATGTCTAAGTTGATTTAAGACTCATTCCACAAAATGAAACCCATACATGACACTGCTTAGGTGATTAAGACCCCGAGACTATACAGCCCAGATTAAAAGTTCTAGGTTAAAACCAAGTACTACTGTCTTCAAAATTATAAAATGACTCCAAATGATATTTTAATATAGTCTTAGATCAGTGCATTATTCAACCATCACTAAGGAAGCTTCTTTCTGTAGCATATGGGAACAGAGGCCCTGAGTCAGACATAATAAGAAGTAGAGAAAAGAGAGGAGAAGGGAGAAGAAGAGGAGGAGAGGGAAAAAGAAGAGGGTAAAAAGAGAGAGAGAAACAAGAATAAGAACACTCAGCTCTAAATGGGATATCTCAATCTCTCAGTCAGAGCTCAGGTAACCCTATTAAAGAGGCAAAAAGGGTTTAAGAGCCAGATGAAGTGGAGGATAGCAGGAGAACAAGGCCCTTTATCTGAAGTGGACAAGGCTCATCTGAACTTAGAGACTGAAGCAGCATTCACAGGAACTGAACATGTCTGCACCAGGTCCTCTACATACATACATACATACATACATACATACATACATACATACATGAATACACACACACACACACACACACACACACACACACACACACACAGACACACACACACATTCAGTACTTTTGTATTCTTATGGGACTTCTGGGTATTTGAGTGAAGGGGTCTCTGATTCTTGTGACTTCTCCCAGGCTCTTTTTCTTCTGTCTGACTTGCCCAACTTCAAAGTGATAGTCTTTTTTATTTTATTTGATATTTTGTTTTGTCATTTCTCAGAAGCCTATTCTTTTCCAATGAGAGTCAGAAAGGGAGTAGATCCCAAGGGAAAGTGTGGAGGAAGTGGGATGACTAGAGGGAAGGATAATCAGGATATATTGTATTAGAAAGGAATTTATTTTCAATAAAAGGGAACAATCAATACCTAAATGTTAAACACCAAAATTCAAAACTGAAAATCGCACTATGTCTAGGTTCAACAGGTGAGAAAGTCCAAGTCCATGAGAAACAACTGAATCCAACTGCTCACCCACCAAACAGCTTCTATGAGATATTTGGGCAAGATCTAGCCCCAGGCAGCATCTTATGTTGACTGGTATTTAACAATGGTTCCTTGTGATGTCACAAGCAGTGAACCTATCAAGGCCTAACATGACTCTTAGCACGTTATTTTCTCTTTCTAACAACTACATTCCTAATTTTTCTTAGGGCTGTGATCAAATAGCTGAGAAGGATCTGCTTGCTGGGGAAAGTGCTTATTTAAGTGAGTGAGGACAGAAGCGAAGAATGGAGACCAGACAGAGTGTGATACTATCCTGCTTATTCTTCAGTCTCTCTTCTTCTCTCCAAGTCCCTAGTTCCTAGTACCAAGTCTCGGGTCCTAATCCTAATTCTCTAGTCCAAGTGTCTAGTTACTAGTTGCTTTCTTCTGTCTGCCTCTCACCTTTTATATGTCTCACTTCAAAGTGTTGCCTTTAAGTCACGCCCTTAAGTCTTGTCTCTAAATCACACCTTTAAGTCACGCCCTTAAGTCTCACACCTTTAAGTCTCACACACCCAAGGGAAGATCCTGGGTATCTAAAGCAAGATGTTATCAGAGTGTGCTCAGCTGTTGTAGGCTGTTGTAAACAAGTCTCTTGTCAGGGTATATAGCTCAAGATGGATGCAAGGATGACAGCTGCCTTCTGTCGGCTCTCCACAGGTGACAACAAATGGGGTTGGTGGCAGTTCATTGCATGAACATCAGGAGTGAGATGCAGTGGGTTACATGGCATTTGTAACCTCTCATTTCTCCAAGCACCCAAGACTCCTGGTAGGTCCCGTCTTCAAGGCTTCCCCACCATGGGGTATCAAATTTCTACAGGATCAGGTACATCCTTTCCCACTGAGGACAGACTAGGTAGCCCTTTGCTATATATGTGTTGTGGGCTTCAGACCAGCCCAAGAAGGAGTTATTTTATATAAGAAATTTATTAAAAATGTTCTCATAGTTGGAAAAATATTTTTGCCATGGCAATATTGATTGTTGATTTAAAATAATTAATAACCTATGATTCACAAAATTTGCATCTGTAGCTGTTGAGTTTATTAGTGCCCTACGTAAAAGATGAGTACCAACTTACGTCAATCAGTTTTCTATTGTTATTGAAGTTTCTTTGATGATTAGTATTGGATTTTACCTTCATAAGGTCTCGAATCACCTAAGAGATAAATAAACTTCTTTATTTATCTCTTATTTATGGAACAGTATGAAAAATTTTATAATTTAGGTTAGCCTCTAGACATGCTTGTGAAGGATTGGCTAGATTAAGTTAGTTAAGAAAGGAAAGCCTACCTTAACTTTGGGAGTCATTAATAGGGTCTGCAATACTGGACCCTATTAGTAATAAAAAGGAGAATTGCAGCTGAACATAAGCTTTCCTCACACTTTTGTTCTTCCTGATTATAGATACATCTGATCACTTGCCTTTCTATCTTCATCATGACTTGTATCATACAACTGTGAGCCAAAAATAGACTGTTCCCTCCTTAAGTTGCTTTTGGCATATATATTGTTTTAGCAACAAGACATGTATATAATGCAGTACCTGAGACTTTCATCTTAGAGGCAAAAATGTTTACTTTGGCTTACTATTTTAGAGATTTCAGTCCATGTTCACTGGACCTTGTTTATTTGCGTCTATGGTGGTGAATTATACTACATAATGTCAGAGCACATTGCAGAGGTTTGTTCACTCCTTCATGGTAGCCTGGGAGCAAAACAGTCAGACAAAACAAAAGCCATGTTCCCAACAGCTAACTCTTTCCAGCAAGAACTACCTCCTCTTAATAGCATCTGGGGATGGGCTCAAAACATTCACATGGGACTGCTGGAGTATATTTCAGATTCAGCATCTAGTACTATCTCTGTTCTTTGGGTATCATCTTCATTTTAAAATTCCACCATATTTCTTTAATTATTTATTATCTGTTTTAGAAACATGGATTATTTTTCAAATTTTAATGCTTTAATGATTTCATTGTTACTATCTACCTTTGTGATTAGACCATAAACTTTATAAAGAAAATTTTCTTGACTTTTAACACCAGTTCTAATCCCAGTTGTTACCACAATTATTCAACAAGTATTCAGGCAGTATATGAACAAATAACAAGTGAATATGTAGTTAAATGACTATTTTGATCTATATAAAGCCAGTATATGTTTAATCAAGCAATAGTTACATGTAAAATTTGAGTTTTTTTAAAACTTTAATTAATTAAAATATTCGAGTCATGAACAACTAATGAGATGTAACATGTAGTGTCTAAAACACTGTTATGACTACTCTGTTGATGTAAAAATTGTTCCTAGTTAATGAAATTTTTAGTAATTACATTAATTAAGAGACAGTCACATCTTTTTGAAAAATTTTCCCTAAAATGTTAAAATCTTTCTAAAAACTGTGATATTTTATATCCTAAGAGAGCTGTTATTTTTCAGCTTTAAATTATAAGATGAATAATTTATGCATTAGGCATATGGCTTTACTTCTTGCACAATTTATATTTAGGTCATTGATATTGAAACATTGAAGCTCGATTAATCTAAACAGGGCTATAAGGTTATGATTTAGGGACAGAATTAGAAATGTGTCTAATGCTTAGTGCTACCCCTTCCCAACCAACTATAAATTCCCTAAAGATGTCTAGTCAATCTTCATAAAGCACTATGAGAAAACCTTTGCAGCTATGAAACATCTCCATAAACTCAGTTTTATGGAGCACCCATTTCATAGTATGTGCATTGTACTTGATTCTCATGAATCGCCTGTGTGTTTAGTAGTCCTGGCTCTGCTTCTACAAAACTTAGGTGACTAAACGTTCCTGTTATTCCATATGTCTGTGTCCTCTTTCTTCTTTCCAGGTTCTAGTATTTGTGAGACTAGGAGTTAGCACCAACATTTTTTTTTTTGTTATTTTTATTTTTGTAACAACAGTTTTGTTTTTGTAGCTCTAGGTTTCCTGGAATGCTTGATGTAGTCCAGGCTAGCCTCAAACTCAAAAGATCTTCATGATTCTGCCTCTGAAGTTCTGGGATTAAGGCATATGCCACCAAGCCTGGCTTCAGCATTGTGCTTTAGGCTCATCACAATATTCTTGAAGAATCTCTCATGTACTTTTAAATGTTTCAAATACATCTGTCATTAGGTATATGTTACTCTCTTTTTTATTAACTCTACTTTTTACTGAATGTTACTATTAACTTTGTCAATGTTTTGGCATCCGATTGGATTGTGTAAGTTCTTTTTCACACTATCTCTGGATCTTCTCCTGGGCATTTTTTTTTTGTCCAATGTACTTTGTCTTTAAGTTGATCTCACACAGCCTTGACTCATCTTAATTGTAGGTTCTCATTCCAACAACTGATGACCTCTGACAGTTTCTTGATACATTTAGACCTGAGATGCTATCTATGGGCCTATACTGTAAAGTATTCATCTTTTGACAATGATGCATGAGAGACTGGCAGAAACTTTAGGAGGCAAAGTCTTGTAATAGAACTTAGTGATTGTGGAGAGCATGCCTTCATAAAAGATTAGGAACCCCAGCTCATTTATCCCTCCCTTTCACATTATTGATACCAGATGAATGGCTTTCTCTAGAAATGTTTTATGCTGTCCACTGCAGTTCTAAAAGCAATGTGTTCAACCAGTTACTGATTGTCCACATGTGAGTAAAGACAAGCCTTTTATGGAAGTTGATTCAGCTGAGATTCTTCTTACAGTAATCGACTAATACACATCTATCCTTTAAATCATTATTATTATACCACCAACAGGTTAGTGCAAGATGAAAGTTTCCCTTATAGTCACCTGCTCTGCCTTCTTTGGTTCTAAAGAGGTAAGGAGTCCTTTGTAGCCTTATGTTGAGTCACAGGATGCTGAAGTTCCTGTTCAAGTTTACAGCACCCCAGGATGAACATCACACAGGCTACTTCTCTAGTTAGCCATTTAAAGTGCAACATCTCTATTTGTGGCAAGGAAATATTTCCTTGATGAGGGTTGTGACTTATACTTATCTATTGGTATAATAATAGACATTTGGATGCAGTTAGGAATTATGCTGGATGAGTAGAGAGGAGATTATAGAAGTTAGGTTATTCTTCCTCCCACCATCATGCTCCTAGAAGTAAGATTTAGACTCAAATTACATTTACAAATACATTGATCATATAGATAGGCTCTTCTTTGACTAGATGATGATTTAAAATAACCCTTTTATTCTAATCTACATTCGGACACATGGCAGGTTACCTGTGCTCAGGTACCATGTGTTCATATTGTCACACCTTGCAGAGTAAATCTTCCACGTGGCAGTCTCCCAGAATCCTTTGTACCTCCCAGATGTTCCACATTCTATTTCCTGCCCAAGTTATCAAAATTGTTATTGTCAGCTGTCACATTCATACAGACAAGGTATTTTCTCTATAGGTGGTAATAGGTTCTTTTCTGAGATCCACATTCTGATTAGATAGTTGGCTAAGTTTTCAGTGCCACGGATGATTTCCCTTTTACTGAGTGGGCTTTAAGTAAAAATATGGAGCTTCTGATTATTGCCCAGGGATGCAAACTATTACTGTTTCTGTAGCTATATCATGCCATTCTGATCATTGTTTTAGTTCATAGGCATCACAACTATGTAGGACCATTTTGGTAACTTTCCTCTATTGGAACCTTGCATGGCATCTTCTGTTACCATGAATGCTAGTCCTCAATTCAGGTCAAAACCAGATCAGATCCTCTGGGTCTGATGTCCAATGTATATGGTCTCTTCATTGATAGGGACTACATTCAACCTCTGAAAGGAAACTAAGGGCAATAGAAATAACAATAGATTATGTTTGGGAAGGCTTTTTGGATAACCTTGACCAACAATTCTACAGACTGCTTCTCATGCCTGGTCTTAGAAATTTTGTTACATAGTCTATCACTCTTGGGGAGCATTACCACCTCGGATAGGAAAATTACATTGAAACTATATATGTATACACACATATGAATTATATATAATTTTAGGCAGATAGGTAGGCAGAATTCCTTATAAAATTTTCAGGTATCCTTAGTGTTATCTTACACGCCTCTCTGATTCTTCTTTCCTCATCTCCAGTTAAAGCCGTCCGCAAGCTGCATCTAATCAAAATGCAGAGAATAAATGACAGTGTGGTGTTCAGCCCCAACTGATATACCTGTAACATAACTCTTGCACCATAATTTAGAGGGAACAGAAATATTGCAATAGACAGAAAAAACAGAAAGTTTGTTATAAGACTTTTACCTCTTGGAAATATGAGAGAAGCTATGCCTAAGGAAGACCTGGTTGCCTAAAGAAGACTTGAAGTCTACTGCAGTGAAGAACTGCCAAACTGGTTATCCAAGACCAAGGGCTAAGCCCAGAATTCTAATATATAATAGTACTTTGTAGACTGAGCAGATTGTATTCATATAAATACATAAATAAATATATGACTATATATTGTCTTTGTTAAGGGTTTCAATGCTGTGAAGAGACACCATAACCATAGCACCTCTTATAAAGAACAACATTTAACTTGGGCTGGTTAACATTTCAGAGGTTCAGTCCATTATCATCAAAGTGGGAAACATGGCAGTGTCCAGGTAGACACAGGGCTGGTGAAGAAACTGAAAGTTCTACATCTTCATCCAAAGGCAGGAGAAGTAGACTTGAGCACTAGGAGCCCTCAAAGCCCACCCAAACAGTGATGCACTTTCTCCAAGGCAATACCTATTTCAGCAAGGCCACACCTCCCAATAGTAGCATTTCTCATGGGTCAAGCACATTTAAACCACCACATATATGAACATAGAATATATAAATACACAATATATGAATCCAACCTGCTCAGTCCATTATATCACAAAAAATTAAAGAAATAGAGACCATGAATCTGAGACAGCAGATAGGGACTGTATAAATAGGAAAGGTTGAAGGGAGAAAAAGTTAGAGAGAAAATGATGTAATTGTACCCTAATTTCAGAAATGAAAAATATATATTTTAAAATCTCCATTGTCTATCCAAAAGACATCTGATGTTAAACAAATAATGAAATTTGGGCACATGAAATTCAGGATTAACAAGTATTTGGATTAGATGTTCTGAGTAGGATGAAATCAGGATGGGACATAAAGGGTTGGAACATAAATGAGTTGGAAATATTTCTTTTATACCATCTATTCCTGGGTTGTATTTAACTAATTTCTATTTCTTAAATAGTAGTTAAGAGTACAAGACCAAGTGCATTTTACTTAACAATTTATTAGTTTTATTTGTAAATTTAAAGCATAGAAATATTGTATGTGCCTTAGTTTGTATTTTTATGTGCAGTCTCACATGTGAAAGCAAGACCTGCTCTAGACATGAAATCCAAACACACATTGATCATTAATCACTGTTTTTTATTCATTAAATATCACTTTTTAAAATACTACATTCAAAAAACAAAACCAATTGTGTTAACTCAGTTCTCTCAGTTCTTCATTTATTCATATATTTTGAGCTATTTTATAAAACCTGGACCACAAAGTTTTCTCATAGTTTTTCTTGATTTAAATATCTCTCTTCATCTCCAGGACCATGGTGCATAACAACTGACTGGTTAAATAAATTATTGTGCTTCAGGACATGAAATTCAGATGAGACTCAAAGTCCAATTTGTGTTTTCATGCAATTAGATATTTGAATCAATGTGAAGATGCTATCAGAGTTTTAAGATGGAATATATAATGATACATGAATATGGACTTAGATTAGTTTTAGAAGAATTATTACTAAAATGGTCTCTAACATCTAGTTTCCAGTATAGCCATTTTATATGACAAATGCCTGTAATTTACCCCTATAGAGATAAAGAATTTTCTTGTCTGTGTAAGGCAGTTTTTCACTATTACAAATCATATCTTAGAATAATGGTTTTCAAACTTACTAATGCTGCTATCCTTAAATAAAGTTTCTCAAGTTGTGATGATCCAAACCATAAAAGTATTTTCATTGCTACTTCATAATTATAACTTTCTACTGTTATGAATTATAAAGAAAATATCTGATGCAGTGTATATCTCATATGTAACCCTTGTGAAAGGGTCCTTTGACTTTCAAAGAGTTCATGACACAGGATGAGTCCCAATGCCTAAGGTAATAAACTTAAAATAAATATTTATTTTTAACTCTTGCTTCTAGAGGTTTCAGTCTACAATCCATCGATTCCTTATTTATGTTTATGGAGAAAAACATATCCTGACTTAAATGAAGAGAGGAACAGACTATGGTGACTTAAAAATAAATTTATAATATAAAAATAAATTTATAATAGTATGTGTATGCACTTATAGAGTTCAAATAAATTTATATCACCACAGGTATACTGATGACAGTTTAAAATTCATAGAACACACATGAGTAAAATCAGGACATTATGTGTATGTTTTAGCATGTATAATGAAATAGTCAGAACTTTGTTATTTCATTTTATGAAGTACAGTTTTACAGCATAATCAAGAGAGATGCATTTGAAAATAATGCTAAAATGATACAATCAAACATTGGGAAATTGAAATGTGATTATTATTTGGATTTGGTAACTGAGAAATCAGTACACAGGTTTACTAAATTGTAGTTGGTGCAATAATGAGAAAAAAAGGGAATAACTCGCAAGGAACTTGAAAAAGATAAAGTTTTTGTTGACAGGAAAATAATACTAAGTGCAAGTACATTTAGAAAAATGGAAAAGTCACAGCTAGACAGATTTTATGGCTACTGGGAAGATGTTCAGGGTCAAAACTCTTCTGTCTAATCATAAAGAAAATATGGATTATGTTAGAGAGAAAAATGCACCATTGTGAGAACAGTTTTTAAAAAACTGCATATGAAATAAAATGGTTCTTAGGAATAAAAAGGATCAACATTTGCTTCAGAATATCACCTTGAGGTGATAATATGCTAATGAGGGAGAGAAAAAGATGTCCCTTCAAAATTGTGTGTGTTATGGGGTTACATGTGTTAGCATTACCTAAGCACTAGCATTTGGACAGTTCTATCCTATAAGGAGGATTCTAGAGTCTACACTGTAATCTTAAAATTTTCATAAATTCACTCAATACAGACTTTATAAATAATAATAATGATTTTGTTGATATAAAAATGAAATATCACTTGGGAGATAAATAAAAAAATAAATTGTGGGATACAGTTATTGAGCTTTGGTAGGACATTTGTATGGATCAACTGCACAGGTTGGAGGTTCTCCATAAAGCTTTATGGAGGTTTATAAAATTTATGGGAATAGATAGACTATTCCCATAAATATTTCTGTTTTTTAGAGTTTCCAGGAAAGGTGACTGGAAAGATTGGGAAGCAGAATATGAAGATGTCATGAAGATGTGGAAAAATTACAGCCAAAGAAATATTCTGAGATACAGGCTCCACACTTCGTGCCGCATGAAACAAAACAAAACAAAACAAAACAAAACAAAACAAAACAATCAAAACAAACAAAACTCAAATATTAAAAATGTAAATGAAAACACAATACAGAGTTTTAAACATTAGATTTTTTTCTTTAATTTTTTGGTTATTTTATTTATTTACATTTCAAATGTTGTCCCTCTTCTTAGTTTCCCCTCCACAAACTCTCTATCCCATCCACCCTCCCCCTTGCCTCTATAAAAGTGTTCCCCCACTCACCCATCCACTCCTGCCTCACTGCCCTAGCATCTCCCTTCTCTGGGACATCAAACCTCCACAGGACCAAGGGCTTTCACTCCCATTGATGCCAGTTAAGGCCATACCCTGCTAAATATGCAGATGGAGCCATGGGTCTCTCCATGTGGTTTAATCCCTTGGAGCTTTGGAGGTTTGGCTAGCTGATATTGCTGTTCTTCCTATGGGGTTGCAAACCCCTTCAGTTCCTTCAGTCCTTGCCCTAACTCCTCCATTGTAGTCCTAGTGCTCAGACTGATGGTTGGCTGTATCTGCATCTGTATTGGTCAGGCTCTGGCAGAGCCTCTTAGGAGCCGGCCATATAAGGCTCCTGTCAGAAAGTGCGTCTTTGCTTCAGCAATAGTGTCAGGATTTGGTGTCTGGAGATGTGATAAATCTTTAGGTGGGGCAGTCTCTGGATGCCCTTTATTTCAGCCTTTGTTCTTCTCTTTGACCCTGCATTTATTTATTTATTTATTTATTTATTTATTTATTTATTTATTTATTTATTTATTAGACAGGAACCATTCTGGAGTCTTTTTAAAAAGCTTCCCATCTTTCTTTTTTCTTTCTTTCCTCTCTTTCTATCTCCTCCCTTTCCATCTCTTTCTATCTCCTCCCTTTCCATCTCCTCACCTCTCCTCTCCTCCTCTCCTCTCCTCTCCTCTCCTCCCCTCCCCTCCCCTCCCCTCCCCTCCCCTCCCCTCCCCTCCCCTCTCCTCTCCTCTCCTCTCCTCCCCTCTTTTCTTCTCTTCCCTCCCATCCCCTCTAGTCCCCTCCATCTCATCCCCTTCCCTCCCCTTCCCTCCCCTTCCCTCCCCTTCCTTCC
>JADRCG010010468.1:4162274-4177958 GCA_019844195.1 Rhabdomys dilectus
CTAGAGTAATTCCAATATCCTTCAAGGAGCCTCCCCTGTCCCAGGTGTCCAGCTTGTTCCTGAGATGTTCCCCACTGATTTTCCTTCTTTCTTCCAGCCCTCTCACCCTCACCCCTGCTCTCCCCACATCTGATTGTCCTCCTTCTCCTCCTCAGTCCCTCTACCACCCAGTTGGCTCTTTCCTTCCATGTCAATGTCTATTTTATATTCTCTTCTAAGTGACATTCAAGCATCCTCCTTTGGGCCCTCCTTGTTAATTAACTTCCTTTGGTCTGTGAATTGTAGCATGGTTACCCTACACTTTATGGCTAGTATCCACTTATAAGTGAGTACATACCATGTGTACATACCCACTCACAAAACCTTTGACCCCAAATTTGTCCTGCTTATAAGAGGTATAGGGATAAAGATAGAGCAGAAATTGATGGAATGCCTAACCAATGACTTTCCCAACTTGAGACTCAGCCCATGGGAGAGAGCCAACCCCTGACACTATTAATGATACTCTGCTATGCTTGCAGATAGGAGCCTAGCACAACTGTATTCTGGGAGACTTCATTTGTGACCTGATAGAAACAAATGTAGAGACCCACAGCCAAACAGCTCAAGAAAACTTGTGGAAGAGTTGGTGGAAGGATTGAGGGAGCTGGAGGATTCAAGGACGCTAAAAAAGACCTAAAGAGCCAATTATCCTGGGTCTATGGAAATCACAGATCTTGTACCACAAGTGAAAGAACATGTGTGGACTAGACCTAGGTGGCCTACACATATGTAGCAGATACACAGCTTGGTCTTCATGTGGTACCCTAACAACTGGAGTGGAGGCTGCCTGTGACTCGGACTTTGTTGCCTGCCTTTATGTTCCCTTCTAAAGGGCTTCAGTGGAAGAAGATATGCTTAGTCATCTTGTGCCAGAGTTGGTTGTGGAGGGGGACACTCATTGAAGAAGGGGTGAGGAAGAGGGAAAAGAAGGAAAAGAGGTGAGAAGGTGGGACTGGGAAGAGGAGGGAGAGGATTGTGATTAGAATGTAAAGTGAATTAATAAGTAAACTAATGAAAAAAGAGATTGGCTTTTCTTCATTGTGTGTTTTTAGTGCCAGTGCCAAAACTCAATTGTCTATAGATGTATCTGTATTTTAGACTCTATTCTTACAGAAGTTTCTTAGAATACATGTTTGAGTCTATGACAATGACGTGGAATTTTGATTGTTATTGCTTTTATTTTGATGTTAGAAAGTAAAATTTCTCATTCTTTGTTCTTTTCAAGTAGGATTGTGTTAGCTCTTAAGAGATTTGTTTTTGTAGTTATAAAAATGTAAGGGTTGCTTTTTTAACTTGGTAAAGAATGCCACTGGTATTTTGGTATTGGGTTCACTGCATGTGCAGATTATTTTATGTCACAAGGGCATTTTTATCATCATCGATTTTTCTAGTCCATGAATATGGGTCACCCTTCTATTATTTTACATCCTTTCAGGTTTCATTTATCAACTTTTAGTGCCAGTGCCATTGCTTTAGTTCAATCCATGAATACTTTGGTGGTGTGCCTGTTTGTCTCCAGCACTAGAGCAATGATGGCTGAGTAGAATTCAAGAATTCTACTTGTAAGAATTCACATTTCATTTAATTTTTAAAAATAATGTTGGAAAGACTGTTTAATACAAGCAATTAATTAATTCATTTGATACAGAACCATTCTCTGATGGGAGATTTCAATATTCATGCACCTTATTTGTTACTATTCACTGTAGTTTCTTCTTCTTTTTTTTTTTTTTAAATTTATGATTCAATCATAACAACAGATTTCAAAGACTTTTCTTTTTCTAGGATATCAAAGTTGTTGGCATATTATTCTTTTGTATGTCTGTGATGTTATTTTACTTTTCCCATTTAATCTGTTATTTTATTTAATTGGACCTTCTTTCTCTTTTAAAGTTAGATTAGCTTCTGGGTTCATTAATTTGGTTCATGTGTAGCTCACTGATCATATGTAATACATTTATCTTTGTAGATAAACATAATAGCATTTGCTTTGCTTACATTTATTCTGATCTTCAAATATAAATTTCCTTCTGCTCACTTTAGACTTTTTTCTTTCTTGTTTAATTTCCTGGAAATTTGATGATTCATTTTATTTGAGATGAGTATGTTGTGTCAATGTGACAATTCTTTGTTATTCTCTGTTAGTACTTATTTTCTTGTATCACACAGATTTTAGTCTATTTTGTCTCAATTTTCATTTGTTTCAAGAAGCATTATAATTTGCATCTTCATTTATTTCCTGATCCATTGATTACTCAGGAGTAAGTTGCTTCTTTTCTGTCTTTGTACTGTTTCCAAAGTTTTACTACTTATGGACTTTTAGTTCTCTTGCATTGTTATTATAAAAAAAGATACTTGATATAATTTTAGTGTTCAGAAATTCTATCAGACTTGAGGTGTGTCAAATGATTTGTCCTTGAGAATGTCTCATGTGCCGAGTAGATTGTGCATCATGCAGTTATTGGAAGGAATGCTCTGTAGGCATCTGTTAGGTCTATTTTTTTCCCCAAGATACAATTTAACTCTATTGTTTCTTTATTGATTTTGTGTCTGGATGATCTGCAAGAAAGTAAAACCCACAACTTATCACTGAATCTTTCTTATTCTAGTAAAGTTTGTTTTATATATTTTGGTGCTGTGTTACTGGATACACATAGAATTAGAACTATTTTTTTTTAATACATCCTTGTTTAATATATAATGATTGATCATTTCTGTCTACTGATTTAAAGTCTATTTTATCTGATCTAAGTTCGATTACTCCCATTTCCTTTGGGATTCTATCTGCAGGGAATATTTTATTATATCACCTGCCTTTCAGTCTTTACATATTGGTAGTTATGAGGTGTGTTTATCACATTATATATTGTTAGTGCTTGTTCTTCCTTCACTCACTTTATCACTTACTATTGGAAATTCAAATTAATGTACATTCAAGGTAATTATAAATAGGCAAAGTCTTCCTGTAACCATTTTTCACTTGCATCTCAGTTTCTAATGTCACACTTCTTAACTCAACCTCTATAGGGGGTGGTTCTGATGCTAAGGTCCTGTTTCCTAATTGGTTCTTGATCAATCAGTAAAGATGTCAGGGGCTAATTTCTAGGTGGAAGGAAGGAGGCAGGACTTCTGAGTCCCAGCAGGCAGACTAAGAGATGAAGGGGAAAAGAAAAAATTTGTCATGCTTCAGAGGGAGAGAAGATGACCAACCATGTGAGATCGCAAGTGGAGAGGCCGTAGGCCGCTTTCACATGTCTAACATTAGCAATGCAAATAAGTGGAGGGCAGTTTTAGGTTGCTCAACAGGAAGGTAACTGACCAACTAAAGTCAGATTTAGGGTGCTGAGCTGGGAGTGAAAAGAAGAGCACATGATAGCAGAGGAAAGCTTAGAAACGCCCAGCAATTGATCCAATAAGGCAGGTTGAAAGTAAGTTAATGTGCCATACCCAAATACTGTTCATCTATGGATACAAGGGAACCTGGGCAGGCCTGGTAGCGCAGTCCACCCCGAGTTTAAAGCGGGGTAGTAAAAACTACACGATACAAACCTCTCTTCTGATCTTTTATTATGTTGAAATTACTTACCCTAGCAGGGTAATTTGACTCTTGTCTATTAGTTATTATATATATATATATATATATATATATATATATATATATATATAATCCATATCCACTGGATAATCTTTAAACTTTAAGAATATACATTCTACCGAGTACCTTGAGCGTGGCGGATATTGTCTGGGGCTTAGCTGAGCATTATGAGGGTAGCAGAGTTGAACTAGGGGCCATGTTTAGACCCATGGTCTCCACGGAGCTGACTGGCAGGGCAATGGCCATGACAGCTTTTCGTGGGTCCCAGGCCAGCGCTCCTGGCTAGCCAGTGCTGTGTCTGAGTGGGGGACATAGAGCACCAACATGGTGAAGGCTTGGGAACTAACTGAGCGGGGTACAGTTTTTGTTATTTTTTTTTTTAAATTCTCCCGCTACAACTACTTGTCTTTGATTTTGTGTGTTTGGGTATTTTCCTCCATCACAAGGCTTGAGAGGTCACTGATATTTTCACTCATACTAAACTTTTTACCCTTCCCCTTTTGGGCATAACCAAACCCAAGAAACCTCAATGTTCTACTTTGTTTTACATTTCCATTAAATTTTTCCATTTCCCTCTCTGTTCAATTTGTCTTTGAGATCATTAATATTTCTTGGTCCAAAGTGTACTTCCTAGATGTCTTAAATCTTAGTTTAAGTTTTGCTTGATATATTTTCCCCTTAAGAATATCTACTTAATCTTTTAAGTTGGTTGTAATCTCTCTGTCAAGATGATCTCTCTGAGTATGGAATCACTGCTCTGTGCTTTCCTGAAGCTCATTAAGTTTCCTTACAACATCTGTTTTAAATTCTACTGAAGAGATCCTCCTTGCTAGTTACTTTGGGGACTTTTTTTAAAAAAAAATTGTCTGATAAACAATGCCATTCTTGAATGCCCTTGAGTGCTTGTTGTGCAATGTTATCTGTCTATTGATGGATTAGAAGTTCACTCCTATTTTTGTAATATGGCTTTTCATTTGTAGCTATTTGTCTATAAACCATAAACAGAATATTTCTCCTCTTTCGAGTCTTAAGTCACTCCACTCTTTCAGCACTCAGCGGTCCAGGCTTACAGGCATTTTTGTTGTTGTTGGTATGTTGTCATTGTTTCAGTACTAGGAGTTGATTCAAATTTCAATTAGCTCTAAATTTGAAACTAGTATAAAGTTCAGCACAGATGTTGAGAAGTTCATGTCATTGGTTTTTCTCTAGAGCAGGGTAATCCCAGATGTGTCATCTTCAGGTGCTGGCCTGTGTTAGGTCACTGAAATTCTGCCCAGCTCACTGCAGAAGGACTAGCTCTATACCGTGCCTACAACTCTTCATGTTAACATTCTGTATCTTACCAAGAGCTCGCAGGCTATCAAGACAACACTTGGGTAGGTCTAAAGCCTCCTAGTGAAGTGGTCCTCTATTGCTAGACCTCTAAAACCAGCCACAGGAGGTGCTGAATAAAATAAAAATAAAAATAAAAATCCAACAGACTGGCACCATGTGTCTTGCTTTCCCTGATGCTGGACTGTTGAAAAGGCTCGAATCACAAGTATTGCCTGCCTCAAACTCCAATATCAAATTCTGTCTTAAAAACCAAACCTACTTTCAACTAATGAATTTCTAACTATGCTGTGGTGCATGGAGGACCATGCTATAGTTGGTGGCTTTACAGGCTGAAATATCTATTCATTTTTCGTGAGCACTGTCTTGTCCTGCATGGGAATGGAGAAATATGTGTTGAAGACAGACCTTTCTCTACCAAGGGCAATGTTAAACTGTATCTTAACCAGGTCTCACAGACAGAGAGTCTTACATAATATGTTTGTGGGAATGTACACCATCTCATGGTTCCTCAAAGTCTGACAGTGATGCTGGCTCAAACACAAATAATTGCAGGAACCTAGCAGATTCTAGAAGTTTACAAGTTAGTTACAACTTAGTTTGACCCAAGAAATAGATTTCATTATGGTGGGTCTAGATTTGAGATCAAAGGTAAGTCTCATATTAGCCATTGTGCCCCAACATCCAGAATATGGAATCTTATTTTTTTTTAAAAAAACCTTTTTGTTGATTGTGAATTTCACATCATGTACCTCAGTCTCACTCATCTCCCTGTACCTCCCTGCCCTCTGTCCTTGCAACTGCCCCGTTTAAAAGAGTTAAAAGAAAATAACAAACAAACAAACAAACAAACCAAAACCAAAACATCTCATTGTGGAAGCTGTAGTGTGTCACAGTGTGCCCCACTGTATGCTCTTCTGTCCACGCGTCTTTACTGTAAGTGTTCATTGCAATGAATCATTGCTTTGCGATCGGTTTCTGTCATCAATACTGGATCCTCATGGAGGCTCTTCCCAGTTATCCTGTTGCCGTGTGTCTTGGAAATCATGAAGCTTTGGATCAGCAGGACCCGCACTTTCACTCACTCCAACAGTTCACAGATGACATTCATTTTGGGGTGGACCAACTCAAGTCCCTGTATCTGGGGCAGTGTGGTAGCTGAACTGGTCAGCCGGCTTGCCCTCCAGCATCTGCCCCACCAGGTTGAGCTCTCCAGCACTGCTCTTACTAGGCCAAAGGAGGTCCCATCTGCAAGAGGCAGTCAGCTCTT
The DNA here is from genome assembly GCA_019844195.1 of Rhabdomys dilectus. Taxonomy (NCBI): domain Eukaryota; kingdom Metazoa; phylum Chordata; class Mammalia; order Rodentia; family Muridae; genus Rhabdomys; species Rhabdomys dilectus. The sequence continues at coordinate 4,168,514 of JADRCG010010468.1, forward strand.
CTGCCCTGCTCGCAGGCTCACCAGCTGTATCTTATTACCCTGGGGCCAGCTTTCCAGACTGGCTCAGGTGGCGGAGCAAATGGATTCTTATTTCCCTTTCTTAGTTCCTTTTTGTGTGTCTTTAATTGGGGAGGGCTGATGAAGAGTGTTCACCCAAGTAATGCAACTCTAAAAGAACACTCCACAATTACGAAATAAGTATACTTTTCTACAATTATCTAGCACATAAAATTGTGTTTAATCTAATTATAAACAGAACACTCTGATGTCTTTGTCATGTTTGAGGATGCTGAGTTTGATGTATTAAATCTATGAAGCTGACAACCAGGAAAGGAGCAAGCCAAGTGCCTCACGGACGATTTGAGGGGCAGGTGCCCCCCTGTGGTAGGTGCTCACATTGCACTTTTGGTATGCTGTAGAGGTCTTATCCTCTGTATGTCTATATGACTCAATGAGAGCTGGCAAAGGAAGGGTGTAGAGATGATATAGGGTAGTCGTGAAAAATTCAATGTAACTTTCTGTAAAAGTAATTTTTAAACTGTAAATTATTAAGGAAAAACAAATAATACCCTCTCCATTTTCAGCTTTAAAAATCTGCTGAAGAATTCCAGACAAGTACACAGCATGTGACATTGTTGATATGAATCACAGTAATTCACACAGTAATTCACAAGAAATGTTCGATACTGGCTATATGAGTCACCATGGAGAATGAAAGTAGGACTGACTCTGCTGTCCTTCTCTTGATTGCACATCATCTGGAACGTTTGCAGAATGTGAGGCTTCACCAGGGAAATCGACAACCTTAGACATTCAGAATGATGGGAGCAATTCTGTAAAGAAAAATGAAAAACAAAAAGAAAAAGGAAAGTGAGACAAACTGAAGATGTTCAGCTGTTTGGATGGGTTATGGAGGATGGGCTCAGGTTCTCATGCTGAGCAACCACGAATTTGTAGAGTCGTTTTTTTCTCCATTGTCTTAAAGGGCAATTTGGGGTTAGTTTCTTTACTCAGTCAGTAAAGTAATTGCCCCACAAGTGTGAGAGCCTGAGTTTGGATCTTGAGAGCAAATGCAAATGCAAATGCTGGGTATGGAGGCACGTTTTTTATTCTTGATTTGAAATCACGTTTTCTATTCCATAGTTTATTGAATGAATGTCTCATTTTCTGTCATTAATTTTAACCATGTGTATCATGACACTGAGGTAAAAATTTCATGTGTCAGCATTTTATATTTATATACATATATATCACAAAATATATAGTATGCATTGTGAAAACTGATGTTTTCTAGTTATCATCGATACATTTTAAGTATAATTATTGTGGTATTTTCTGAAGTTCACCATTTTCAGTATAAAATTAAAGTACATTTATTTTATCAAATTAAAAATGAATGTAAATATCATATGACTTGTAATTATTTTACATCAATACTTTCATTTAATAGGATTGCTATATGTATCTATAACCATCTAAAGCATTAAATGATTAGGTTATGTGTTTTTAGATACTACATATTAATATTAATGAAAACTGTTTTAAAAGCTAGCCAGTGTCATGTTCATGTCAGTCTAGGTTCCCTTTGAAAGTTAATTCCTATAAAAATTGTTAGAGCCAAGTGGGGATTGTAGAAATCGACACCACAAATAGAAGGCAATTAAGATCATTGTGTTAAGAAAAAATGGTGGCCCAGAAAGACAAATATTGCAGTTTTAGTGGAATACAAGACTCCAGGTGTGTTTGGAGAGGAGTTGGACACACAGGGGTATTATTTGAGAAAAGAAAGGAGACTATTAGGAATGGCAGGTACAGAAAGGAGAGACTAATTCAGGGTGAGTAAGTGAATAATGGTATACACATAGTAGAATGCAATAATAAAACTTACTATTTTGTACAATGGATATCTATTAAAAATGTATTCTGAAAAAACAGAAACCTATAATGTATCTCTCCATAGTCTTTTTAAAAAAAGACTTATTTATTTATTTATTTATTTATTTATTTATTTACTTATTTATTTATTTATTTATATGAGCAGTCTATTTTCATGTATGCCTGCATGACAGAGGAAGGCATCAGATTGCATTATTAGATGGTTGTGAGTCACTGTGTGGTTGCTGGAAATTGAACTCAGGACCCCTGGAAGAGCAGCCAGTGCTCTTAACCACTGAGCCATCTCTGCAGCCCTCTTTGTAGTCTTAATGATATTGGAAACTGATTTCTTAGAATCTCTCATTTACAGCTGCTTCCACCAATTTTAGGTAATCTCTTCTTTCTACCACTCACCAGTATTAATTGCTGTAATTACTACTCATATTGAGATGACTTTTGTCAAACACTTTTGCCAATGTCACAGCCTGTGATTAATCCATTCTTTATTTCATGTTTATATTCTTTATTCATGTCTATATTGCTAGTAGAAGCTATTTATTGCTTCTTCTGAATGAGTTTATCTCAGAAATAATTTTCATTATTTGCCCTTGCCTAAGTCTCTCATATTGTATTTGAAAGATTATATATATACATATACATATATATATACATTATTATTATTATATTAGATATATATATACATATTATATACTATATATATGTATATTAGATTATATATACACTAAATATCAAAGTTTTATAAGACCCATAAAATATTTTACAACTCCATATTTAAAAAAATTAGTAAGTACTATTTTTCACATGTTCAAGTGAAGCAAGGGTCTTATCTCATTGAACTTAAATTTCACCCCATATATATATAAATATATATTTACATGTATATATTTAATTATACATATATTTAGATATCTATAAAATATATTTACCCCATATATAAAAATAAATTTCAAATATATATTTACATACATGTTTCAGATATATTTACAAATATATTTACATATATTATATATATTTACACATATATGTTATATATTTACATACGTTAGTAAAGTTTATATATATCTTTCATATATATCATCCACATACATAAATATATATTTACTCCAAAATAGATAAACATTTATTGGTTTTCATAAAATCTTAAGTATAACTTAAACCCCAAACACTACAGTTTATGGGTGAATTGAAATTTAGTTTGTCATTATAAACAGAATTATCTAGTAATTGTTTAATAAACCTTAATCCAGGCTTGTTTGGAGTAAATTTAAAGTCATGTGATGAGAGCTGTGTATTCTAAGTTTGCTGATCATCACTTAATCATATCTGACAGTTTTAGCTGCTGGGAGCCATTTTTATGCCATTAATTAACTCATAAAAATCTAAAAAACCTCAAATATCTAATAATGATGAAGTTTTCACGGTAATGTCAGCTAATCATGTTGAAGAAGTATATTTGTGTGAATAAAAGAATCACATTCAAAATGTATTTACAAGCCAGTAGCAATGCTTTGGAAATTTCCTAACTTAAAATCATAACACAAGTTTCCCTGTAGTTCAAATAACTCAGGTGGAGTCTCTGTGACCTCATTAAAACATTGTAGAAACCTAAAAATCATGAAATTTTTGATGCAGTTTTTGACTTAAGATAACGTTTTCTTATAAAAATTTTCTGTTTCTTGTAGTCTTATGTCATCCAATGGCAGCCATCAGTTGTCAATAACTCATCTGGATAACACTTCATAGGTCCAAGCTTTACCATGCTGGTATTTTGTTTGGCTTTATCTTCACTGCTCTGTCATATCCAGAAAACACTGTTTCTCTGTGGTCATCTACTGTCTTTTGCAAAATTTCTATGTCTTCCTCCATGCTGATCCATGAAATGAGAGTTGAGCATGTGATGTAACTGTTCCATTTAATGCCGAGCATGTCACAGTCAATTACTCTCTGTGCGTTGACCAGTTGTGGGTCTCTTAGGTTAACTCCTCTGCTACAAAATGAAGCTTCTCTGATGAGGGTTAAGAGATACACTAATCTATGGATGTAAAAATAAGTACTTAAGAGGTTTAATACTAGGTCAATTTAGCAGAATCATCATAGTGTTTATTCCCTAGGGCCAATGCTACCCAGGCACAAGCTATCGATCCTGTTGAAGGTGGCAGACGTGAGTTCCATCTTGTGTAATGAGTTCTAAGCCAATTAGAAAATGATTAGTTACACACATACTATTTAGGCCACTGTTGCAAGAGTACATGCACATTTCATCTGGCAGCTCATTTTTATAGTTTATGGAGTTCACAGCTGGGTAGGAGTGTTGACTATGTAATTCCCCAGCAGTATGCATATCATCTTACAGAATTATGAAATCTAACTAGCAAACATGCTTCAGGTTGATACAAGCTTGAATTATCCATGCCCAAAACTCAGCTATATGGTTTCTTCCTATTATGTTCTTGAGGGTGACCAAAAGAAATGGCAATTGCCTGTAATGCTTGCTGGGGATGGGTCTTGGACTCCACTAAAAAAAGAGGTAATCCATATTTAATATTGGATTTTTATTTGATAGCCTGTTTTATCTGTGAGAGGTAACATCAAATATCTCCTGTTACAGTGAAAATCTACTTAAACTCTTTATATGTGTATCAATATGTATTTTAGGATACTTTTACATCTGTAGCTTTTTATGTCATTTTCAGATGTCCTTAGTGTTAGTTATCTCCACCTGTTCTGTCTCTTGTATCTTGATTTCCCATACCCCTAGCCTACTCAGCCTCTCTTGCACCTTTATTCTCTCCCCCGCTTCATGCCAAGTTCATTCTTTTCCTCCTGACATTAAAAGCCCTGTACCTGTCCATGCCTTTTTACTGGTTTCCTGACTTATGTTTACTCCAATTTAAATAAACAACTAAAGACTCAAGCTAGCATCCACATATGAGAGAGCATATGCTACGTCTACATTTTCTGTATGGATATTTAGAATGATAATTCCTACTCTACTTGAAAATTTTATATCATTTTAAAAGCTGAATACATCCCACTGTATTTATGCATCCCATTTCCATTATTTATTTGTCAGTTGATGGGCACCTAGGCATTTTCCATCTTCCTGGATGCTGTGAACAGAAAAAGGATGGGAATGGATGGGCAAGTTTCTCTTTAGTAAGATAGAGAATCCACTGGATATATACCCAGGAATTGTGTAGACAGATTATATAATAGATTGAATTCTAGGTTTCTGAGGAATCATGACATGGATTTCCATAGTGGCTGTACCAGTTCACACTCCCACCAATTGTGAGTAAGCTTTCTTTTTCCTTTATTTCCATACTAGCTTTTGTCATCATATGTCTTTCATCTTAGCCATTCTCACTGGGGTCAGGTGACATTTCCAAGCTTTGAAATGATCTAGAGTGATCAACGACATATCTAATGACACAAGCCTCCAACCACACCTGTGATCATCTTCTTCACATTCCTGTCACTATGACTTACTGCAATCTGCTCTATGACATAATGAACTCCAGATCATGGTCCAGAATGAGCCCTCCACGTCTCGCCTTGTGTGTGTCAGTGTGTTTTATTAAAATAATAGAAAAAATTGATATATGATACTGTGTTTGAAAAATATTTACTAATAATTTTACGTATTATCTCTTTTTAAAAGGTTCTTTGTTGATACCAGTCATGTTTGTACTCCCTGTATCATATTTATGTACATAGAGCCCACATAATTTTCAATGAAATTCCATGTGAAAAGAGAGAACAAAATGTTAATTTTGTTTTGTTCAATAATATGAAAAATTGCATATATTTTTTTAATTTCTATTGGTATGATAAAACGTTGACCAAATACAACTTGGAAAAGAAAGTTTTTTGCATTGTTTCTGTACTGTTCTTTTTTTTTTTTTTTGATTATAGTTTATAGTGCAAAATGAAGGGAAGTTAGCACAGAAATTCAAGGCAGGAGCCTGGAGGAATGAACTGAAGCAGGAACCATGGAGGGACTCTGCTTACTAGTTTTCTCAGTGTATTTTCTTATACAACTCAGGACTACCTGCCCAGGGGTGGCATCGACTTCAGAAGGCAGAGCCCCACCATATCAATCATGAATCAAGAAAATATCCCACAGATTTGCCTACAGGCCTGTGTGATGGAAGCATTTACTTAATTGAGATTCCCTTGTCCCTGATGGCTCTAGCTTGTGTCAAATTGACAAAAAAAATCTAACTAGCATACTGTTTGCATAGAATTTATTACAATTTAGTCAAGTAGAATGTATTATCTCCACTGAGGATTATATATTTTCTCACCAGTCTCTCTTAAAGTCCATCTCATCTGTTTTAGATGGGACTGGTTATGTAATTAAAATTTTAATTAATAAAAGCTTATTTCATCTGTTGCTGTATTTCAAAAATATATTTTAAACTGTGTGTGTGCATGCATATCTTAATATTACCTCAAAAATGTCAGTTCATGGAAAGCCATTTGGGAAATGTAGCACTCTGCTAGTTGCTTAATTGATTAGCTTGAGACTTTTTAAAACGTGTAATTCTTTGGGGCTGCATGTTCTTTCTCATTAATACCGACAAATATATCCAACAAAGATGTGAAGCTTTCAAGGATCAATAAAGTCACAGCAGGGAAAAAGGTTTTGTCAGAAGAGCTTTGATGAGGATTTTTTATTTCAAGAAGGCTCTTTTCTCTGGTCAGATAATGGTCATTTAAAAAGAAAGACAGAAACATCTTCCAAGGTTATATTACTTTTGAGTCTTAGTCTCATTATTAATCTAGATACTGCTCTTGATCTTCCTTCCTTCCTTCTGTTCTTTCTTTCTTTCTTTCTTTCTTTCTTTCTTTCTTTCTTTCTTTCCTTCTTCCTTCTTCCCTCCCTCCCTCCCTCCCTCCCTTCCTTCCTTCCTTCCTTCCTTCCTTCCTTTCTTTCTCTCTTTCTTTCTTTTTCTTCCTTCTTCCCTTCCTTCCTTCCTTTCTCCCTCCCTGCCTGCCCCTCCCTCTCTTCCTTTCTTTCTGTTTTTGTGAATCCCTTTGAAAGGTAACTATGCAACCATTTGACTTGGTGGATAAAGCAAGGTAAATTCCATGATGAAATGCAGTAGGAAAAATACAATCCTTAAGACAACTTTTCATTCTTTTACCTTCAAAATGTGGATAGGTAGGGCAAACTTCCATGGAGGGAGAGTCCTATGTTCATTTCATGAAAAATAAAATTATACATTGTAATTTTGAATATGTGCATTATGACTAAGCATCCATTAGTGAGTCTCACATTGAGATTTTAATGATTTTAGAGTAGCATTGCACAGAAGGGGGTCATAGTTGCTTTTAAGTGGTTAAGCAGATAGAAATGGAGACATTGAAGATCTTTGATGTGAATTGTATGTCTGCTTCTTCAGTAAAAAAGGTCCAGATAATCATTACTTATAAAAATATGTCACTTTTCCATTTCCTAGGACTTTTAAGAGGCAGAAATTCTAAATATCCTAAGCAAAACACTCTAGTTAGATATTAGGATCTCAGAGGACAATTTGAGAGATAATTATTATGAAATATAGATGAGAATGTTTTTTGATATATCCTGGAATAAAATTTATTCTTGTTCAGGTAAGAAATGTGCAATCTACTCCAAAATGACAATGGCTACTTAAAAGATCCCCTGTTCATTTTGTGTTATCCTTTCCTGCCTCATGAGCTGAAAACACATTGGGACCACATAGGGTATGTATCCTGACCATGTGGTTCTCCAGCAAGAATAGTTACAGCAATGATCTTTGTCCAGGGTGCAGTCATGGTGATTGCTTAGCCTCAGAATGTGGGAAGTCAACAGAGACATGCTCATATTGAAATGAGTGAGAGCACAACGTTTTGAATTTCTTTTGACACTTATCTGGAGCTCCTTTAAAGTACTGAGGTTGTTTATTTCTATAAATTGGTACAGGCAGCTGTAACTTACAATTCAAGTAATTAAAGTATATGAACCATGAACCTCTATTGCTTTCATTTATCTGTCTTCCCTCATGCTATCACTGCAGGGTACACAGGCATAAGCTAACAAAATAGGTGGTAATGAACCACTTTTAGAGTGAAGTTGAGAGATACATGCAAAGACTCCTACTACTGAATTTTTAGCAATATGGCCAACCATAAAATTCTAGGCAAATAAGCTGAATTTCCTAGGGAAATTAATATTGTTACAACATTTATGTTGCCTGTAGTATATATTTATATGTATAGCAATTTTACAGGTTCCTGAAGGAAAAGTTTATGGTTTTACCAGTATAAACCCTTATAATTATATTTGCTTAGGATACTCGCTCTCTTTTGGTCACTTAAAATGGACATTATAGTGCTATAAAACCTTAAAATGGCTTAGACAATTGCAGTGATTTAAAAAAAATCAATGTACGTGGTGTTGAATTTTACCCAACAGAAAAATAGTTTTTTAATACTTAATTGTACACAGAGCACAAATCGGGCAGGGGCAAAGTATTTGAAGCACTTTATCTAGTGTTTTAGCAGGACAAAAAATAACCCCACTGGAGGCATTTCATCTGTCAGAATGGCAGAAAGAAGCTACCACCTGGCTTATATTTGAGATCTCTGTTCGCTCCCAATTTTTATTTTAAACTTTCCTTTGGCTACTTATTCTTTTTAAATTTAAAAGGTTTTCATTTTTATTACATTATTTTCTTCTAAAAGCATTTTTCTTTATAATAGAACTCCTAGAGAATATTTACAACCTCCCTCAAATAAATTGTAACTGTGTATATATATATACACACACACACACACACACACACACATACATACATACATATATACATATAAGTATATATGTATACATATATGTATACATATATACATATATATAAATATATAATGAAATTTTCTGTAAAATATATTTGTTCACATTTATATACGTCTTTTTTCAAAGAAAGTCTAAATTCACTAATAAAAGTCCATTCTAGTGTCAACAGGAGCTGTGTTAAAGACATTATTAGGAAGAACTTTTTGGGGGGTGATTGGGTAGGGAAGCTAAAACACAGCACAGACATGCAGATAGAATTATTTCCGGAACAGAAATGGCACTATTTTAATAGAAATTCATTTCTTTAGTTTGATGGTTACAAGATATGAATTCAAGCATTAAAATATCTAATTAAGGAGTTTTTTGGTTATTTCAAGCAAAAAAATTCCTCATGCTATGCTGCATATAGCAGAAAATCAAAATTAAATTGTGCATTAGATATTCACAGGAGCAACCAAGTTTATATCAAATGACCCCATTCAGTGTTCAGGAAGCATTCCTGTTCTTATCTCTTTCTCTCTCTCTCTCTCTCTCTCTCTCTCTCTCTCTCTCTCTCTCTCTCCTCTACCTCTACCTCTATCTCATCTTTTTCTCTCTCCCTATCTCTATCTCTCTATCTCTCTATCTCTGTCTCACTTTCTCTTTTTCTATCACTTTCTCTACATCTATCTATATCTATCTATCTATCTATCTATCTATCTATCTATCTATCTATCTATCTATCTATCT
>JADRCG010010468.1:4177968-4191357 GCA_019844195.1 Rhabdomys dilectus
TCTATCTATCTATCTATCTATCTATCTATCTATCTATCTATCTATCTGTCTGTCTGTGATACCGACTAAGGAATCGGGCACTTATGCAATGGTTTAATAGTGAACTACAATTCTATTCTTAAGAAGACTGCACAGAGTCAATGAATGTAGCTTAATAATTGTAATTCAGCTTATTACTAAACTAGCTTTTTCTTCTTTTTGGAAGGATTCATGAATGTAAGCAGGATGTTTTAGTGCAGCAAATAATGACTATTTCAGCTCAATTTTGGAAAAATTACAGGTAATATTTAAAATATCCTATTTATGTCATTTTCTACATTGTATAAAATCTCAATTTCATTTAATTTAGGACAGGATTTATGGTAGTTACTACTGCAGATTCTGTTCTGTGTGACTTTCTGTTTTATCAGGTAGATGACCATTCAGCTTATTACTCAGGGTTTTGCTAAAACATCACCATACATGAGGGTCTTTCCATGATTCATTCTCCCTGTGAGAACCCACGTACAAATTCTCATTTTTATTACTGTTGGTTATGTCACCACATTGGATGGTACACTTACAAATGGGTCAGTGGACAATATGATTCTATTGACTTGGAGTTGTATGATGCTGGTGCTCACCATCTACCTAGATGAAGGCACAAATTCCCTGCTTTTTGACACAGCTCAGTTTTCTTATTTATGAATGTTGTACAACTGCTAATCTGTCACATGGCATCAAAGTTAATACAGTGGTCCATCTTTGTCTCTCATCTTCTTTTCTATGGTTTTAGTTACCTATTTAAAAATATGAAAAGAATTCCAGAAACAGACCATTAATGTTTAGAGTATTTATGACACTAAGTCGTATGGTGCAATATCCATGTTGGCCAACATATTCTCTTTGGCTACAATCTAGGCTGTGTATGCTATCCACTCCCTAGTCCCACAGTAGCCACACTGATTATTAAAATGTTTGTTGAGGTATCATGGTATGGCATTACTTACACTCAAGTAAAAATCATTTAGAGAGAAAGACCTCATTTATGTGACTTGTATGTTAGTGTATTGTGAAATTGCCTTTTTTTTTGGTCATTATTATCATTACTCTCTTATTGTCCTAACTTCAAGTTCAGCTTTATCTTGTGGGTACACACATGTGAAAAAGCTCATAGTATGCTTGGGTTTGGAACTGTCTGTAGTTTCAGGCATATACTTACAGTCTTGGAACTTACCCTTGAGGGTAAACAGAGACTAGAATATGAAAACATTTGGATAAAATCTAGGACACAGAGCATAAATTTAGTTATTCCTATCCTTATGTCCTTGAACACAGGGATGTTTCTTTACCTATAGATTCAAAGAATTTTATATTGACCCTGAAAAAAAATAATGGTTGCACAGGAATACATGTTCCAGTAAGCACAAAGGTAGTTATTTTCTGAGCAAGCATCTATATTGTGCATATTTCATTCTAGTCGACACACGCTCCATTTTCACATCAGCCTTACAGATGCCTGTTAGCTATCCTTTGTTTTGACAGATTTTTAGCTTAAGTTGTCACCTTCATGCCAAGTCTGCCTGATACCGAATGAAAGGAGGTGGGATGTATGATAACATTTAACAGCTGAAAACATCCTATTGGTCTGCTATCTAGGGACAAAGGCTTATCAAAATGTTACATTAATTTAGCCACAAGCAACAGAAATGCATTTATTTATTTATTTATACATTTATACATTTATAAATTTATTTATAGACTCCACTAGAAGGTGCTGTACTCCCTCAGCATAGTCTATGGAAATGTTTGAAGAAGACTGGGTTGCTTTAATAGCTCTACATAAATTGTTACTGCTAGCATCTGCAAAGGAAAAAAATATTTGCACTTTAAAAAAAAGTTTATTTCTAAATCAGAGATATTTTTAACTATAAACAATTTCTGTTGGAATATATAATTCCAAGAGAAACATTTTTGCATACGCACATGAAATATTTTGCATTGAAATGATATATAATTTCTTGTCTTCTAATTATTGTAACAGCCCATTTTGGGGGCATTTGTCAGTAACCAGGAAGATAAAGGTTCTAAGAGGCATACTCATGGTTATTTTCTCAGGCACCCCATTTTCAGTGACAATGGGTATTCATTTATAAACATACTATGTACCTACAATTCTTATACCATTATCAGAATGGGAGAGGTTAGGAACATCTGTGTACATGATGATTATTGTAGTATATAGTAAATTGCATAGTAAATGAGAATGCATGTGTGCACCTGCTGTGGGTGCACATATGTGTGACAATGCATGTTTAGAGTTAAGGAAGAGAATGTTGGGTGTTCTGTCCAACCACTGTCAGCCTTATCCCTTCCATACAGTGTGTCTCAATGCACCCAGAGCTAGGTCAATGACCAACAAGTCCCACTGACACTCCTTCAGCTTCCCACAGTGATGGGGATATAGACATACCTGGTCATATCCAGCCTTTTACTTGCATTATGGCATCTATTTAGTAAGTTTTTTTACCTGCTAAACCATCTTTCTAGAAAAAAGTGTTTTTTTTTCTTTTTGTTTGTTTTGTTTTTAAAATAGTCTATAATAATTTGGGTAGATTTTTTTTATATATATATTAAAGAAAGATATGTTTCTTTGAAAATTTGAAATAGATCTCCCTAAAGACTGAGCCATACCACTCTGGGGCATATACCCAAAAGATGCCCCACCACATTACAGGGATATGTGTTCCATTATTATGTTCATAGCAGCTTTATTTGTGATAGCCAGAAGTGGGAAATAACCCAGATGTCTCATGACAAAAGAATGAAAACAGAAAATGTGGTTCATTTACACAACGGAATACTACTCAGCTATTAAGAACAAGGACATCCTGAGTTTTGCAGGCAAATGGGTGGAACTAGAAAATATCCTGAGTGAGGTTACTCAGATCCAAAAGTACATGCATGGTATGTACTCACTAATAAGTGGATATTAGCCAAAAATTGTACAGAATACCCAGGATATAATCCAGAAAACTCTAGAAGGTTAATAAGCTGTAGGGCCCAAATGAAGTTGCCTCAGTGATACTTGGAAAGGAGTAGAAAGTAACCATGGGGTGGGAGGGGGAGGGAGGGAGGAACCTGGTAGAAAAGGGGACAGGGAGGGAAAGAGCAGAACACGATCAGATATTGGGAAGAGAACAGGACTGAAAACCTGAAGGCCAGAAAAAAGAATGATAACAGGCAACCTTGGGAAGCAGGAGGTGGAGGTATTCTCTAGAATGTACCAGAGATCCGGGAGGTGAGAAACTCTCAGGACTCAAAGGGAGGGATCTTAGATGAAATGCCCTATAGTGGGGAGAGGGAACTTGTAGAGTCCACCTCCAGGAGAAAGACAGAGCATCAAGTGAGGAAGGGGGTTGCCACCCCACATTCAAAATCTCTGACCCAGAATTGTCCTGCCTGAAAAAACTGCAGAGTCAAAAATGGAGAAGAGCCTGAGGAAAAGGAGACCCAGTGACAGGCCCAAATTGGGATTCAGCTCACAGGGAGGCCCCAAAGCCTGGCACTATTACTGATACTATGGTGTACTCACAAACAGGAGCCTAGCATGACTGCCTTCTGAAAGGCCTAACAAGCAGCTGAAAGAGTCAGATGCAGATATTTACACTTAACCAATGGACAGAAGCTGGCGACCCTGTGGTTGGATTAGAGAAAAGCTGGAAGAGGCTGAGGAGGAGGACAACAATATAGGAAGACCAGCAGTCTCAACTAACCTGGACCCCAAGATCTCACAGACACTGAGCTACCAATCAGGCAGCATATACCAGCTGATATGAGGCCCCCAACACATATACAATGGAGGACTGCCAGGTCTTGACTCAATGAGAGAAAATGCACCTAACCCTCAAGAGACTGGAGGCCCCAGGGAGTGGGGTGGTGGTGGTGGGCTGTAGACACCCTCTTGGAGATGGGGGGAAGGAGGTATGAGATGTGGAATCTTCAGAGGGTGGACCCAGAGGGAGATAATGACTTAACTGTAAAAAACATTAAAGAATAATTTAAAAAGATATTTTAAAAACAAATGCATACTTAAATTTTATTGGTTGTTTTCTTTCTCTTTTTTTTGAGTTTGTAAAGAGGAAAGGATTATTTATTTATTTTTGTTTTTGTTTTTATTTTAATTTATTTTTTATTACATATTTTACTTACATTTCAGATGCCATCCCCTTTCCCCATTTCCCCTCCCTAGAAAACCCCTATCCCATGCCCCCTTCTTCTTTTTGCTTTTATACAATTTTTTTAATGTTAACCAAAGGCTTTATAAGTTTGGCAATGCTCAATATCAATCAGAAGTGTAGCCTAATACCCAACCTAGATATATCAACTATCAATGAATGGCAGAGACATGTGAACATCTCCCTCCATGTCTGGCCCCCCTCTCTCTTTTTTCTCTCATCACCTAGCTCCTCCTCTCCTTCTCCTCCTCCTCTCCTTCTCCTCCTCCTCTCCTCCTCCTCCTCTCCTTACTCCTCCTCTACCTCTTTGTACTCTTCCCACCTTAGTTCCTCCTACATATCACCCTTCCTGTTAAAATAAAACTTTTCTTAAAATACATTTAGAGCATAACTATACCTTTTTATGTCAGTAAGGTGCAAGATAGACCTAATACACAGTCCATCATTTTGTTGACTAAGCACAACCTCTGTCATCTCTCCTAAATAAAAGACTTAGTTCTGAACCTGGCTTTTTTTCTTGGCTTTAGAATGAATGTCAGCTGAAAATCATTCTTTCAAATCTTTTCTCTCAAAGTAAATAGCAAGGACTGGCTATGAGACTCTAAGTTTTCAACCCCGTTGGAAATTCAGAATGACTGAGTTAACTGAAATTATGGGAAGCACAAAGCATAGCTTCTAAAACTTAGCCAATTTATAGAGACTGCTGAACACCTGGACAGTTCCTATACTGTAGAACATTGGAGCATCCAATCTTCAGCCTTCTGGCCCAGGATCATCTGACAGACCTAGTGATGCAGAATTATTAAGGGCTTATTACTCTGTCTTAGCAGATATAATCAGTTGACTATTCTTCAAGTGTGTCCTTTTCTGGACAGTAATTTGTCTGTAGATGGAAAGCGGCAATTCTTGCCTAGTGGCTGTCTCACCACAATTGGAATAACTCCAAAGATGCTCAATTTCTTCTTAGAATCCAAGACAGGAAGCTGTCAGGAGCAGACAGGTCTTTAATCAAAGGGAACATTAATACAGAAATGTTTGTAACATCAGTTCTGTGGATTTCTGATGTTTTGAAAACCACCTATCCATGGAAGGTAATCTGGACTGTTGTCTGTTAACTCCTATCAGCTATTTCTAAAGAAAATGTAGAAAACACCCTAACAATATATTCAAAGCCATGAATTTGCTATAGGCCCTTAAATTACAGTCTAACCATCTCAAATAAGTTAAAAAACTTAAAGAAGGACTGGGTCTAAGCCTTGTATTCTTAAATGTTTTATATAGGCACAATGCCTATGAGAGTAACAATATTAATCTCACTTTTATATTAATAAAAAGCTCACACCAATGAAAACCTTAAATTTGAAATCAAAGTAAATTTTGTACCACTTAAGAAATTATAACTTCATCTTAATAATATTTATATATATTTCTACCAGTAGGTTATGGCTATGCAATAAATCTTAGCTTATCCTCCCTGCTCCACCAAAACCACTACTTTTCCCTAGAAAGACAGCCCAATATTAACCACCTCAGTCCCCAAGCCCAGGGAATAGGGGCACTAATTCTTCATTAACTTCTTCAAGCTGATTATGGGCATTGAGATATTAGAAGAGGGATGGGGGGGAAGAGTAAATTGATAAGCCTCTGATGCTGTGTCTTCACTGCATCCAGCTGGAATTCTAGGACATCAGAGGTTCAAGCAGGTCTGCTCAGCTTGCTTGATGAGTAGATACACCAAGGCTGTATATTCTGCAATATACAATTCTCAAAACAAATTTTAGTATCAAGATAATTGTTTGTTTGAATTCTGGAATCTAGTCTTCTGGTGGCCTGCCCCTGTCATGTCTAATACATATAATTCTGAGAGTTTCTATGAAGATGTGCTCCTGTCATCCTCCCATTTTTGCCTTCCTGCTCTCGCAATTCCCTAACACTAGGGAATCCAAACTTTCAGGTACCAAGGCTGTCTACTTCCACTGATGCCTGGCAAGGTCTCCCTCAACTACCTATACAGGTGGAGCCATGAGTCCCTCCCTTTGTGTTCTCGAGCTGGAGATTTTAGAATGGCTACTCCAGCTTGTTTCTTAGGACCATTTGCTTGAAGATTTGTTGACCAGCCTTTTACTCTAAAGTAGAGCCTGTCTTTTTCACTGAGGTAGGTTTCCTGTATGCAGCAAAATGCTGGGTCCTGTTTATGTATCCAGTCCATTCGGCTATGTCTTTTAATTGGGGAATTGAGTCCATTGATGTTAAGAGATATTAAGGAAAAGTGATTGTTGCTTCCTGTTATTTTTGTTACTAGAGGTGAAGTTATCTTTGTGTGGCTATCTTCTTTTGGATTTGTTGAAAGAGGGTTACTTTCTTGTTCTTTCTAGGGTATAATTTTCCTCCCTGTATTGGAGTTTTCCTTCTATTATCCTTTATAATACTGGGTTTGTGGAAAGATATTGTGTAAATTTGGTTTTGCCATGGAATATCTTGTTTTCTCCATCTATGGTAATTGAGAAGTTTGCTGGGTTGAGTAGCCTGGGCTGGCATTTGTGTTCTCTTAGGGTCTGTATGACATCTGTCCAGCATCTTCTAGCTTTTATAGTATCTGATGAGAAGTCTGGTAGGTATAGTATCTGATGAAGTAATTCTGATAGGTCTGCCTTTAAAGTTACTTGGCCTTTTTCCCTTACTGCATTTAATATTCTTTCTTTGTTTTGTGCACTTGGTGATTTGATTATTACGTGACTGGAATATTTCTTTTCTGGTCTAGTCTATTTGGCATTCTATAGGCTTCTTGTATGTTTATGGGCATCTCATTCTTTAGATTAGGGAAGTTTTCTTCTATAATTTTGTTGAAGATATTTATTGGCCCTTTAAGTTAGGAATCTTCACTCTCATCTATGCCTATTATCCTTAGGTTTGGTCTCCTCATTGTGTTCTGGATTTCCTGGATATTTTGTGTTAATAACTTTTTGCATTTTGTGTTTTCTTTGACAGTTGTGTCAATATTTTCGATGGTATCTTCTGCACCTGAGATTCTCTCTTCTATCTCTTGTATTCTGTTGGTGATACTTGTGTCTATGACTCCTGATTTCTTTCCTAGGTTTTCTATCTCCAAGGTAATCTCCCTTTGTGATTTCTTGATTGTTTCTACTTCTATTTTTATGTCCTGGATGGTTTTGTTCAATCCCTTCACCTGTTTTGTTGTGTTCTTTTGTAATTCTTTAAGGGATTTTTGTATTTCCACTTTAAGGGCTTCTACCTGTTTACCTGTGTTCTCCTCAAATTCTTTGAGAATGTTATTTATGTCCTTCTTAAAGTCTTCTATCATCATCATTAGAAGAGATTTTAAATCTGAATCTTGCTTTCCTAGTAATACGGGGAATTCAGGACTTCCTTGTGTGGGAGAACTAGGTTCTAATGGTGCCAAGTACTCTGGGTTGCTGATGCTTATGTTGTTGCACTTGCCTTTTGCCATCTGTATCTCTTTAGTGGTACCTGCGCTGTCTGTGACTGGAGCCTGTCTTTCCTATTATCTTGGTTGTATCAGAACTGTGTGGGGTGGGTTAACTACTGGGGTAAGAGCTCGGGCCCCAAATCTGCTCAGTGCTCATGCACAGACAGGATATTGCCTAGGTTAGAGCTCTGGGAGCCCTGCTTCCTCTGGTGGGGGCAGAGCTGCCATCCAAGATCTGCTCAGTGCTCTGGCCCAGACTGGAAGGAAACATTGCTCCAGGGCCGGGAGTGACTTCCTGTGTCCTAGTGGTTCCCAGTTACTCCATATTTGGGGAGGACGTTGCTGTCTCCTTACCTAAGATACTGCCTGGGTCAGAGTTCCTGGGAGCCTCACTTCCTCTGGGTTCTGTGTGATTGGGGGCAGAGCTTCTGTCCAGGATCTGCTCAGTTTCTGGGCCCAGACCGAGAGGGTATTGGTTGTTTTCATATAGTGCATGTGCAAATATGTAGGCTATAGAA
The DNA here is from genome assembly GCA_019844195.1 of Rhabdomys dilectus. Lineage (NCBI taxonomy): Eukaryota > Metazoa > Chordata > Mammalia > Rodentia > Muridae > Rhabdomys > Rhabdomys dilectus. The sequence goes on from JADRCG010010468.1 coordinate 4,186,152, forward strand.
AATTTCTTAAAGGAAAAAAATTAAGTGAAGAGATAGCTGGCAAAAATGGAGAAAGCAAAAGAAAGCAATGAGATTCACTTGAAGGCAGGTGGAATATTGGTCATGGTGTTTATTCAATATTTAGGTAATTTGTGAAACCAACATGTCTTGTCTCTTTGAATTCTTGGTCACCTTGATATAATTCCTTCAACTTTCATTCACTCTTCTTTAAAACTTATAATTTTATTTTTCTTAGGTGATTGTGTGTATACCACATATTCATTATCAGTTCTTCTGTTAATGAATACTCTATCAATACTCATGTGCATGTATCTACTTGATGTATAGAGCCTTTTGATTTTTTGGTGAAACTTTTGATTTTCATAGTGGTTGGACTACTTTATACTCCATCAGCAGTGGATGAGGGTTACTTCCCTATATCTTTGTTCAAATTTATTATATTCTGTTTGTCTATGGTATCCATTCTGACTTGTATAAAATGAAATCTCAAAGTGGTTGTATCTTGCATTTCTATGGAGGATACAGATATAAAAAATGTTTTAAAATATTTGTTGGTTCTTTTAGTCAACATTGATAAAATTAATGAAATGAGTGCAAAAAGGATAACACAAAGCAAAGAGTTCATTCTTTAAAAAGATAAATAAGATGGACATGTCTGTAGTCAAACTAACCAAAATGAGGGCGGGGTAAAATTTGTGAAGGGAGATTGCAACAGATACCAATGAACCTCATAGAATCCATAGGACATAAATGAAAAAAAAATCTCTATTGGAGGCATGGAAGTGAAAGGGGGACTTTTGAAATGTAAATAAATAAAATAATTAAAAAATTACATTATAAGAGTTGTGAATATTTGGAAGGAATATTTAAATTTCTAGACACATTAGACTTACCAAAACTAAGCCACAAATCTGTAATAACTTAAATGAATCTAAAATAAGCAATGAGTTTGTGGCACCTAAACATCTCAAAAATAAAGAAAATGAACAGCAGCAACAACAAAATAAACCTATTCCAGGCTTTCATAGATTCTCTATGAATTTTAGCAGAATGTTGAAGAAGAACTGACATCAATGATTGTCAAACTATTTTATATTGTAAACAATAAACAGAGGAATGAATGATATCAAACTCATCTTAAAAAGACAATATTCTCTGATGTTAAAGCCAAATGAAACCATAATGAAAAATAAAATCTTTAAGATGATACCTAAAATCAACTAGAGAGTAAATTTCTGAGTAAGATACTTGCAGATTGAACTAAACACTTAATTTAAAATCTCGTTCAGAACTATCTAGTTGGATTAATTTCAGGAATGAAAATAGTGTTTAATATATCAATCAGTAGGCATAACACAGTGTATCAATTGAATCAAAGTCAGAAGTTGTATGAGTCCCCTCTGTAGATGTAGAAAAATATTATGCAAAGTCTCAACATTTCATCCTGATCAAAACTCTGAGGAACTAGAGATACAAGGAGTAAATCTGAACATAAAGGATAGATATAAAATATTATAATCAACATTTTCTAAAAGTGGTAGACATCAAATATTTTCTCTAAAATTAAGAATGAGACAAAGAAATCTTTTCACTCCATTAATAATCAATATCGTGCCCAGAGTCTTGGTTAAGACAATGAGAAAAGAAAAAGAAACAGAAGGACAGAAAACAGGAAAAGAGGAAGTCAAATTATACTTTGTTTTTCATATCATATCATAAAGATTTCACTGTATAACCCACACAACTCTTCAGCATTTTCAGCACAGCAGTGGGATTTAAGTCAACATACAAAACCAGTAGCTTTTCTATATACCAATAACAAACACTCAGAAAGAAATTAGGAATATATCTTTCATTATAGCTTAAAAGTACCTGGATACCCACAAGTAAATCTAACCAAGGAATTCATTTCTAAAAATCCAAAAGTTTTTAAACACCAAAGATAGTAAAAGATACCTCAACATCAAAAGAACTGTAGCTCATAATCCTTCATCAGTTGATATGAAAATAGTCAATCTTATCAAAAGCAATCTGTAGATTAAACACAATTGCCATTAAAATCTAGTGTTATTCTTCATAGAAATGGAAAAAATCTCTCTCTCAAGTTACATGAAAATTCAAAAAATGCCAGACATACAACACAACAAAATGATGGAACTAAAAAGATACCTGACCTGAAAGTTTCTAATAGAACCATACCAATGTAGTCCTGGAAAAGAAGAGACACAGAGGCCAGTGAAAGATCACATAGCAACCACAGCCTATTCAGTTTTGATAAAACAACACAAATGTATAGTGGGGGAAACCAGTTTCAACATTTTTTGTTTTTTGTTCTTTTGGTTTTTTTTTTTCTGGGAAATGTTGTTTGTCCACATGTAGTATTGTGAAAACAGATCCACACTCATGACTCTTCAAAAATGCAAACTCAAAATGGAAAAAGACCTTATATAAGAATTGAAACTCTTGAGCAACAATACCAACCAACCAGAGCTCCCCAGGACCTAAACCACCAGCCTGGGAGCACATAGGGAGGGACCCATGACTCTAGCTGTATATGTAGGGGAGGATGACCTTGTCGGGCATAGGTGGAAGAGGAGATCCTTGATCCCATGAAGGCTAAACGCTGAGTGGGGAGGAACTTGAGAGTGGAGAGGTGGAAGTTGGGGTAGGTGGGGGCACACCTTCATAGAAGCAGGAGGAGGGGGAATGGGATAAGGGGTTCCTTGGTGGTGGGGGGAATGGGGTAAGAGGATAAAATCCGAAATGTAAATATAATATCCAATAAAAATATGCATACAAAAAAGAATTGAAACTCTTAATTAGAAGCAAATTTTGGGAATGTACATTAAAATACAGGTGTCAGCATAGTCTTTATCAAAAGTATACTGATATTATAGAAAATGACATAAAGAACTGTCAAATAGAACAATTCAGCAAAAGAAATAATCAACTCAGTAAAGAAGCAGCCTGAAGAACAAGAGAAAATATTTGCTAGAGATACATCTGGTAGCAGATTAATATCTTAAATATATAAAAACTCTAAGACTAAATATTCAGACCAAACTAACCAATCAATAACAATCACGTGAAAAAAACAGACAGGTCAAATACAAACGGCTAATAAGTATAAACATACTGCTCAAATCATTAGCCACTGAGTATTTGAGAATCAAAGCTACATTGATATTTCCTTATCAAACCAGTCATTAGGAAAACTAGGCAGCAAATATTGATAAGTCCTCATGGGAACTTACCTGAGTGCAGCAACTATAGGAATCACTATGGAATTATATGAAACAAAGCACTCAAAGAGAAGAGACATTTGATGGACTCTTAGGAATATGAAAAATCTAAGTCAACGTTTTACAAAGATAATCTTCATGCCCATGTTAAACACAGTGGGGTTCACAATAACCAGTTTAGTGAATCATCAAAAGGTGAGTGTAAAAAGAAAATGTATTCTCTCTCTCTCTCTCTCTCTCTCTTTGTGTGTGTGCTTATGTGTATGTATGTAAGAATGTATACTTTGCATTTTATTTTATTTAGTCTTAATGAATATTGAAATTGTGTCATTTGCAGAAAAGTTTATGTAACTTCAGATGATTACATTAAGTAAAATTACCCAGATGCAGATTGTCCCTTTTATGTGTGTATCTCAAATATTTATATGAGCTATGACAGGATCTCACATATATAAGACATAAACGTATATGTAGACTATCTTGGCAATAGAAGAATAGTGAAATATAAATGGTGGAGAGAAAAGAATGAGTTTGAGTATGGTCAAAATTCATCACATACTTTAATAAAAAGATTTTATGAAGCCCATTATGATATTTAATCAATATATACCAATAATAAAAGCAAAATAGGGGAGTGGAGGTTCATATCATGGCTTAGCAGGTAAGAACACTGGAACTTCCAGAAGTCCCAGGTTTAGTTCCGGGCACCCATAGGGAGGCTAACAACCATCTGTAACTCCAGTTCCAGGGGATCTGATGCCTACCTCCAAAGTCAGTAGGCAACGGACATACATGTGATTTATAAACATGCATTCTGACTGTTAATAAACAAGCAGCTACACACATAAAATATCTAAAAATTAAAGAAAAACTCAAAAAATATTCAGAACAAAGTTTAATAAATTAAAAAGTAAAATATACCTTGATTCCTAGTATAATATAATCACAAAAATGATTGAATTACTACACAAGTTAATGAAGTTGACAAAGCTCCTACCCCTGAGAGTGACATCAGTACCTAATCACTTTAATTTGAATGCAACAATATTTTAAATAATTCCATTTTTGAGCAGCACTAAATAAAAACTTATTTTATTGCAAGAATTTATTTATAATTTTATTTAACTTACCATTGAATTTACTGACATCCTGAAAACCAGTTTTCACAAATCTGTAAGTTTAACAGGTAAAGTGTTAACTGCAATTGTAATTTTATTTGTGCCCTACATGCTGATTCATATAAAAGTAATTGGATCAAATGGGGTGTTAAAGTATCCAACTTTCATAGGCATGCTTAAGGAATTTTTAGGGATTAGGTGAAAAGTTATTGATATTAGCTGTGTGGAAATACAAAGTCTTTAGGGACAGCTTGGTATATAGATAGTTATCAGTTCACAAGTTTTACTATGGGACGTGGCTTATCTCAGAGTCTGAATGAATTAAACATATTCTTCATTTAGTCATATTGAGAAGAATTTGAAGGATTTTTAATGGACAATTTTTCTACGTTGTCAAAGCATTTTGACAGAATTAAAAAAAAAATCTCAGTCCAATTCTAAGGCTTTTCTGTGTCATAATATGCCTGTATCACTGAACAAAATGCCCATTTTTTAATGTGTAGAAATGTAAATTCTCCAAGGTGCACCAAGAGACATACTATACTTCTAGTAGACTGTATTCTTCAGAAAAGACAAGTGATGCATGCAGCTGAATCAGGATTATGAACCTCTCCTTCTCATTTGGATCTATGTGACCTCTGTAGGGCTTTGTGGACAGGTTTTCTTGTGAGTGGACATACTGCAGGAGGTGCTATGCAGAGGAGAAACCAAATTCTAGCCTTAATATTTTATATTCAAGTATCCATCTCTTTCTTCAGACCATTTGTTCTTGGGAGAAGAAGCATTCTTATAGTCTCGTGTGTGTGTGTGTGTGTGTGTGTGTGTGTGTGTGTGTGTGTGTGTGTG
>JADRCG010010468.1:4191367-4208594 GCA_019844195.1 Rhabdomys dilectus
GTGTGTGTGTGTGTGTGTGTGTGTGTGTGTGTGTGTGTGTGTGTGTGAACATATAGTATAGTATTCTCTAGTCTTAGTCTTAGAAGCTTTCTTCTATTATTTCCTGCCAGGAAAGCCTGAAGGGAAAAATAAATAATGCTTTTCACACTGGCTTTCTTGTCGGGTTATTATAATCCAAAGATGACTATATTTTCAACATTTGCCTAGAGAGTCCCCCTCACAACAGGAGTGCCTGGAGGCACAGTTCTTTATGGAATTCACCTCCAAAGACACCTGGAGCAGTTAGCTCCAGCTATACTTGTCTCGCTAAGTTGTTTGTTCTCTTTCCCTGGAATGAATACAGGCCCTGGTAGGGTGCTGGCCTCTTAGTAGCTGACCAGGGCAGGTCTGCCACAGTGCCTAGCAGAATCTGTGAGTATAAAAGTCATCCCATGGTGCTCATAATATATATATATATATATATATATATATATATATATATATATTTAGTGTATGCCTTTCAAACTAATTTCCCTTTATAGGTATGTTGTAATTACAACAGCTCTGTGACCATGCTTGTGTGTGTGTGTGTGTGTGTGTGTGTGTGTGTGTTTATAATATTACAATGGAAGGGTGATTTTATATGTAAGTGGATATTTTAGTATTAGTGTTGGAAAGTCGGTTCAGTAGTTAAGCATAGTCACTGCTCTAAGAGAATACCTTACTTCTAGTCTCAATACCAATATTAACCAGCTTACAACTATATGTCACTTCTGACTCAACTGATCTGATACCCTCTTCTGGAATTTGAGATAATGATAAAAAAAAATAATGACAATATTTTCAGCAATTCTAGTGTGATCAGCCATTCAAGAGAATATGAGGAAAATTTTTATTTAAGCATGATATTTGCCAGAAATTTATTTTAGGTATCAGTTATCCATTGTTGAAAATATGCATGTACCATTCTTATTTAAAATGTTGTTAAGGCATAATTAAGAACTTTGAAAAGTTTTCATCATCAGTCCGTATAGTAATGTGATTTCTGACCCTCTTTTATCATTGTGAACTACAATAACACTTTATCTTTACCATTTATGGATGACTTCCTTGCATAATATTATTTTTTTGTAAAATGCATAAGTAATTAAGAGGCTGAATTAATTTACTGAGAATAATCATGAAAATATTTATTAATATTTTTTAAAAATCTATAAAATAAAGTTAGGTTAAAAAAAAGCGATCCCAAGGTTCTTATAATCCCATCAGCATAGTTCATCTTCTATGGTGATCAGGTTTTTCTGAAATTGTCTTTGCCTCATGTGGCGGCAAGTATTAGAATAATAAATGGCTTGTCTGGCTAGCTCCGGGCCTGGCCACCATGATCCTGCTCTAAGTTCCTGCACTAACAGGAGGCACTTGCTGGCCAAGAATGTTAGCCTGGAACCCACAAGACATTGGCATGGCTGCTGCCTCCTCAGGTCAGCTCCATGGAGTTCACAGCTCTAAGCATGGCTCCTGGGCCAATTCTACCACCCCCCTGTGGTAGATGTAACAATTCACAGTACCAGGTAGAAATAAGACTTTTAATGCTTAAAGAGTCTTAATCTATTATCCAATGGATTTATATATCAGCAAATACTCAATTCAATTAGACGCCCACACAATTAGAATTGTTAACCTAATTACTTAACTTGATATGAATAACTACCTTAGACTACCAGAGACACACAGACATCTTCTCTCCTTTCTCCTCCTTTCCCTTCTTCCTCATTCCTCCCTCCTCCCAACTCCTAGCTCCATCTTCCTCTTCTCTATCCAATGACAGAGCTCCACTGCAAATACAATGGACAGGAAAAGTCCTACAACACCCTCATAAGTCTGAGATGTGAGTAGCTTCAATCAAACTTCTTACCTAAATATACACTCCTAGGCTAGAGAGAGGAAGGGCCTTCAGATTCAGTATTAACATCTACTTTCATGACAGAAATACATGTACCCACATCAACTTTGAAGTCATGTCTGGCTCTCCATCCTTTAAATGAAGTCGGCTGCCTCTGAGGATTTATCCCTGAATCTTTTTACATCTTTCCTTATACCCCAAGATGGGGTTATATGCAAATGGTCTTTATCTAAATCATGCGTTGTAATGATTTGTCTTTAGCAAAATCTTTCATTTCTCTTTTCTTCTTATCCTCTTTATTCCTCTCTATCTTTTACCCTCTTTTCTTCCACTTCTCCAACCTCCTTTCCTTCCCCCAACTTTGCATCTTCACATCCTCCCTTCCATTTTCTTATTCTATGTTCTTTCCCCTCATTCATGGTCTCCACTCCCCAGAGGTTTCATTCCCATCACTATATTTTCATTTTTCTCATTTGCTCCTCACCTTTTTTCCTTTGTTTTCTTTTATTCTCACCTTTTATAATAGCTATTTTTTGTAAATAAAACAAAGTTTATATACAAGCATAGCAAATATTATTCTTAAAGGGGTTCCTTTTTTTTAAAATTTGGTTTTTCGAGACAGGGTTTCTCTGTGTAGCCCTGGCTGTCCTGTCACTCACTCTGTAGACCAGGCTGGCCTCGAACTCAGAAATCCGCCTGCCTCTGCCTCCCAAGTGCTGGGATTAAAGGCATGTGCCACCACCACAAGGGATGCCTTTTAAAGTGAACTTTATCATTCTTTACATTTACTCAAAGCAAAGAGATTTTCTAGCTAGTACTGATGTTTAATGCATTTTATTGGCACTGTTTTTCACAGAAATACGACAAAGCAACTTTCCATAGAAGTTCAGGTCCTAGTGCCGAGGATAGAGTCTAAAGTTATTTATTTACTGAAGGAGGTGAGTCTCAGTTAGCTAGACCATGTAGAATGAGGATTTGCCTTTACTCCCCTGTTTTTACTAAGAGATATAACCCAGTGTCTTTAGATCAAAACAAATTTCTTTTCTTTTGAACCTTTGAATTTGACTTGCAGACATTTGCCTTCATATAATTCAGGAAGAATAACATAGACACATTAAAAATAAAAACGGCATCCCCTCCCTGTGATGCTTCATCTTCTTTGCTGGCACTTCTGCTCCACCCGTGAGTTAGTTCTTACACTAACAAATCGTCAAGAATACAGTTTAATAGAATCTGCTTGGAAAAAAAAATCTATAATGAAAAACAGTGTCATAAAAAGCAAAGACATGTAATATTAATGGGTTTTAAAAATAGAAATTGAAAGAAAGGAAATAAAGAATATTGATTCAAAAAGACTTTTCTAACAAAAATCTATCACTTTTACAACTTTTTCAATGTTTAGAGGGCAATTATTCATAAGCACTCGTATACACTTCAAAAAGTTCTATTGACTCTGTCAATTTACTAGGTTTCAAAAAGGAAAAAATGAAAATAACCATCTATGTTAGCTAAATACAGTCATTTTGCAGTTTATTTATTTTTATATTTTATGTCTTACAAGACTTTATTATGGAAAGATAATATGCCCACTGCTCACAGCAGCTGCGATCCATTAGCCTAATGGATTGGAATTATAGGTTGCCTTAGGAGTTGTCTATTGTGTGCCCAAATAAAATGTAAACCCTACTGTGAAAAGTCTTGACACTATTAAATGTGAAAAATACAATGTGTTCAAGAAGATGTTAAGAAAAGAGATGTAGGGCATTTGACTAACCAACTAGAAAGTAATATGAAGTTTATGCCAAAATAGAAACTACTTATGGTTTCCTGTTGCTTTTGTTTAGTACAGCAATCACACACTGTCATTCACCACCTAATAGTACTGAAGTAATAACGGGAGCCAAGTGATTAATTATCATACTTTTCCCACTCTGCACTGGCCAGAGACTATTTGTGTATGCCTCTTATACCCACTGAGCCTCGCTCTGCTCAGGCTGTCATTCATCCAGCAGTAGCATTAGAGTCTCTACTCTACATCATCCACTGGAAAGATACCAGGCTTGCTGACATGTCAAGTTCAATAAGCAATTAACAAGGGATCTTAGCACTCACTTGCCAAATTTGTGAATGCTGTTGGCTTTTTTTTTTTTTTTTTTTTTTGCTCTGTTTTGGCCTTTATAACTACTTGTGAAACTTGTGGGGCTTTGGGTTTCCTCACCAAGATATGTTTCCAAGGAGAAATTTGGGTTTTGAGATTCCCGTATTTAGTTGGATGCGGAGAAGAAACTCAAAAAATGAAACACTAACTTTTTACTGAGAGGCATGGTCTACGTGATGGACTGAAGAATTGCTGTCAATTCACCAGTGGTGTAGCATTGGATGATGGGAGTGCAGGAGTACTTACACATTTGGATAGAAATGGGCATCATTGCAATTACTTCCGAAAACAAGGCTGAGACTCCTTGAATCACCTGTTAGAACCTGAGGAGGGGCTGCATCTCTGAACGATGATTTATGATCTTTGTACATTATCCTGATTGTCTGAAATTAGCTTTCTTTTATATAAATGTTTAAGTTGCTGATGTAGTACATGCATGCACGCACGCGCGCGCGCATGTGCATGCACGCGCACACACAAAGAGTATTTGAATTCAATTTGGTTACAGAGAGGCTTAATTTTTGACAATAAATGCAATATCAAATCTCAAAGTTCAGGAGAGATGTTTTTCTGTAATACATTTTACTAAAGTCAAGGGATAAGAAACAAATTGAATAAAAATCTACCCGTGTTCCAAAGTTAAATACAAAGCCTAGCTTTTATGAGCGAAATACCAACTTTTTATGTAAGGATTATAAAACAACAACAACAAAAAAGTTAGATAATAGTATGGTGGCATTTAGTATTCTAGAAAAGAATGTGTCATTTTGAGCAGTGTGTTAACATTTTCAGACATGAACAAATAATTTATTTTGACTTTTCTTCCCTTTCCTATGCTTTTAAAGACACATTACCCCTTCTACAGTTTGTTTGTTCTAATAATCTATAGTAATATTTCTAATACATTTATCACTATACAGAGACCAATGTGCAGAAAATATAATTAGTCTCTTGTCTCTAGTCTATAATTAAAAAAGACTAGTCCATTTAACAGGACATTACTAAATGCTTATTTTGTGTTAATTATACATTTATGTGCTAGTAAAATAGTGAATGAGCATGATGCTCAAATGTCGTAGGCTGGTCTTTGACAACTGGAGAAATAGTAACCTGAATAAAAACTAAGTAAAACAGAAACAAAGACTACGATTTTTAGAGAAGTAATAATTAATTTATAAGGAAATATCTTTACACATGCCAGGAAGGACCTCAGTAGAAGAAAAATACTCATGGTTTCAAATGGAGAAGTATAAGGTGGTACCCACAGGCTGTAATTTGGGTGGAACTGTTCTTCCCATCCTGGAAGAGAGGTGATGTGGGATACAACCAATCCTGGAAGAGAGGTTGTATGGGATACAATCAAAGGCTGAAAAGAAAAGATGTGATTTCAGGAGTTAGCTAGGATATGGTTTGGAATGTGAAGAACATTCCACTGAAAGGTGTGTTTAGAATAGAGAAAAAGACTTAGAACTGAAAATGAGAATTGAAAAAGAAAATGAAGAGAATGAATGCATCAATCAGAGCATTTGAGACTGAACCTGAGCTTACTGTCTTAAGATTCATTAGTTTCTACTCTAAACAGGAAGTTTACAAACTAGTCTCTCTGGGCAGTTGTTTTAAAAATATTATATTACACTTTAAATTACTCCGTGAATTTTCTATTGACTCTTACAACAAGTATCTGAAAGAGTCTGACCGGGCCCTGAATCCTAAAGTAATTGCAAATAGAAATCTGATAGAAATATTTATGAGGGTATCCAAGAAAGATTCCCCAATGAAAAGCTACATTGAGCAGAGATCCAACGGGAGCAGATAGACTTTTCAAATTGGAGAAAGAACAAATACTAAATTTCCAATTTATTTCTATCTCTGTTTCTAGTTCGTGCTTTTTGAAATTGTTTTTCTTTAAAAAGAAAAAAAAATCCTCATACATGGCTAGAGAGATGGCCTAGCATTTAAGAATATTTACTGCTATTGCAAAGTAACTGAGTTCAGTACTCAGAACTCACATTGGGAAGCTCACACCCACCTGTAACTCCAGCTCTAGGAGTTACACACTCTTTTGACTCTGGACGTCTTCACACACATAAGTTGGGGATTGGTTCCTAGTGCTTTGATCAATCAGAAATCTGTGTGTCCAAATGTTGAAGGTCCTCAACTGGTTTTTGATCAACCAATAAAGATGCCAGTGGCCAATGATTGGACAAAGGAAGACAGGGCAGGACCTTTAGATTTGTGCAGGCTAGGAACTGGAAAAACAAAGGAGGCAGAATCACCATCTTTTGGGAGACAAATCATTTAGACCTGCAGAAGAAAAATCATCCGAAATGCAGTTGAGAAGGCATGTGGCCCACAAAAGGGATGCCCAGAAGAAGACTGCCTTGGCCAGCAAAGACCAGGGGTCAACCAGAAGGAACAAGTCAGCAAAGACAAATCATAGATTTAGAGGGTGTTGAGTCAGGAATACTGGAGAGAAATATATAATAGCCAGGTGGAGGATTAGAACTGCTTAGCTTTTGAACTAGCCAAAACATTTCAAAAATAAGCTAGTGTGTGTGTGTGTGTGTGAATGTGTATGTGTGTGTGTATGTGTGTATGTGTGTATGTGTGCATGTGCATGTATGTCTGTGTGAGAGTGAGAGAGAGAGAAAGAGAGAGAGAATTAAAAAAAATATTTTAAAAATTCTCTTACCAAGATAGCATTTATGAAATATTATGGCAGTATATAATATGGTGAATTCTTTCAAATGAATGTCTTAACTGTTGGCTATCTTTAAATTTTTCTCTTGCATATTAGCTTAATATTCAGCATGTTGATTTTCTTAAAAATTACATGTCATAATTTGGATTTCATTTACATTTCTATTAAATTAATATATACTATCATGGACTATTCAACCATTAAAAAAGTAAAGTTACTTTAAAATGAGCAGAACATACTTTATGGATTTGTATTTCCTGTATGAGTGTTCATTAATGGACTTTCAGCTTATCTTCAAAGAGTAAAGATCTTAAATTGTTATCAATGCTGTAATTTATATATTTTAGATATTAAGCCTCTAGCAGATATGGGGTTAGTGAAGATTTTTCCCCAATCTTTACATTGCTGATTTGTCTTGTTGACTATGTCCTTTGCCTTACAGAAGCTTTTCAGTTTCATGAGGTCTCACTTATCAATTCTTGGTCTTAGAGTCTGAACCATTAGAGGTCTGTTAGGAAACTCCTCACTGCCTCCTACCCGACCCTGTCCATGACAGTGAGTTTCAGGCTCTTTTCCACTTTCTCTTCTACTAGATTCAGTGTATTTGGTTTTATGTTGAGGTCCTTGATCCACTTGGCCTTGAGCTCTGTGCAAGGTGACAAATATGGATTTTTTTCATTTTTTCTATAAACAGACTGCCACTTAGACCAGCACCATTTATTGAAGATGCTGTGTGTGTGTGTGTGTGTGTGTGTGTGTGTGTGTGTGTGTGTGTATTTTTGGCTTCTTTGTCAAAGATTAAGTGTCTGTAAATGTGTGGTTTATTTTCTGGGTTTTCAATTCTATTCCATTGATCAACCTGTCTGCCTCTGTACCAATACTGTGCAGTTTTTGTCACTGTTGCTCTGTAGTATATGCTAACCATTAAAAAACTCAAACAACCCAATCAAAAAATGGGATATAGAACTAAAGAGAGAATTCACGGCAGAGAAAAGAGGAGCACTTAAAGAAATCTTCGAAATCTTTAGTGATCAGGGAAATGCAAATAAAAATGACCCTGAGATTCTATCCCACATCAATCAGAATGACTAAGACTAAAAACTCAGGTGACAACATGTAAGGAGCCGGTCCTTAACAGAGCTGACTCTATATTGTAATAGAAAAGAAAACAAGTCTGGATAAGTCTAAAAAACAAGTTTGGACATGTTTTAAAGTATTATGATAACCAAAAGTCAATCTGCAATGAAGTCATAGCCCACAGATAACCAGACACATCTGGTTATCTGCCGTATACGTCAGAAGTAACTCTAATTCAAGCATAAAAGAGGAGCCCCCGGCCAGAGCACTTCATCACACTAGTAGCCATGACTGGCTAGCGTGATCCTCAGTTCAGACCTCCTCTGCAGCCAAGAGACTGAGCACTTTGCAGCAGATCATCAAAGCAGCAGATGAGAGACTAATACCCCTATCTTCATGGTCAAGCACTCTCTGGACCTACGCTGCTGGAAACTGCAGTCATAAGGACTCAGGTCATATGTACTTATTGCTATGCTTATTTCCTTGGTAATTAGCAACTTATTATCTGTGTTTATTGTACTGATACTGATAGAGGCAATGCAAAGGAAATGTGGCAATACCTCGTTGTTACAATAGCTTTAGCATTGGTGATAATATAGTGCTTGCTGTGAATTATTAGAGGAATTAAATATCAAACGTCAGTCTCTGGCGTACTTTCTCCCCTCTTGTGGAACTGACCATCTCACAGTCAATCCTGTATACGATTCCTGAGTGGAGAGGACCTGTTGCTCCTCTCCCCACAGGAACCCTAAAACCTTATCACAACGTGCTCATGACAGATAACGTACTGGGCTCGAGACACAACACATGTAGGTGAGGATGGGGTGAAAGAGGATCACTTCTCCATTGCTGGTGGGATTGCAAACTAGCACAACTCTGGATATCAATCTGGAGGTTCCTCATAGAACTGGAAATACATCTACCTGGAGACACAGCTATACCACTCTTGGGCATATACTCAAAAGATGCCCCACCATGCCACAGGGGCACATGATCTACTATGTTCATATCAGCCTTATTTGTGATATCCAGAAGGTGGAAAGAACCCAGATGTTCCACAACAGAAGAGTGGATACAGTAAATGTAATGCATTTACACAATGGAATACTACTTACCTATTAAGCTAGAACAAAGAAGTAGGCTTCAGGCATGAATATGGCTTTGGGCTAGGACAGGGAAGTAGGCTCAGATATTTTGATCATCCTGATAAGCCCTTAGAAAGGGTGATCACAGGAGTGATCATAGGACTCTGTTTATTGTCATGAATATTCTTTGATTATCTGGGTCTTATCTTCCTTGTTCCGGGACAATTTGCATCTATTGTATTGCTAGTTCCTCAACCTAGAACTGACCTTAATACTTGCATGTAATTTAAACTGTATAAAGACAAAAAAGGAGGAGGAGGAGTGATGGGATAGGGAATTAATGGGTGGGGGGAAAGGGAAAGGGGGGTGGCATCTGAATTGTAAATAAATAAAATATCTAATAAAAAAACTGAGGACATCATAAGTTTTGCAGGCAAATGGATGGAACTAGAAAATATCCTGTGTGAGGTAACTCAAACCTAAAAGGACATGCATGATATGTTCTCACTAATAAGTAGATGTTAGCCAAAAAATGTACTGAATACCCAGGATACAATCCATAGAACGCAAGAAGTTTAACAAACTGAAGGGCCCAAGTGAGGATGCCTCAATCCTGTTTGGGAGAAAGAAGAAAGCAATCTTGAGGAAAAGAGGGACCTGGGTAGGAGAGGTGACAGGGGAACATGATCAGGTATTACAGAGAGAAACAGGAGTGAAACCCTGAGGGCCAGCAGAAAGAATGAAAACAGGAAACCCTGGGAGGTAGGAGGTAGGAGGACCCTCTAGAATGTATCAGAGACCTGGGAAGTGAGAGAATCTCAGGACCCAAAAGGGAGGGACCTTAGATGAGCTTCCCTATAGTCGGGAGAGAAAACTTGTAGAGTTCACCTCCAGTAGAAAGACAGGCAATCAAGTGGAGGCATGGGAATGCCATCCCACAGTCAAAATCTCTGACCCAGAATTGTTCCTGTCAGGAGTCTGATATACCTTTCTCCTGAGAGGTTCTGCCAGAATCGACATATACAGAGGTGAATGCTCACAGCTAACCACTGAACTGATCATGAGGTCCTTAATGGAGGAGGTAGAGAGAAGACTGAAGGAGCTGAAAGGGCTTGCAGCCTCATGGGAAGAACGTCCATACTAACCAACTATAGTTCCCAAGGTCAAAACCACCAGCCTGGGAATACGAATGGAGGAACCCATGGCTCTAGTTGTCAATGCAGCGGAGGACGACCTTGTCAGTCATTGGTGGGAGTGAGGTCCTTGGTCCTGTGAAGGTGGGATGCCCCAGTGTGGGGAAATTCGAGTGCAGGGAGAGGGGAGTGGGTGGATGGGTAGGGGCACATCCTCGTAGAAGTAGCGGGAGTGGGGAGGGATAGGGAGTTTCTGGGGGGGGATGGAGAAAGGGGATAACATCTGAAATGTAAATAAGTAGAATATCAAAAAAATATATAATAATAATAATAAAAAAAAGAACCTGAGGGAAAGCAGGTCCAGTGACTGGCCCAAATTGGGATCCAGTTTAAGGGGAGGCTCCAAGTCTTGAGAAAATTACTGATACTGTGGTGAGATTACAGACAGGAGTCTAGCTTGGCTGCCCTCTGAGAGGTCCAACAAGTGCCTGAAAGAATCAAATTCAGATATTTACACTCAATCAATGGACAGAAGCGGGGCGGGGGGGGGGGAGCTGTGGTTGAATTAGGCAATAGCTGGAAGAAGCTGAGGAGCAGGGCATCCCCATAGGAAGACCAGCAGTTTCAACTAACCTGGACTCCCAAATCTCTCAGACACTGAGCAGCATACACCAATGGATATGAGGCCCCCAACACATATACAGCAGAGGACTGCCTGGTTTGCATTCAGTCAGAGAAAATGCGCCTAACCCTTGAGAGAATTGGGGCCCCAGGGAATAAGGAAGTCTGGTGAGGTGGGGGTGGGGACATCCTCTTGGGGAAGTGGGGGAGAGTATACAGGACATGGATCAGTCAGAAGGTAGACCAGGAAGAGGATAATGACTGGACTGTAAAAAAACAGATTAAAGAATAATAAAAAATATTGAAAGAAATGCTATAAGTTTTACACTGTTTTATAAGTGCTTACTTATGATGTGTGGAAATAAGATTGACTGTGTAAATGTCTTTTGTGAATTCATCTTGCTAAGCCTTATGATAATTCTTTTAATTTGTCTGCAGATCTGTGGAGGTTGGAATTTTCTTGTGAAAATTATGAAAATTATACATCTGCATCTATTTTTTTCTTTTGATTTTATACTGTTTCTTCACTCACCCAAACCTGGGGAATGTTCTTTTTTTTTTTTTTTTGGTATTGAATAAATGTAGTGATAATTATGTTTCTTCTCATGCATGACCTTCGAAGAAGGTGTGCTTCTCACCAGTCTTCATAAGGTTTCTGAAAGATTTTACTATTTTATGTGAGGATTTTATGTGCGAGCATTCTTTGCATGAACATTCTATGACTTCCTCAAATCAACTCCCAATGATAATTTTTATCCTCCATTGCGTGA
This sequence comes from Rhabdomys dilectus, assembly GCA_019844195.1. NCBI lineage: Eukaryota > Metazoa > Chordata > Mammalia > Rodentia > Muridae > Rhabdomys > Rhabdomys dilectus. The sequence goes on from JADRCG010010468.1 coordinate 4,202,795, forward strand.
TGTGTATTTTATTTTCTGTTTTTTAAATTTATTTTTTTAATAATCATTATTAATCTTGAATGTTATCAGAGTAGTAACACAGAAATCCATCCAGGACTGATCTCAGAGTCTGCCACTGTCCTAAGGAGAGAAGGTGGTGCTCAAATGAGCCTCTGTATCCCCTAACATCAAAACATCTGTATTCCTCCCTGAGACATCAGAGCCACTTCTACTGAGATTGTGTCCTGTTGACATTTACTCTCTCTGCTGACACTCTCTCTGCTAACACTCACTCTCTCTGCTGACATGCACTCTCTCTGCATAAGGGCCCTAACTTCCACCCTCAGGAGTAAGAATACACCTCTCTTGAGCCTGTTGTCTTCAGGACACATTGACCCGAGGCAGGATTTCTACGCAAGAATCATACTGTTAAGGACTGAGTCCAACTCAGTAAACACACTATGGAAAGTCAGTAGAACCTGAGTTTCACAATTGAATATTTGAAGCAGCGAAGGTAGAAGATAGCCAGGCTGGGTCCATCATTTCCACCAGCACACACAGACTAACAATTTTTTTTTCCACATCTTCATCAACATTAATTTTGGAGTTTTGATGCAACCAGTCTAATGGGAGTGGGGTAGAGTCTTGATGATTAGTGATGTTGGGCATCTTTTCAAATGGTTATTAGCTGTCTATATATCCTCTGGGAAAACATGCCTGTTCAAAATATTTGCCGTTTGTTGTTGTTGTTGTTGTTGTTGTTGTTGTTGTTGTTGTTTTAATTGGCTTATTTGGGGGGAGTTTTATTGAATTATATCTGCTGCATTTGTCTGTTTTGTATGAGATAGGGTCTCAATCTGTATCTCAGGATGACATCAAACTCAGTATGTAGCCCAGGATGGGCTTAATCCTGTAGCAATCCTCCTGCTTCAGCTTCTCAGGTGCTGGGATGAGAAGCATGAGTCAGCATCCGTGGCTTGGAAGATCTTTATGTATTCCTGATGTATGTTGGGCAAATGCCTCCTCTCATTTTTTATATTGCCTTTACACTCTCGTAACAGTATTCTTTAAAGTTTTTTTTTTCAGAATATACATTTTTTTTCTAGATTTGTCCTAATCATTACTTTCTGACTCTACCCACTTGAGCTTTGAATCTTTTCTCCAGAGGGAAAGTGGATGGCCTGCTAGGTCTTTTCAAGGTCTCCTTGAGAGCTCAGAGGCTGCGAGGGATTTGACCTTGAGACAGAATTGTGTTTAAGAGAACACTCCAGCATGTTACCCACTTATCCTTTTAGTATCCCGGCAAGGTTTACTATAAAAATAATTCAGCTTAAATTTATTATTTTTGACAAAGTTGTAAATTTCTCTGTCAGAGGAGCACTTGGGCTTGTATGTGCCAAAGCTAGATGCCTACTATTTTCCTGAGATGTGATTAGCTCCTCCCAGTTGTCTTGTTCTCTGCGACTTAGCCTCCACAGAGTTATTTGATTTGAGGTTTGTTATGCCTTTCTACTTCTATTGGTCTCTTCTTTATTCCTTTCTTTGTCTCTCATTTATTTTTTTGTTTTTGTATAATCAGAAAAGGAGTTTTCTGTTGACTCCCCATGAGAAGTTCTAGTTTTTATTAAAGCTAGAAGTGCATCAAAATCTTTATTTTGTGTAATTATTCCATGAGTATTAAGCTGCATTTAATTGGTATGCAAGTGGCCAATTAGATCAGACATATAAATGTTTCATAGAATGCTAATACTCATTGCATTTTAATCTAATGTATGTACAGTGCCTTAATTGGGAAATTCAATCACAATCAGCAGTTTCTATTGTAAAGAAATGACAAAATGTAATTCCCCACCCCCCGAGAGTAGAGCAGGTTTTCTGTATCTTTAATAACATTTAATTTATCATATTAGAAAAAGTTGTTCTCAGAAATAGGATGACTTATTATATTGTTCTTCATTATATCTTTGTTCATCTTTTTTGTGCAACAATTTACCCAATGAGTTTTATTTGGCAAACCACTAATGTTTAAATTATTATTTATTCTGCACTTTATATTACAAGAAAAACTTTTAAATGGTTCGTGAATCAAACAAACCTAATTGATTAAAAATTCAGTTATGAGTCTGATTAGGCAATAAGCATTCTAAACACAAAATTATTTGGTGCTGCTTGAATTCACCCAGGGCATTTCACTGAGAATCATAAATAAATATTGAGGTTTCATCATTGCAGTATTTGCTAACCCATTAGCCAATGAGAAAAACAATTTTTTTGATACTGTATAAAAACACAAAAACTTAATTTCTTAGAGAAAACCTCCAGCTTTAATTTACTCATTAGGCATTGAGATAGATAGATAGATAGTTAGATAGATAGATAGATAGATAGATAGATAGATAGATAGGATAACAGATGGATGGATGGATAATCTCTTTTTCAGATTGTTCAACCACGCCCTCCTCAAGAACCTCTTCTGCTTTCTTCTGCACCTGTCTTCACTTGGACTACCCACCTCATCTTCCACAAGTGTCATTATCTCCATCACCTACTGCCCCCAAACTTCCACAAACACTGCTGTCCACATGTCTCTACTGGTTGCTCACTGTGTGCCTTGCATTGATATGATCTACCCCCTCTCCCAGGGAGGTGGCAGGTAATCATGCTTCTCTATTTCCATTCCCCATTTTCTTTGTTTGAACTTTCTCAAGGAAAAAAAAAATGCCTTAACTCTCTCTCAAATGATCTCCACAATTTCATTAAGGAATTTACATACCTTACCTATGTATATAACCTCAACTGGAAGGATATTTACATCCTTCTTTTCTCTCTCCTCTCCCCAGAAAGGAAGAGTTTGTGTGGCTGCTCAATCAGGCACATCATGTCTACCACACTCATGGTAACTTTCTCATGTGAGCAATTACTCCTCTAGTACTAATCCCTACTGCAACTACCAAATCAATGTAGAAAATCAGTCCCCCTGCAGGGAAGTCTAGGACAAGGTGATTATCTTCCTTCTGACAGGGCTCCCAAAGGCTGTCTAGCATTGTTAACTTTGACAAAGTTAAGAAAGATTGCATAGAATCTAGAAGAATGCCTTCCCAAGGTCCTTGCCTGGTTCAGAGACTCTTCTTCATTTTATGCAATAAGACCTGAAGTCTTAGAAAGATGTGCTTGTCCCCAAAACTCACTGTACTCTCAGTAAGCCCATGTTATCAGAAGAAAGCCACTAAAAGGCTGGATGACACTTAAACCCCTCAGAGAGATCTGTTGGATATGGAATTTAAGGCGTTAGCGGACAAAAAGGAGCAGGAAAAGTCCAAAAAGGCTTCCTGCTATAGAAAGAAATATGTGCTTCCGGTACAAGCCCTGATACTACCTACAAAGGAAACAGGATATCAGAAAATTCTAGCCAGGATTTGCTTCAAGTGAGGCAACACTGGCCACTTGGCAAGGAATTGCTCGTTACCTCCTTTGTTGCCAAGATCCTGTTCTAACTGTGGAAAGACAGGACACTGGGCCATCAACTGTCCTTTACCTCACCAAGATAGGACAGTTCTCTATGTTTCTCACTCACAAGGAAATATTTCTGATCTTCTTGGCCTGGTTGATGAATACTGATGTAGTCCTGAGGCTTTGACTTACCCAAAGCATCGCATTAACTGGAGAGGATCTTAAGGTAACTGTTTCGATAGGGGGCAATATCTGTCATTTTTGATCAATATAGGGGCCACTTGGTCTATAGTTACTGCTTACTCCTGTAAAACTTATTTTTCTCAGGTCTCCCATAAGCCTTATTTCTCTGCTCTCTCTTGGGTGACATTATTACCCACTCTTTCCTCATTATGCCTAATTTGGCCCAATCTTTGGTGAGGCAGAGACTTTATGGCTAAGCTAAATTTCTCCTTTCTTTTTACTTTATTCCTTCAGGGCTTTTCCTCCTTCCGTAATCTGTGGATTCTTTTTTCCTATCCTAAAAGCGAAAACTTCACCTCACCACTTCCCTTGTTGATCCCAAATTCTGGGCCACCTCTTCTCCGTTGGGGACCTCATATTATTCACCTACTAGGATTTCACTATGGGACTCTCATTCCTATACCTTCCTTCTTCTACCTTAGTCAGTTTTTTATTGCTGTGAAGAGACACTGTGCTGGCAACTCTTATAAGATATAACAATTAGAGTTTGCTTACTGTTTCAGAGGTTCAGTTCATTATTGTCATGGTGAGAATCAGGGAGGGATGGAGGCAGACAAGGTGCAGGAGAAGTAGCTGAGAATTATACATCTGGATCCATAGGCATTGGCCCAAACCGGGAAATTTCAGTTTTTGACAACTTACTCCTCAGGATTCCTTTGCCTCATTAACCATTGGATCCTCCTATTCTGAGTCAGATGACCCCACACTTCTAGGCTGTATCCTAAAGGCTTTTTCCTTCCTTGGGCCTCAAGATACCATTAAGTCTCCATGTCTATTTTGTTTTTAACTGCAGTATGGCTTGGCCTCAATACAAACTTGATAACCAGTCCCAATGGCTAGAAAATGGCACATTGGCCTCCCAAATTCTCAGTGATCTTGACAATGTCTATTGATGCACAGGCAGATTTTTTTTTTTGAACAGGGCAGAAAGTGGCTGCATCCCTCACTAAAATATCATAGAAACAGTCTTCAGGTCATTTACTAATATTTCCCTCTGAAACTTCTTGAGGCAGGCTGTCATAATCGATATTGCTCTTAGAACCACTGTCTTCCACATCTCTACTAGTATTGCCCATTAAGTCCCCCTTAAGGCATTCTATTGTTTTCCTAACTCAAAGTTTCAAAGTCCACATTCCACCCACAGGGAGCATCGTCAGGCCTGTCACAGCAATGCCCCGCCCCGTAGCCTAATACCACCTTCTGTCTTAGTCGGTATTTTATTACTGATGTGAAAAGACACCATGATCACATCAATTCTCGTGAAAGGAAGAATTTAATTGAGCATTTGCTTACAATTTCAGTGGTTTAGTCCCTTTTTTCATGTTAGAGAGCATGATGTCTCAGAGGAAGATATGGTGCTATAGAATATGGTACTGCAGCATCACCATAATAATTCTGCATGATAATTCTATATATGGATCCATAGGTAGTAGGAAAAGAGACCTACTGGGCCTGTATTGTGATTTTGAAAACCTAAAGCTCAAGCCAACTGACACGATTCCCCCAACAAGGTCACATCTCCTAGTCCTTTCAAACAGTCTTACTCCCTAGTGACCAAACATCAAATCTATGAGTTTATGGTGGGGGTGGTGGTCATGCTTATCCAAATGACCACAACTTCCATACCATATATTCTTAAAACATAAACAAGATGTTAAACCTATCATCCAATGCCTTTTCAACAAAAGTATCATCAAGCTCACCCACTCACTTACCCTATACCATACCTATCCTGCCAGTTTTAAAACTGGACTCTTCCAAGACCTAAGGAATGTCAACTGGTAGTCGTCCCAATCCACCCAGTGGTGCCTAACACACTTTACTTTCTTAAACACCTTGTTCTACTTCTCACTTTACCATTCTGGATCTAAGGACACATTTTTTTATTTTTTTACAATTCTTCTATACCTAAACTTACATCTTTGCCCTTACCTGGTAGAATGTAGACACAAAAGTATCTCAGTTTACCTTAATTGTCTTCTTTCAGGAGTTCTGAGGGAGCCCCCATTTTATTCAGTCAGGATTTTTTTCATGGGCCTCTTTGTTGTTGGTTTTTTTTTTGTTGTTGTTGTTTTCTTTTCTCTTTCTTTCTTTCTTTCTTTCTTTCTTTCTTTCTTTCTTTCTTTCT
>JADRCG010010468.1:4213604-4236737 GCA_019844195.1 Rhabdomys dilectus
TCATTGCTCACGTTGAGGATGCCGAATCCATTCAGAAGCCATTGGTTATCTCCTAAAATGTCAAAGCTTTATTACAGAGGTGGGCATATCTTGCTTTCCAAATACTTTTTAATATTTTAAGAATATTAAATTTAATAAATTAAAGTAAAATTTAATTTTAAATTTTATTAAATTTAAAAGATTTAATAATCTTTTTAACCAGATTAATGCTCCGTAATCTGCCCAGTTACCCCTGAATAAATGTGATCTCACTCAGCACTCAAGTCTCTCTACATAGCTTTGGCTATTCACTATGTTGACCAGGCTGCTCTTAAACTTAAAGAGATGCACTTTTCTCTCCTTCCTGCGTACTGGGATTAAAGGCAAGTACCACTGTCCCTAGCCATGTTTTTACTTTCTTTTGATCTGTGTTCTACGGTTTCTCTTTCCATAAGGTTAGACTTTCCTCCATTCTGTTCCTTGTTTCTTGTAACACAGGTACTCAGTGTTGAATACGACAGACTAAAGAGTTGAAGCTGGCCTCTTCATATAAGAAAAAACCCGAAGTATCTTGTGGTATGGATTATGATAACATTTCCAATTTTATTCATTTTTCTCCAATTTTTTAAACAATTTAATTTTTTTGAAGCTGGTTAACATTCTACAATGGATCCAGATAAAGCTTCATTTAACTACAGCTTTTTGATTTTTGACAAATATGACAAAATATACATTAGAAAAGAGCATCTTCAACAAATAGTGCCAAGCAAACTGGATATCAAAATGCAAAAGAATGAAGCAGAATTTTTCTTTTTAACCTTGTAAAAAGCTCAACTCCAAATGTACTGAAAAGCTCCACATAAGACCCAGTACTCCAAAGACATAGGAGACAAAAAAAAATTATAGAAATAAACTTTAACATATAAATATAGGTGATGCTCTTCAGAATAAGACTCCAGTAGCACAAGAAATAAGACCATCAATGGACAAATAAAGTCTCAGACAACTGAAAAGCTTTTGTATAGAAATGAAGCTTTTAACTGAGTGAAGACACATTTCATATAGTTGAAGAAAATCATTGTCATATATATATATATATATGGCAGGATTAGTGTCTACAGTATACACAGAACCAACAATGAACCAATGACAAGAAACAACAAAAGAGAAAACAACACCTAAACAAGAAACCAAACAGCCCAATTAAAAAGAATGGATTATAAATCAATCAGAATGTTCTCAAACATAAAAAAAACAAAGTCAGGTGTAGCGTTACAAGTTAATCCCAGCACTTGAAAGGGATAGTAAGATTTCTGTGAGTTTCAGGCCAGAAAGCACCATCACAGGCTAGCTTAGACATCTCAAAACCAACAAACCAACCAACTAACAAACAAATGAACAAACCAAAACACAAAATCAAATCCAAACAACTAACAAACAAAAAAGAAAGCAATGTCTAGTCAACTTTTAAAGTGTTCAATATCTTTAGCCACTAGAGTAATGCAGATTTAAACTACTTTAGGATTCTACCTCCTGCCAGTCAGAGTTCCTATCATTGAGAATATCAGTTATTGTTTTCAGAGGTGTAGAGAAAGAAGAACTTTTACTCACTGTTGGTGGGGGTGAAAAGTAGTGTGACCACCTTAGAAATATGTCTGGAAGCTTCTTAAAACACTACAAAAATAAAAAAAACTCAACAATTGAAAAGAAAACCACTAAATGACATATCTACATCAATCCCAGGCAGTTACCCAAATGAACTTATATCTTATATTCGGGGTACTGGCACATCATGGTCACTGCTGCTTCATTCATTCATTCATTCATTATAGCTGGAAAACAGAGGCAGCCGAGCTGGCAAACTGCTGATGAGTGGATAATGAAGACACAGTACATATTCACAAAGAATAATAGTCTCTGAGTTTAAAAGTAGAAGCCAGTGCAAATGATTGTGGTAAAGTAATTATTGTGAAAAATATGCTAGATTTAGGTAGAAGAACTTACAGACATTAACAGACCTCTCCTATTTACAAAGTCAAACATTGTGGGGAGCCGACAGAAGGCGGCTATCATCCTTGCAGCCATCTTGAGCCATACACCCTGACAAGAGACTTGATTACAACAACCTACAACAGCTGAGCACACTCTGATAACATCTTGTTTTAGATACCCATTATCTTCCCTTGGGTGTGTAAGACTTAAAGGTGTGATTTAGAGATAAGACCTAAGGACATGACTTAAGGGCGTGGCTTAGAAGTGAGACATATAAAAGGCAGAGGCAGACAGAAGAGAGCAACAGATTATTAGACACTAGGCAACAGAGCATTAGGTGTTAGGCACTTAGCACTTGGAGAAAGAGCTTGGAACTGGGAAAGAGACTAGCAACTGGAACTAGGATTAGGTGCTAGGAACTAGGGAGTTGGAACTAGGGACTTGAACTAGGAAGAGAGACTGAAGAATAAATGGGATTGAATCACACTCTGTCTGGTCTCCATTCTTTGAGTCTGTCTTCACTCTCTCTCTTGCTGAACCCCAACCCTCAGACTGGAGCTGCTTGGGGCAGTGCAGGCTAAGAAGTTAGTCTTCAAAGCTTTTGGCAGTGAGGGTTTCAACATTGACAGAGCGGTCTGTGACATTTTGTCTCTCCAACGTAGGGCTAGACTGGTTCTCAACAAAACATTAGGTACTATGGTGCTTTGCATGGACGAAAAATGATCCTTCACAGACTTGGGTTTATGAATAATTGATTCCCAGCTGGTGGAACTGCTTGGGGAACTTAGGTGGTGGTTTTGATGGAGGAAGTACATCATGGAGATAGGATAGCCTCACTTTTCTTCCAGTTCATTTTCTCTTCTTTATGCTTAGAGTTGAAGATATGATCTCTCAACATTGTGATCCTACTACCATGCCTGCCTGCTGTCATGCCTCCATGTCATGATGGAGTTTTATTCTTTGTAAGCTCAAACAAATCTTTTCTTCTATAAGTTTCCTTGATCATCATGCTTAATCACAATCAGGGAAGAGTAATGAATACAGGTACCAATTGCTGTATATGATCAGAACTTTGAAACTGTTTTGTTATCTTCTGGGCACATATCAACCCTCTTAAAATTCATGTGGTTTTAATTTCTCATCTAAACAAAGCATTTAGAACTTCTCAGAAGTACTTCTCTTGTCCCTGCTACATAATTTACAGCAGAAATGGCCTCTGATATATGTGATTGGTTTATGGGGAAATTGCTGCTTAATTTTGAGTTTGATAATATACACCCTAATTGTCAAAAATGTATTTCTCTTAGAGTCATTCTGCTTTTATTCAACAGCTGAATATATTGAAGCAACAGTGTAATTATTTTTATACTGTATTTGTAGCACAGAGAGAGTTATTAAGAGTCATCTGTGTAGTCATCATTTAGGGATTGCCATGGTTCTATGTCATTTTCCATGTGGTCTACTGCAGATAAAAAGGAACTGAATTAGCTATAAAAAAAGGCAGAATGCCATTCCGGCTGTTTGCTTGTTTCTCTATCACAGAACAGAGTCAAAATTTTTCAAACTACCATTTAGGCTCTCATGGGGAAATGTACATATAAAGAATCTATTGTCAAGAATAAAATTAGGAATTAACACAACTAGTTCTCAAGTGACATCAGAGTCAGTTTAAAAGTGATTCAAGAAAGAGTTAAGACTTAGTGTTAGATCACTCACTTTCTGTACTCAAGATGCTTGATTTAATAAATACCTCACAATGGAAGAAGCTGTTTCAGATAGTGATTATTCATTTAACATGACAAGGGATCATAGTTGTCTGTCTAGAAAGTGCAGAGTACTTTATTCTCTCTGTTGCTCTATATGTCCATCTATCTATATTGTTTAAAACTTTTCACACAGAATGAAATATAAATATCGTTCAATAGCTGAGGAAAATCAGAATTAGTGAGTAGAGGCTCCTAAAGGCTTGTATTTTAGGCAGCTAGATAACTATTTAAAGATTTGTTCAGTTTTTTTTTTCAAAACCATGTGCTTGTCTACTTGGATTGAGTCATTTCCAGTGTTGATGAAGTTTGAAAATTCAGACATAGTTTTACAGGGTGTGTTATATTTTCTTTTCCTTCACTGATTTCTGACACTTTGGGAGATTTTTGCAATTATAATTTATAGGAACAATTTATTATTTTTTATAGTATATTCAATGCAAAAGTAACATAATATGTTCCAAGAGTTGCTAGGAATGTAGTGGGTTAGACCAATAAAGGTAAAAGAAACACAGAGACAGCTGCATGTATAATTTAAATGTAGAAATGTAGAAACAGGTGAGATTATCTTTATAATAAGATATTAAATTAAAATTTAAAATTTAGTTTGTTGTATGTAGTGTGTGTGCATTTATGTGTGTGTGTGCATGTGTGTGCGTATGTGTGTGTGTGTGTGTGTGTGTGTGTGTATGGAGGCTGATTTTAGATGGCTTCCTCAATCACTCATTAACTTCCTTATCTAGTTATACATTCACATTTTTTACTACTAATATATTCTCTCTTTTTTTGAAATATACATGTGTTTATATAAGTATACTACCAACCTAATCTATATAAAGTCACCTATTATCTAATTTCAGAGCTGATCATTTGATATTGGATACTTGAGGCTACAGAAGTCACAAGTCTTGAAAGAGAAGCAACAATCAGCGCTTCATGAATCCAGCATAACTCTTGGCTGCATCTTCAATACTTATTCTTATATCCACTGATAAGTGTAGTTCTAGTCCTTATCAAATAAACATCTCTTTGTCTTAGATGGATACCATTACAGAAAACCATAGCAGGTCAAACTGCAGAGAACAAGAAATAATATGGTGCTGAATCCCCACGGATACATCCACAGAACAATTCCTAAAGTCTAGATAACATTGCTGAAGAGGAGATGCAAGAACCAAAGGAACAGGAAATTTGCTGTAAGTTTATAGTTCTTAGACATATTAGAGAGGCAATATCCATTAAGTTTCAACAAGATGCCTTCCTAAAAGAAGATCTGAAAAATGATGACACCAATAGATGTGTTAACATGACAAGGAAAAGCTCCAGGTACCTCAACGCTAGACAAAAACCTAAGAAAAGAACTGGAGAATGCTGAGAGTTGATCTAACTTGCTACTTAATTTTGAGACTGGTTGGTTTTCTGAACCTAGTGTTTGCTAGAATGATTAGTTAGCAAGACTGAAGAACTTTCTTGTTTATATTTCCTCAGATTATGTGGGTGCTTGCTAGAGACTGACATAAGGTTCTCATTTTGTATGGTCAATGTGTTGCTCATTGAGTCATATAACTAGCTCACAAAAACTTTATAATAAAGTATATTACATTTTTTTTCATGGTACAAGTTTAAAAAACTACACAGGATAAAGACACTTTATAATTCTTTGTTACCTCTTGTGAGTGGCAATGAACTTAGAGACGTATGTATAATATTTCTAAACATTTCTGGAAGAATTGATGATGTTGGCTGGGGGCTTCTAGTGTCTCTTGGTAAACTAACAAAAAGAAAATATGAGATCAGAGATTCAATTTCCCAGCTCCAGATGTGCATAAACAATTTAAGCCTCATAAGTGTGCCCTGAGAGAGAATCTTCTTTCCTACAGTCAGAGGACCGAAATTCTAAAAAAAACAAGCACAAGCTTTCATTCTAAGACTGGCTGATTTATAATGCAAGTTTAGGCCTCAGCCTGGAAGGGGTTCTGCTGTGAAAAAGAAATGGAGGGTGAATGAATTTAGGAAGAGTGGAAGGAGGGGAAACTGATCAGCATATTTTTTTATGAAAAAAAAAAACTAAAACAAAACAAACAAAAAACAACAACAAAAAGATATTCTAAGGAGGGGCAACAATATGCACATTGTTTTCCTGACCTGTGGATTGAAAGTTGTTACATTTGGAAAGGCTTCATGGAAGGGACCAGAGCTGCATAATAATGAACCAAATAAATAATGAACCCAAACCTACATTATGTCTTTAGAGAGGCTGGTGGTTGATTCCACCACATCTCCAGTTAACTCGTGCAGAGGACAGATGGAACTTTCAGAATGACAGTTGATTATTGCAAGTTTAATTAAGTGGTGACTCAACTTGCAACTGATGTTGCAGATGTGGTTTCTTTGCTTGATCAGATTAACACATCTCTTGGTATCTGGTCTGCGGCTGTAGATCTAGCAAATACTTCTTCCTTGCTACCCATAAGGCCCAATGGAAGTAATTTGTTTTTGCAGTCCTCCCTCAAGGGTATATTAATCCCCCAGCTTTCTATTTACAGGAATTTTGATCACTTTTTAAATGCAAGGTATCTCATTGGTCCATGACATTGATCACTGATAAAATAAATACCCCTCTTTTTTGTAGAATGTTTTTATAGTATATCAGAAGATGGGAAATAAATTTAATAAAAATTCAACATCTCCTACTTCAGCACAATTTGAGTGGTTCAGTGATAAGTGTCATGTACAGATATTACTCTTAGGTGGGAAATTATTCTATTGTCAAGAAAGGAAGACCACAAGAACTTGTAGTTTTGAGAGGACCTGAATCTGGGTTATATTCTTCAACAGGTCCCAGTTGCAGGGCAGGCTGTTCTGCCGTTTGGGCTACATGACCCAGCATACCCAGTGGCATTTGAAGGGGCAGTGGTAGACATTAATGCTTCCTCAGGTCTCCATAAATGAACCATAGCAGAGGCCCTTAGTATTTTGAAATATCCTGTGACTACAACTACACTCTCTTTGGCATGCAAAGGTTCTTGGTCTTTTACAGAGTCCTAGTGCTTGAAAATGTGCCACCAAGTTACCCCATAACCTAAACCTGCCAACAGTGTTATTTAACCTACCAAAACATAAAGCTAGTAGAACAGAAGAGACCTTCAATATTAAGTGTAATACAAACACACACACACACACACACACACACACACACAAACACACATACACAAACACACACACACAAACACACATATACACACACACAAACACATATACACAAACACACACACAAACACATACACACACAAACACATGCACATGAGTGGGGTACATAAACATACACACACACACACACATACAAACACATGCACATGAGGGCACACACAAACATACAGACACATACACATACACATGCACATGAGGGCACACACACACAAACACATGTACATGAGTACAAACTCTCTCTCTCTCTCTCTCTCTCTCTCACACACACACACACACACACACACACACACACACACACCCCACAAACACACATGCCTATGAAGTTATGAAGATATAGTAAAAAACACGAATACACAACCTCAGATAACCATGAATTCTCTTACTGCAATACCCTTAGCAACTATTTCAGGTAGGTTGTCTCAAAGTTGCAGGATTCACAATACTCCAGTATCTTCCCCACTTCCTTAGGAGGGCGAGCTATGGGCACTTGCTCCAACTACTTGCTCATTGCCACCTATGTGGCTCCAGGGACTGATTCCCTACTGTTAAAACGGTATTCTTTTCTTTCTTGAGAGTATAATATACCTATATCATTTTTTCTCTTCTTTTTCCTTCCTTACCTTTTGACAAGAGCTTTAAAAAATATTGTGTGTAGCCTGCTAGGCTTTGCAAATAAGTATATCTACCTTATAGGTACAATTGGTGCATCATAAAAGTAATTAGAAACTCCCTGGAAAATAAAAAAAGAAACCACTATAGTAATCTTTATTTTATTATTGGTTATTTTATTTATTTACAGCTCAAATGTTATCCACTTTCCCAGTTTCTTCTCCACAAACCTCCTAGCCCCTCCCAGCTCACCCTGCTTCTATGAGGGTGCTCCCCCACCCACCCACCTACCCTCTCTGCCTCAGTACCTCTCTGCCTCAGCATTCCCCTACATTGGGTCATTGAGCCTCCACAGGACTAAGAGACGGCCCTCCCATCGATGCAACATAAGGCCATTCTCTGCTACATATGCAGCTGGAATCATGGGTCCCTCCATGAGTACTCTTTTATTGGTGGTTTAGTCCCTGGGAGCTTGGGGGTTCTGGTTGGTTGACATCGTTGTTCTTCCTATGAGGTTGCAAACCCCTTTAGCTCCTTCAGTCTTTGCCGTAACTCCTCCATTGGGGTTCCCCGCTCAGTCTGATGTTTGACTGCACGCATCCATCCGCATCTGTATTGGTCAGGCACTGGCAGAGCCTCTCAGGGGACAGCTATACTAGGCTCCTGTCAACAAGTGCTTCTTGGCATCAGCAAGTGTCTGGGTTTGGTGTCTGCAGGTGGGATGGACTAGAAGTTTGGGGCTGTCTCTGGATGGCTTTTCCTTCAGTCTCTGCTCTACTCTTTGCCTCTTCATTTCTTTTTGACAGAAGGAATTCTGAATTAATATTTTTGAGGTGGATGGGTGGCCCCATCTCTTAACCAGGGCCATGTCATGGTCTCTATAGGTTCTTTCTCCCCTTTTTGGGTATTTCAGCTAATTTCCTCTCTGTTGAGTCCTGGGAACATCTTGGGTCTCTGGCATCTAGGACTTTCTCGTGGCTACCCCCAGTTATCGCTCCCTCACTGCTACACACCTCCTTTCAAATTCCTGACCCTCTGTACTTCTCCCCCATCTCCTCCCATATCTGAACCGGACCCCCTTTTCCCTCCCCACCGCTCTCCCTCCCAGATTCTGAGATTATTTTCTTCCACCTTCTGAGTAGGACTGTAGCATCCACACTGTGATGTGGTCTTCCTTCTTCTTGGGTTTCAACTTCTTTGAGTTGTGTTGTAGTTATTCAGAGCTTTTCTTTTTTCTTTTCTTTCCTTTTCTTTCCTTTTCTTTTCTTCTCTTCTCTTTCCTTCTTTCTTTCTTTCTTTCTTTCTTTCTTTCTTTCTTTCTTTCTTTCTTTCTTTCTTCCTTTTTTGCTTGCTTGCTTGCTTTTTTTTTTTTGGCTCATATCCACTTATCAGAGAGTACATACCACATGTGTTCTTTTACATGTGTTCTTTTGTGACCCGATTACCTCACTCAGGATGATATGTTCAAGATCCATTAATTTGTCTGCAGAATTTCCTGAGTCTTTCAATAGTCACCTACTCAGAAGGTGGAAGAAAATAATCTCAGGATCTGGGAGGGAGAGCGGTGGGGAGGGAAAAAGGGGTCCCTCAGATATGGGAGGAGATGAGGGAGAAGTACAGAGGGTCAGGAATTTGAAAGGAGGTGTGTAGCAGTGAGAGAGGGAGAACTGGGGGGTAGCCACGAGAAAGTCCTAGATGCCAGGGCCCCCCCCCCATAAAAACCCCTGCCTTTGTTATTTCTCTGTCATTTTTAAAAATCACCTTACATCTTTTCATAACTGTGAGCCTTTCATGAAGTGCCACAAGAACAATTTCTTGGGCATCTGTGTTGCCGAGTGCATTATTTGTGAAAAGCAATTTATGATATATTTCGTCCACTTATACTGTATTCTTTTCTCAGAGCAAGATGTTTTTACTCCTCTCTGGTGCTCATAATGATGTGTATTGTTGGTGAGTCTTACTATAGTGCTGGAGAAATGCAAATGGTGAGCTGTCTTATGTCAGGACTGCAGTCCAGGGTTAGAGAATGTGTGTCAGATGAGTTATCTTTCTCTGCAACCAAATGTGGGTCTCAATTCTGCATGGAGACCTTAGGCAACTATTAATCTTCAGTAGCAGGAAGATCCAAACCTAATCTTTTTATATTACCTCATTATTCCTGTTCATAAATGAAAATTTAATTTCTGTTATGGTTCTTAGTGCAGTCAACTGTTATATTATTAATTATCCAAGTGCTGCTAATGCCTAGGAATGATATTTTAATAAGGTTTAATCTCTTTTCTACATTCTAGTGTCTTCCATAATTATGTATGTCTCTGTTTTCCTCCTTATTTTTTTTATTTTATTTGCAAACATACCCAGCAGAGAAAACTGTAATTCCAAGTTGGCTTCATTTCTGAGACAGACCATCACTCGTAATTCAGGCTCTGTGCAGTTTTTCAAAGAAAAAAAATTCAAAGAAAAACAAATTCATTTCAAATACTAACTGTAGTCTTGAACTGTGTCTTGGACTTCCTTTAAGATTTAGTGTCTACACAGTTGCCAGAGGGTCTTTTACGCATTTGGCGATCACTCTGGAAGTCTCTTTGGAAGGAAATTGTTTTGTGTATGACAAGAAACATAATTTTTGTTTTAAGTTATGCTCTAAGGAAGTAGAAGATTCTATAAGAAGTTTACATGGGAGAATGAGGGTAGAGATTGAGCTATTCCATTTACATACATTTCAGCCTTATGCTGTCTTTTCTCATTAAACAGAAGACTGAGGTCTAAATGGCTTTGATAATTGCTTCTTTTTCTTTAGGACGGAGACTCTACGCTTTTTATTCTCTTTTGCCTCCTCATAGTGATTCATCCTGGTTTTCTTTGTCTCTTCTTTCTAGGGCATCTCACCTTGTAGCCCAAGATATCTAGAGATTCATTATATAACTCAGGCTGTATTTGAATTCACAGTAATACTCCTGCCTCAGCCTTTCAGGTAGTAGTGACTAGCACATTTTAGCTTTACTTCTATATAAGGTACTTGTATGTCTTTATTTATAATTCATCACTTGAGCAAGACTCTTAGCAATACCCATAGACCATCTATTTAGGACATTTTAATTTCTCTCATGACACTAGACACTGATAAGAACTCAGTACAAAAAAGAGAAGCCTATGAATTTCATGAGGCTGAAGGTAAAAATGGAGACTAAAACTACTCAGTATATAAATATCTTAAGAAGATACTATAGACTCTGACTCTGGTTTCAATAGAAGTAATGTGTGTGTGATATGTTCACACTAGTCTTTCAGTTAGCCTTTCTGTTGGTGTGAGCAATGGTTTCTTGTAGTTTACTTTGTAGGTAATAGGTAACATACCCTCTGAAATATGGTCTCTTAAAAGCACTACAGCATCTGACACTCTTCCATCAGGAATTCCATCTATCTATCTATCTATCTATCTATCTATCTATCTATCTATCTATCTATCTATCTATCTATCTATCTATCTATCTATGTATCTATCTATGTATCTATCTATCTATCTTCATGAACAGGCACTCATTATGTATACTGGCTACGTTGGAACTTGCTGTGTAGACAAGACTGGCCTTAAAGTCACAAGAGCTTTGCTTGGCTCTTTCTTCTGAATGATAAGATTAAATGTTTGTGTCTTCACATTTATTAAGAATGCCTTTTCTAGATGAAAGTACTTTGTGGTGTTTAATCTTGCTCATTAATTTGATTGACTGTAAAATCAACTAAGAGAAACACCTTTGGGCCTGTTTGTATCAATATTCCTCAGAAAGGTTAACCAAGATTTAGAGGACCTTCCCTAGAGTTGTCAGTACATTTCAAGGGAAAGAAAAAAGGAATGTGCTTTTTCCTGTTGGCTTTCCTCATTGCTTCTTAGTGCATCTACTACTCTGTTCCTGCTGCTGCTGCTGTTACTGCTGTAATTCTTTGCCAGTGTTTCAACCCAGCTTCCTCAGACTTCAACGTGATCTGAAAACAAGGGCTTACCAAGAATCCTACAAGTTGTCAGTGGCAAATTTGGACAGCTGAGACGTCCATTTTTTTTTTTTGTGGTCTTAACAACTGCTGGTATCTTATTCTCTTCAGTGTACCAATAACCATTTTTCGATTACCCAGTACATACTCTGTAAACTAATATGATTCATGTCTTTGGTAATATTTATTATTTTCATTATTCATATATTCATTATTTTGGTTTGGCCCTCTAAAGAGCCTGACTTTACTCCAAGCTTCTGTGGTGTAAACTACAATAGCATACTAATTAAATGTGAATTCATATCTGACATTTTTTTCAGACAATCCTGCAGAGTGAGAGACAAAAGGAGCTCAAGGGAACTAAAAACTAAAGAAAAAGATAGTGGGGAAATTCTTCACCTTGATAAACAGCAGACGATTTTAGTAGACATTGCATATATGGATAGTTATATCTATATTTATACCTATACATCTATTTATCTATCGATTTATCTATAATCTTCATCTTAATTTTAGTGCAAGCTATGCAATCACATTACCTAAAATCACATTTTCAATATATTATAAACCTGGACATTCTCATAAAATTTAATCAAAATACTGTCACATTTTAACACGTCATTCATGAGAGAGTATGAAAGTCTATAGTGCTTATGTGTGAATAAAAATGTTAAAGAATGGCAGAACGCACAAATTCTTTAATCGTCGACTTTAGAAGGTCATAGGACACAGCCCTCTCATTATTCTTCAAGAATCTCACCCACTGACAGTAATCATATTTTCTATATAAGGGAGAAATAGATACAAAATGCTGGGTAGGAGCAGTATTTTGTGATGCTGATGGGACCTTACAGCTCAGTGAGGATCCCCCAGGCGACTTTCACCACAAAGTATCTTCTGTATTGAAAGCAGCAGGGGAATCCTATTCCACACCATTTCCCAAATCATTTCTCTTCTTTAGAAGAATGAATATCAACTGTGATGGGAAATTGAAGTCACAGTAAACCAAAAGGGAGGCGATTATGACTGGAAATCCTAGGAAATATCAAACCCGAAGCTGCTTTAAGATAATGAAAACATTTTACAGAATTTACTACAAGTATGTGTACTATCGATGGTGGAGTTTGTAATTACCTAGAGTTTTAGGCTTAAGACTTTTAGGCTCAATAAGTAATTTGCGTTATATATGTTGCATCACAGAACAACAGCTTTTTATAGTTTTAGAGACCATATAAAACAAATATTTATTACATCTAAGGAATTATTTTCTGATGATTATTCATCTGTTTCTGGTAGGGAAAGGAATATTTGGATTCCTTGGGGAGTTCAGCAAGTTGGGAATTTCAACATGTCTCTGAGTCCTACTCCTCATAAGTCTAGCCTACTCTATTTTAAGAAGCAGAAAAAGTGTTCCTATCTTTGGCCCCTGCTTTGCTGATATGCTGCCTCCTTTTTTTTTCTTGTAATCTGACTGTGTTAGAACAGGGATAAAAAATTGAATAGTTTTAAGGCATTAAAAAAGCCCTAACTGCTGGGAACAAAGACAATGAGAAACAGTTTGCTCAGTAAGCTGTCTGCATCTGTCACTGGGAATGAATAACTGCACTCTAAGCTGATCTTGAATTCGAACTGTTTCGGACACAGAAGAAGTGCCTAAAATCCATAGAGGAAAGGAAAATTACATTTAGCATAATTTAATTAAAACCACTGAGAACATGCACTGTTATTTCAAGGATCTTATCTAAAATAACACTGAAGCCTTAACATGGAAAACAGATTCACAGAAGCTAAGGAAACATTTACCTGCAACAAACCCTCAGATTGGTGCTGTCAGAAGGCATCTTTCTTTAAAATGATACATTTTTTTTAAGGATCAAAATTTTCTTCTAGATTATCAGTTTGTCTGGTTGGCTTAATGACAGTATTTAATTTGTTGAGATCAAGCTTCAAGTTCAGTCATTGCAAGGTGATTGGTGAGAAACTGATTAATCAGTGTAAAGACCATGTCACAGAGCTTGGTCTTAGTCAAGATTAGATACACATCACCCACAAATATAATTTATTACTGGGATGTAGGTAATTTCTCAGTCAGTCTGAATACTGAGGTATTGACTAATCTAGGTGAAATCTGTTTCAGAGTATCTTAGTCGCAGGTGTAGTCAGAGATTCCTCATGTAAATAATTTTCCCAAATACTGAAAGGTAATTACCGTCATGCTTTTTTTTTTTGTGAAAAATGAGTTAACAGTAATAGAAGAAGATATGGAGAAGTAGGATATGTGAAATGATACTTCAAAATTCTTTGTAAGCTAATTAGGAAAAAAGACACTGTCAAATGTATTTTGCATGATTTGATAGAAAACCTTTAAAAAGAGACATACTATCCCTTAAATTATGTTATCAACTGTTGGGCATTATGCTGTTATTTCAGGCACGATAATTGCATGGTAAACACCATTAGCTATTCATTAGTTGTAGCTGTTTTCACTGATTCTTTCTCATCCAGGCAGATTTAATTTAGTGACAAGAAAAATACGGCAAATCAACCCTGTCATATGAACTAAGTAAACACAAGAATAAGTAAGGAGTAAATTACTTATATACACAGGAGGACAGCCTATATTTAAAGAATAAAATTTCTCACATTGGCTTATCATCATCCTGTATTAGAAAGGCATACGTATCTATACCAACTTTGTAGGCAAACACTGCTACAGGGTTCAGTAACACAGGTGTCAGGTGTTAGGAATACCAGTCATCTGACTGATGTCATCTTGTTACTCATTTCCTGGAACATTTTTTAAATGTATTTATTTTATGTATATGAGTACACCACCATTGCTCTCTTCAGACACACCAGAAGAGAGCACCAGACACCATTACAGATGGTTGTGAACCACCATGTGGTTGCTGGGAATTGAACTCAGGACCTCTGGAAGAACAGTTGTTGTTCTTAACCGCTGAGCCATCTCCTCCGCCCTTCTGGAACATTTTTTATGTCTGCATCTCAACTTTCTTGAGATTTTTTCATTTTTCATTTTCATGAAAAAAACTTTCATTTTTTTCTTCTTAAGTGTATGATATATAAGAAAAATGAGTCGTTGAACTTTCCATGAATATTTAAAATTTATTATTTTTACCCTTTGGCTTGTAAATTTCACAAAACTCTGAAGCTGAAATAGAAATTTCACTTGAAGTAATAGGTATGTCCCCTCCAAATGGCTACATCAAGTCCCTTTATAGTAATGTGGCTAATTACACATGTAAGTTTTTACGTTTAAAGCTTTTCTTTAAAATGTAGATTTACAGTTATAGGTAATTTGCATGATTTGATAAGAAACCTTTAAAAATAGAAATAATATCCCTTATTTGTAACAATAATGTGCACACTGTACTTTCCCCTCTTCCTTCTCCTGAATCTCTACAGTTTGTTTCTAACCTATGAACTATACCAAGAAAGAAGAAACAGCTGCAGCAAGCAGTTACTATCCAGCCCAGCAAATTAGTACATAAACAAGTGACCTTGGTTGGTAGCAATTGAGGTTACAGCATAGAGTGATAGACTATGTACACAGGGAATTCTAATTTAATTATTGCCATCTATATCCTTATATCCTAATAAGGACTTCTCACTTTTCTAATACCCAAATTAGTAACCTGAGTAAGCTCCCCATCCTTGCTTAGCTCACCTCTGTATGTTCCTATTAAGTCTTGGAACCAGTGATCCAGCAAGACCTTCCTAACCTCTTGATATCAACTAGCTGTTGTTTGGAACAGGTTGGTGGGCAAATTGTTGTCAGAACTAAGTTCTCATTGAGAGAAAATATCGGGAATTTAGCTGATGTACCCAGACCTGGCCTTTGTGTTGACTCAACTGCATCACTGTTATTAACAGAGGGGTAGTAATCTGTTCTGCTCCCATGAACCTCAGAGACAATCAGGAATGGATTATGACCCAAGCTTTCTTTTTCTGATTCTGGGGAAACATCTGTCTGATAAAGTGAAAGCAAAGACCTCCAATAGTCAAGCCAAAAATGCAAATGCAAAGCAAAAGCAAAATCCAACTATTTCCTTTGGAAAGGTGAGGAGATTCTACAAGAATGTCCCCATCTGTCTTTACCATGTGGGGACCCAGCCAGTCAGGCTTTGCCATAATGAGAGCCGCTTGCATTATACTCATGCACCTTTCCCAGAAGAGGCTTGGCCACAGCCATATAAATAGTTCTTTGATGGTAATTATGAACAAAATTAAACACTACTGTAGAAATCGATCTTTATAATGTGAAAACTATCTAACAAAAATAATCTATGTGGGATTTTGCACGCTATTCCTTGCATTCTTTGTTGGGTGAAAGCCCCCATGTGCTGTGATGGATAATTCCTCTGAATAAACAGATCAGCTGACAACCCAGGATTCTAGACACCCCAGCTTCAAGCAAATCAGAGTTTAGCTGGGAAGAGAATTTTCGTGACTTGAAAACAAGAACCTGAACAGGATATAAATTTAATCTTATATTGTAGAATCAGTTCATTTCATGGAAAATGAATTAAATCCTCTATTCCTGAGAAATAATACACTTAATTTAGAAGAAAGCAATCTTTTGATTAATTTTCTTTATTGTAGGAATATATAATCTATTCTTAATATAAAACAATGTATATCAAAGGCAGGGATAGTTATTCAATATAAGGCTCAAAATCTTAACTGTAGTAGCAATTAGAGAGAAGACAGCATAGGGATAAAATTGGGAGAGGAAGAAATCAAACTCTGTATTTTTAGATGACCTTACAGAAGCTACCAGAAAGCTCTTAAATCTAATAAGCAATTTAAAGTTTCAGGATACAAACTAACTATTAAAAGGAAGTAGCTTTTATAGATGCCAAAAATGTACCCTCAGAGAAATAAATTAAAAAAAAAATGTTTCATTCACAATAGTTCTTTCCCCCAAATTGAGTTTCCTGCAATACATGTAACTAAAGAAATGAAAAGCCTCTATGACAAACTTTTATTAATTAATTAATTAATTAATTAATTAATTAACATCCCAAATGCAGCCTCCCCTCACATTCCACTTCTCACACAGTCCCCCACTACTCCCTCCCTTCTCCTCTGAGAGAGTGGGGACCCACTGGGTATCTCTCTACCCTGATTCATCAATTCTCTGAAAGATTAGTTTCATCCTCCCTATTGAGGCCAAAAAAGGCAGCCCTGTTGAGGAACAGATTCTAGTCAGGCCACAGTTTTAGGGACAACCCCTGTCCAGTTGTTGGGAGATCCACATGAAGACTGAGCTACACATCTGCTACATATGTGTTGGGGGCCTTGGTCCAACCCATGTATGCTCTTTGGTTAGTGGCTAAGTATCTGAGAGCTCCCAGGGGCTTAGGTTGGTGACTCTGTTGGTCTTGTTGTGGAGTTCCTTTCCCCTTCAGGGCTTTCAATCTTTTCCCCTGAATCTTCCATAAGAGTCCTTGACCTCTGTTCAATGTTTGGCTATGGGTATCTGAATTTGTTTTTGTTAGCTTCTGGAGAAAGCCTCTCAGAGGACAGTTAAGCTACAGTCTTGTCTGCAAGCATCACAGTGTATCAATAATAGTGTTAAGGATTGGTGCTTGCCCATGGTTTTGGGCTTGTTATTTGTTGCCCATTCCTTCAGTTTCTGCTCCATCTTTGTCCCTATATTTCTTTTAGACAGGACAAATTTTGGGCTGAATGTTTTGTGGGTAGTTTTATGTACTTATCTTGGGGATCCTGCCTGGTTACAGGAGGTGGCATCTTCAAGTATCATGTCTCCACTGTTAGGCATCTTGACTAAGGTTACTTGAGTTGACTCCTGGGAGCCTCCTGCATCCCAGTCTCTGGTACTTCCTAGAGATTCCTACCATTTCCCCACTTCCAACTGTTGCAGATTTCCATTCATTCTCCTGGTCTTCTGGGCCTTTCTTCTGTCTCTTCCCATACTTATTCCTGCCACCTTTTCCCCTCCCTCCTTTCTCCTACCCAAATCTCTCACTCTGTTTTCCTCCTATAACTATTTTATCTCCCCATCTAATTGAGATTTAAACATTCTTGCTTAGGCCTTCCTTCTTGTTTAACTTCTTTGGATATATGGGGTATAGCATGGGAATCCTGTACTTCATGGCTAATATCCACATATCAGTGAGTATGTATCATGCATGTCATTTTGTGTCTGGGTTACCTCACTTAGGATGATATTTTCTAATTCCATCTATTTGCCTGAAAAATCTATGAAGTCCTTGTTTTAAATAGGTTAATAGTAATCCATTGTGTAAATGAACTACATTTTTTTGTATCCATTCTTTGGTTGAGGGATATCTGGGTCATTTTTAGTTTCTGTCTATTTAATAAAGCTACTATGAACATAGTGGAACACATGTGTTTGTGATATGGTGGAGCATCTTTTGTGTATATGCCTAGAAGTGGTATAGCTGGATCTTCAGGTAGAACTATTTCCAATTTTCTGAGAAACCAGTAGATTGAATTTCAGTGTGGTTGAATAAGTTTCCAATTCCACAAGCAATGGAGGATTGTTCCCCTTCATCCACATCCATGCCTGCATTCGATGTCACATGAATTTTTGATCTTAGCCATTCTAATTGCTCAAAGTCATTTTGTTTGCATTTCTCTGATGACTAAATATTTTTGGACATTTAAGTGCTTTTTAGCCATTTAAGATTATTCTTTTGAGAACTTGCTGTTTAGCTCTGTACTCCATGTTTAATTGGGTTATTGGATTTGTTGGAGTCTATTTATTTGATTTCTTGTGATCTTTATATATTTTGGATATTAGCCCTCTGTTGAATGTAGGGTAGTAGAGAGCCTTTCAAGTCAAATATAGAGAATGTGCTTCAGGACACTAGGGTGGCAATGGAGGAGGATGAGGAGGAAGGACAATGGAGGAGGAGCACATGGCATGCAGGTTATAAGGGATCTCATAGCTGGGGAATATAGTAGTGTAATGGTAAATCTGCCCAATCTTGGCGTGCAGTTTATATCCATAAATATTGAGTTGTGTTTTCTTTGACTGGTCTTATTTGGGTTGGAGATTTACTGCAACAGGTGGGTAAGTATGCTCTTAACAGAACTTCTGTAGTACAGGACAAGCAGCAAGCATTAACAGATGGGATCATAAAAACAAAATATTTCTGTACAGAAAAGGAAGCAATCAGCACCACACACAGAGAACACACAGAATGGAAGAAAATTGTTACTTTACTTCAGACAAAGGATGAATATGCAGAACTTACAAAGAATGCAGAAATTATATCCAAAGAAAATGAAATTGCCAATCAACAAATGGGCTAATGAAAGGAGCAGTCTTCAAAGGAATAAACACAAATGCCTACTAATTATCTTAAAATATGTTCAACATCCTTTGTCATCTGGAAAATGAAATTGAAAACTTGACATGTCACCCCACCCTTGTTAAAATAGCCATCCTGAAGAAATCCCAGAATGTATTCCAGAAATGATGTGGGAAAAGAGGAAACAAAAACAACAACAACAACAAAAAAAAGGAAAAGTGCCACTCCGTCTATATGTACCTTATACATATTTCCGTATACTTAATACTTATAGATAAGCACATACATTGTTGATGATTTTTCACCCTTCATATCATTTTTCTGAGATATCTATCCTGTATCTCTTCTATCTATCTACTCTCTGTGTGTGCATTCTCTCGTAGCTATCAGTAGAGATAGTAGTACCATATACAGATAGAAAGCACCCTACATAATGAATGTTAAGTTCCAGGACTCTATCGTGATGAGCACTAATACAAGAGAAGCAGAAGCAACTCTTAATACTATTGTGGTTGTAAAAAATATCTCACAATAGGTCAGAAGAGGTTTCTCGGTGGTTAGAAGTATGTGTTTCTTTTGCTGAGAGCCTGAGTTTGATTTCCAGCATCTATAGAAGACGGATCTAGTGTTCTTATAGCTCTAGCTTCTTGGGATTTAACACATTATCCTGGCCTCACTTGGCAACAGAATGTACATGCATAGTCACACTCATAGTTAAAAAATAAAATAGTTAATATGAAGATTTTATTTTTGAGATTACAATATAATTTTATCATTTTCTTCTTTTCCTTCTTTCCTGTAAACCCTTCCATGTATACCAACCCCATTGTCCTCCTTCAAATTTATAACTTTATTTTTTAATTATTGTTATATATATATATATGATGTGTGTGTGTGTGTTCCTAAATACATAAATATCACCAGCTCAGTCTGTACATTAAAAATTCCTATGAATTTTAATGTAATCTTCTTAAGGTAAAGAATTATGAACATAGAAATGAATTTTGAGCTGGATACATCCCAAGTACTATGGTTATTTCTTTGTAATTTTAAAATTTCTTTTTATCACATTTATTGGCTTTCTGTCCAAAAGTCAGGGGACACTTTGTCTCTTAAATTTATGTCCTGATTTTTTTGGGGGGTCCCTTTTCTGTTAATACAATGAAAGTGGATTTTGTTCAAATTACACATTTAGTCAGATGGAAATCAAGGGGTCTCTTGGCTTTTCTACCTTTATGGAGTAACCATCAACTTCAGGAACTTCCTGGCACAGGACACTTTTGCCTATACTCCATGGAGAACAACCATATAATTCCAAGATAATACTTATAAACATATCCAGAACCTTCTTGTGAGCTAGTACGTTGAAAGATCTGTCTCAATTATTCAAGAACCTTCAAAAATATGGTTGAAATATAAATACATTCATTCCTTTAACCAGTATCATTAAGTAAACTTATAAAGTTATTTTAGTCATGTATGGTCTAGTGGCATATAACAGTAATTCCATAAAAATTACATATAATGGAGCTGAAAATTTCTTATTGCCTAGTAATGGTACAATCAAAACATCATGATAGAATGAAGTATTTTGATATTCATGATGTTTGAGTCTAAATAAAGGCACTTCAGTGCCATTCATGTAAAATTATGTACATAGAAGTAGAAATATATGCAGTACAAAGCAGTTAATTAATAATTAATTTTGTTATGGGGTCGTGTATTTACTCCACTATAACTGTGACTGTAAATCTAGACTGCACTTCTTGTTTTAAAACATTTACTCTAACCATGTATTCCATGGACACTAGGAACAGCCTTATGTAGTTTTTATTTTTTTTAATTTTTATTATTATTTTTATTCTAACATATATTATAGGGGACAAAAATACAAATCCATCCAGTCAATTCAACTGGACCTGGAGCTTTACACACAGTATCTCATGTTAGGTAATTGAGATTGTACTGTGTGTGTCTTGTTTCCCCACACATTGTGACTATTTACCACCTCCTAAGTATCAAGCTATTGAGTATTTTAATAACTTAAGAACATACTGCACAAACTCAATCTAACAAACAAAAATTGAATTCCTGCCTTCCTTGGGGACAAAATTTTCATGAAGACTGCAACAACAGCAGGCACCGAAGCATTGGCAGAGACACAGTAAACATTCAACATTCCCTTAGTGCTCGATTTAAAATGAAAGTTAGAGCATCAGCCAACAGGAGCATAGCATTTATAAGAAAGTTCTTTATTAGATCTTTGCTACTGACATATTAGTAAGAATTAACTATATTAACATGTCCCTACAGTGTAGCCTGAGACACCAGCATCATAAATTGGTTAATTTATATTTTACCATACAGCATCTCACAACATCTATAAAGAATTTTGTGCATACGAATCTATCAGTATTTTTCCAAAATTGCACATATAGATCTGTGATTTTTTATTGAAAAGCATCAGGAAGATGTGGAGATACTAAAAAAAAAAATGACTTCCATTGCCCTATCTTGTCTGCCTCTGCACCATTCAGTGAATTGACTTCTCAATTATTCTAGCTGCAAGAAGTTGATTAAAAATGTCACTCCCAGAAGATATTTCCAAACAATAGAACTGCCTTTCATGTTGGTAGCTCAGCATAATGCTAAATCAGAGCAGCTTCAAGCCGTGTTCTCTGCCTTGCCTTATGCATTCGCTCCATTGACTGTTTCTGAGTTGCAAAAATCTATTGTTCTATGTAAAACGCTCTCATCAGTTTTCTCTGTTGTGATGGTAAATTATCATATCTGAGGGTTCATGTTTGCCAACTCTGAACCAATGTGTTAAAATACTCGATATAATCAAGTTTTGAGAAAAGTTTGAAATTGGCTTATAGTTTCAGAATTTGCAATCCATGCTTCGTGTGGTGGGCTATTACATCATGCCAAGAACATACGGCAGCCATGGAGCATAGAGATGGAAGGGGCCATCATCCCATAATAGTCTCCACAAACATGCCCTTGATGATTTAATTTCATCTTACAAAACCTAATTCCTAAAGACTATGCTACCTTCCAGTATCACCTCAATCTAGGGACCAAACCTTATTGGGACACTGTTGATCTAAGGATAGCAAGGGAAATTCTGCAAAATCTGGAATTTATTTTCAAATGGGAGGAAATATGGGTATCCTGGAAACCTAATCTATGTGTGACATATGAAATAAGTGCATCATTGCTTAACTGAGCCTTTATCTGAGGGATCTGTGACCTCTGGGTACTCAGTGTCAAACTGAATTGAACTGTTGTTGAATAGTCAATTGTGTTAGAGAAATGAAAAATTACTGCTGTAAAAAAATGTATTTTCTTTAGGTGCAAAAAAAAAAAATCAAATCTCATCTCCAAAGAAATAAAAATACAACTTGCTTTGCCCTAAAATCAATTTAGTTATACTTATGAAAAGAAATTGCAAGCAACTTTAGTATAAGTTATGTTTTATCACAAGTGGTGCAGAGACCAGTATAAGCTGTGTGTAGACTGCCATCTTCTCTCTGTGTTCTTATGTGCATCAGCCCTGTTGTGTAGAAGACCTTGTTTCCTTGGTGACTGCCATTCACACTGACTCTTACCATCTTATTGACTTTTCCCCCACAGAGTTCTTTGACCCCTGAATGGAGGGATTTGATGGAGAAATACCATTGAGGACTGAGAGTTCCAAGGTAGAATTTCCAGAGCATAAGAGTACTCTTCACATTCGGTTCTGGGTCTCTGTATTTTTTCCCATCTACTGCAGGTGCAATCTTCTCTGGTGATCAATAAGCCAGACACTGATCTGTGAGTATAGCAGAATGACATTAAAAGCCATTTTATTTCTATGTTCCTTTAGCAGATCAGTAGTATTTGAATTTCCTCTAGGTCCATGGCCTAGTCTTAGGTTCGTGTCCATCTCAATAGTATTGGGCACAGGTCAATCCAGATGGAGTCTCAGTGCTGAGAGGGAAGTAGACAGAAACTTCATCTCTAAACTAGAAGGTATCTCTAATTGATAACCACTCATAAATGAAAAATTAACTTTCTCCAACAGAGTCTCACCAGGTATAAAAAACACATTTAAGGGCAGTCCCCACATCTATCAGTAGAAAGCCAATACAACATGAACTCAATGGTATTCATGGAAGATTTATTATTATTAAAACAACTCTTTCTTTCTCCCTTCCTTCCTTCCTTCCTTCCTTCCTTCCTTCCTTCCTTCCTTCCTTCCTTCCTTCCTTCCTTCCTTCCTT